>MU105718.1:0-314925 GCA_012274485.2 Sinapis alba | reverse complement strand
CTTAACTTAGATCAGTTCAGTTAAGTTCATATCATGATTAAACTATTATGGTTCAGAACAAGCTATATCAGTTCAGTTCGGTTTCAAGCTGCAACAACTTAGATCAGATCAGTTAAGGCTCAACTAAGACCGGTTCAACTCAGACTTGATCAGATCAGATCAGTACATGACAAGTTCAGACTATGCTCAGTTCAACTCGGATTAAATCCAATCAGTTCATAACAGTATAGCTAACATTTCCGAAGACTGATTTGATCCGGAATTAAATAAAACTGAACGGTACAAAGGCTTAGACTAATGATCCATGACCAGAACTTAACTAAAGAACATCAGATTCTAATCAATACATGACTGAGTCAAGATACTGAAGCTTACATCAACAACTGATGGACAGATGAACTCAGATGCTCCTCCCCTTCAAACTGAACTCACTGCTGGACTGAATAAAAACAGAGATCAAGATCGGTTCAATACAGAAACAGAACAAGGCCTAGGTTTTACTCTGGACTTTCTCACCTTCTGATCTTCTATACATCAAGGAACTGAGCTAGTGGATGAAAGTAAGTCGTCCAAGGTCTGGTATAATTATTTCTGATTTTTCCTCTGATTTTTCTCTAAGATTTTCTCTGTTTTTCTCTGAATATTTTCTCAGCTTTTCTCTGGTTTTACTTGCAGGTTATGGACGACCAGAAGAGAGAAGATGGTGTTTTATAACATAAGGAGTTACTTCAGATAAGGGTTTGCTCCCACACAAGGCAAAGCTGAGGCTAGACAGCTGGAGAGATGCTTCAGCACACCAAGCAGCTGAACTTTTCCTTCCCATGAAGAAAGCTGCAAGCATCTGAAGCAAGTAGCTTGTGACTTTCATGTGTCAATTACTACAGAAGCAAAGCAAGCAGGAAGGTGCATGACATGTGACTTGATAAGTAAACAAGCAGGCTGGTGCAAGGCATAAGATGGGTCAGCACTTTATGAAGCTTGTCGATATTTCCAAACAGTTTTGAATAAATATTTCTCGTCCTTTGGTTCTTGTCTTGCTTTCAGATATACTCGTCCAGCTTGAACATAACTCGACCATAATAATTAAATTTCAACCAGATCTATCAAGGGAAGGTCTTTCGACCACACGACAGTCTCGTCGAGATATTAATTCACCGGGTCAATTTTATTTTAATTCTGATTGAACAACTCCAAACTGGCTGAGCAGAATTTTTCTTGACCAAAAAACATCATTGGTTCGTGAGGGTTATTACATTCTTCCCCCCTCAAAAGAATTCGTCCCCGAATTCTCATAACATAGTTGTACACACTTTACTGAACACTGGAGGCTCTGCAAATAGTTCATAATAGTCAGCTCTAAACTTATCCTCATCTTCCCATGTCAAAACAACTGATGGTTGGTTCTCCAATTACTTGTTCTTACCAAGTTTTCTGATCTCAAATCTTCTGATATGGTGCTCAACTATCCACAAAGGACCTTTAGGCTAGGCGATTTGAGGTTTCAAGTTTTCTGGTCTCAACAGTTCTATCATACTGGCTCTGATATAGGGTTACACAACATCGGCTCACAAATTTTCAATTGCATAACTGAAAGATTCTCTGGTCAAGGGATAACCTTTCCAACTTTGATAACCAGTCAGTACTCCGTACAGATCAATATAACAGATTGCCGATTTCCCAACTTTTTCAAACCGATAATTTATTTTCTGAGCAAACACTTTGAGGATAACCAAATCTTTACAGCACATAACTCTCATATACTGCGGTCTGCATACTTCTTTGGACGGTTTTAAGTCTCTGAATACCATCACTTCTGAAACATTTTTATTTGTCTTTCTCCCATACCAACAACATGAAATGTGGAATGTTAGGTGATGTGCCATACATGAAAGTAGCATCTCCGGTCGGGTCAATGTCAACTTGATTAACCGTGCAACAATCAAACAAGAACATGCACGATCAATCACGCTAACATGATTCAGACCAAGGGTGCTACTCTCAAATACACACACTCACCCATTCCAAGAANCAGCTTGAACATAACTCGACCATAATAATTAAATTTCAACCAGATCTATCAAGGGAAGGTCTTTCGACCACACGACAGTCTCGTCGAGATATTAATTCACCGGGTCAATTTTATTTTAATTCTGATTGAACAACTCCAAACTGGTTGAGCAGAATTTTTCTTGACCAAAAAAAATCATTGGTTCGTGAGGGTTATTACAGACAAGGTTGGGCCGAAGTACATATATGAAAGGCTCAAGGGATTATCAGACCGTCTGAGTGTATGGAGGAAAGGGCAATGAGAGGGGTGCTTTAGGTAAAGTCCCTTAACTTTCTTTTACATTTTATGGAGCAGAGTCATAACATGACCATGTAAGTGTCAATTTTATAGGAAGCTCAAATTAATAAGTGTCTGTTGTGAATGATCTCGGTCGATCCATTGAATTCTGACCATGGATTCTTCTTACTGGAGATTTATTATGAATTTAGATGAATTTTAATTAGTTTTCGGAATTATTTAATTAGTTTTTACGAATTTATTGGACTGGTCATGATCGGATTACTAAATGGTTAAATATTGAAATCATATATCGTAATTTCATGTAAAACCTCAATTTACTAAATAGGTTGGTCTCAAGTGTAGATCCTTTTGATCCAATGCATGATGCTACATGGTAGGATGAAGGGATCACGTCCTCGATGGTTAGATTGATCTTCTGGATGTCTTGGTTTAGGCAGAATGTTTTCGGGTCGGAGTTAGTTGGGTTGGAGAAGGTTAAACCGAAAGATTGTCCAATCTTTCCTTACATAACTCCGGGTAGGTTGGATTGTTTCTTAAAGGATCCGTCTGATCCTATGGATGATGGTGCATCTAAGGATGTTCAAGGATCCGTCTGATCCTATGGGTGATGGTGCAAACACAATATGAGTTTTCTTTTCAAATTTTCGTGAATCAAATGCAATAAAAAAAATTCTCTTTTCTTTTCTTAAGAACAATAACAATGCAAAGGTAGATATCACCTGATTCAGGAGCTTTAGGTTCTGATACCAAAATATTACGGGCACCGGGGGGTAACCCGCAAATTGATAGGTGATGGAACCAAGATCAAGAACAGATTGACCAAAGAAATGATCGTAGGCCGATATGTCTAGAAACCGGTTTGATAACACGAAACAAATGCATATATAATGAGATGTGGTTGATAATGAAACTAAAACATGACAAATAAATAGAGGATATTATGGAATAGGCTGCTAGCTGGATGTGTATTACTCTCAGCCTCTTATCAGAAGATGATCGAAGTGGATCGAGATGGTGCTTTGCTTGTTAGATGTGTATCACTCTCAAGCTTGGTACACGAATGGGATGAAAGGATAGTGGATTGAATGATGCCACAAGACTCTATGGAAAGGAACCTTGATATGTCAAGTTGCTCTGGACCTGCTTCACACACACCTAAAGACTTAGAACAATAGTTTTAAGAAAACTAGAAAAACTGAATAATTCTTTCATAAGATTCAAGGGTGTTTACAATGAAACAAAGACTAGAGCTTTATAGGCTCGACAAAGATATACTCTAACAGTCATAAAATGACATAAGAAAAAAAAAACGAAATAATAAACTTGGAAGCAAAGGCTTTGATGGCTCCTTAAAAACTAGTCGTTGGAGGCTTAATGATAACATCTTGGCCAAATGAATGTAGTTGATATTCTTCTTCTATCTGGAAGGTTTGAGGGGGTAAGTGAGCTTCCTGGGAATCTTTTTTATGGTCTGGAAGATGCTGATATCATGAAAAAGAGCTGTTGGAGTTTGAATGCATGAGACTCCAAATAAGGTAAGTTGAACTAAATGTAGATCCTCGTGATCCAATGCATGCTGGTACATGGTAAGATATAGGCAGCATGTCCTGGATGGTTATATTGATCTTATGGATGTCTTGGATTGATTGGATAGCCTCCTGTTCGAGTGAAATTGATTTGAAAATGATCAAACCGAAAGATTGTCCAATCTTTCTATAAACTGATCGGTTTGGCCGGTTTTCGGGAATTGATCATAACTTCAAATTCCTTCCGTACTTTCTCTTGATTTTGGGTTTCCTGGAAAGAAGAGAGATCCATCTTGAAACCTATAATTGGCTTTGGTTCAGCCCGCTTCTTCATTGGGCTTAAATCTTCTTCTAAAGCATGGTACTTGCAAATGGACGGGCTGGGAAATCTCCATATTGTAAAATTCATAACTTCTTGGTCTGGATAGCTTTGGGTATAAATCCAATTGAGATTGACTCTTTTTGAGTGTATAATCCATGAAAATTGGTTTCATTGTGAAACTCCTTATGGTTGTCGAGATATGCTCCTTGGACGGTTTGGACGGTTTGATGAGCCTCTCTGGTTGAGTTGTTGGTTTGGTGACCGCAACAAGTGTCATGCGGAGAAACTAGTCTAAAACCACTTCACTGAATAACTTAATTACTCATTATATTCCTATTCATTTCTTTGTGTACAAGACTGTAAGTAAAAGTATGTGGATATGGTTGAGTTGGTATTTCATATAAGCCAGTACGTCCATCGACTCTTAAGACAAATAACAAAATACATCAGATTGTCTAAATTGAATAGATATGTGTCCATAACTCCTGCTCAGCAACCCCAATTGGACGTAGGGGTGCGGGATGTTACAATTTGATATTTCAGCCGTATGTACGTTATTAGAGCATTTTGACTCAAATAGTCAAGTTCAGTGTGGATTTGGAATAAATCCGCGAAGTTATTTGCAACACTTTGTTTGTTATATAGTTGATTCACATTATTAATCTATTAGGCCTTTCGAATATGTTAACCCGTTCTTACGCCCAAAAGAAAAAACTCATAATATATGGAATGTAGTATCCAAATGGTCTGTCAAGCAGGACTCGAATGTTTGTTCTGGCTACAATCTTACTTGTGCTTCCTTAATTTTGAACCTGACTTCATCCATTGCATCGACTATCTTCCAACCCAGTCCCACAGCTTCCTTCATATTGTAGAGTAGTTGATCGTAGGATATGTGTCCTCGCTCGCTTAGCAGCCTCAGAATCTTTCTCAAACCCTCCATGTCTCTTTGACACTCTACATAACCCACGCAGCTCATCAGCACAACCTTGTGTGGTCTCCACCCTGGCTGGCTCACCTCTATTGCCTTCTTCCATCTCTCCACCGCCTTCTCCATCTCCCCCGCCATCTTGTAACCCATAGCTAACCTCTCCCATGTGCTTGTCTCCTGGAGAGCCATCTTTGCTACTTCCTCTGCCTTGTCCATCATCCCCTTCTTGCAATAAGCCGTTATTAACAAATGTGGGATCCGGACATCGAATAAAGAGTGTCCAGCTGCCCACTCTCCCATAATCTTCTCAACACCCTGGATGTCTTCCACCTTAAAGAGAGCACTGATCACGCTTATATATCCAGTGTTGTAGAACCGATCAAGCTCCTTGTACAAGGTCCAGAGACGGTAGACCTCTTGTTTCTTACCAGCAGCGCCATAGAATGACATGAGAACCTCGTAGGCTTGCCTTTTTATCTGAGGATTCAACAACTGCTCCGATTTACGCAGCATCTCAAGGGCCTTTTCAGTTGAACCAGCTTTAATGTAGGCGTTTGCAGCATCAGCGTAAGTGCGCCAGTCAAGCTCAAGTCCCGGGTCAGACTCACAGCTAATAAGAAACTTCTCCATTCCCTCAACATCAGATACAAGAGAGTAGGCATGCAGGCGCGTGTTGACCGTAAAGATGTCCGGTTTCACGTGCCCATCTTCCATGTCACGGAGAAGCTTCTCGAGCATAGTGTATTTGCCACACCTGATGTAGAGATTGAGCATGACGTTGTAGGGAAGACAACCTCTGAGGAAGCCGAGGTCTTTCATCTTCTGAAACAATTCGTCAGCTTTATGAAAGACCTTCTTGCTGGCGTAGCAGTTCAAGAGCGCACCGTAGAGATGGTAGTTCCTCCTCTCAATAGGAATCTTTTCGAAAAACTTCTCAGCTTCTCTGAGACCATAGACTTTGGCAATCAAATCAAGGCGAATGGCTATATCTCCGTCAGAGATATCAGGGACTCTATGCTCACTCATCCAATCTGATATCTAAAAAAAGAGAGGAATTTTTATTTAAAAAAAAAAAAAAAAAAAAGGCAAAGTGAGAAGAAACAGAAGAATCTGCGAACTGGGGACCTACCTGAAGGGCGTGGGAGAAGCGGCTGAACTTGCGGAGCATCTTGACGATGGAGTGGAGCTCCGAAGTCTTGACCGGATTACCCTCATCAAGCCATCCTTCCAAAACTCTTACAATCGAAGCCGAGGGATCACCGGCCCTCGCCACCCGACGCTGCAGAGTGTCGTAGGGTACTGTCCTTGTTGAGTGGAAAGGGTAGCTCCTCAGAATGTTATTTTGCTTTGGACGGACAAGACGAAGACGAAGACGAAGATGATTCATGCTTTCGGCGGCCGGTGAGCTAGGGTTTAACTTTAACATTCACCGTGTCGTTCGAATCCATTGATGATGCCACATCAGAAACTCCCTTTTCTATTTCTCGTATTTTGACTTTTGAGCACACAACTACTGAATCACTCCTCCAAGAAACCCTCTTTTTTTAATGCCCACTATAAATACAATTTTAAAAACATAAATATAATATAATATTTTGTATCTTTTTTTTTGTCAACTAATATTTTGTATCTAAATTTACAAAATTAAATATAATTTTTTAACTTTCAAATTCGTCTAAATATTTAAAATTTATAATTTTTACAAACACTATTTCATCAATCAAAAAAACTACTTACGCTTAGAACTACATAAAATCTGACGATATCTTCAGCATCAATTCGAAGCTCAACAACACAAGCATATCAATCTTGTACGACATATCACCAGCCTCACATACATAAAACAATTTAGTTGGAGTTACTTCTCAAGATAATTACTTGAGACCAAATGCTTACCAAGTGGGGACGTTATGGATTTCGCAGAGTCAAACTTTTCAGAGCCTGGGTTAGCAAAACCAATCAGTAAAAGAGGTGTATCTGGTGGAAAGATTCAAAGACTCGGTGGACCAGGTGGTCGCATGGAGAAAGAGAAAAGGATGAAAATATTTAGAGATAAAGTTTATTAATTTACTTTACTGGTGTATGTAGGACTTAGGTAACATATGTGGGTTAAATTGCTTTTTAACATTAGTTCTGATAGAAAAAAAAATTGTTGGAAAGAAAATGTGCAATATTGGAATTTCGTGTCAATATGTGTATGTGTGTGCAAAAGTCAAGAAAAGTGTTATAGGAGCAGAAAGTGACCTATATTATAATTTAAAACATAAAAAGTGTCTTTGTATGTAAATCTATTTGAAGTCATTTACACTTAAAGTCACTTTATGAATTTATATTACACATTAATTAAGACAGTTTACCTATTAGGGTATTTTTTAGAGTGGAATGACCTGTTTATTCTTGACAACAGCTTCCTTCTTTTTTTGTTATAATTTTAATTTTCAATTCTCTCTTCTAACAAAAGAAGAGGTAACCCTTACTCATTAAAATATTTAATATCGAAGGAACCTATGTCCAGTAGTTTTTAAACAAAATATTGTTTTTGCGACAAGGAGACAATAATGTTGGCATGTTTTCATTGGGCATGTAAGTTGTTTTCATAAAAATAGAGGAGTGAACATGTGTAGATGATCTTGCCGCTGGTGTGTTTTTTGGGAGCGTCTCTGGTATCTCTTGGAGTTCATGTGTTTGATTCTCTTTTATTTAATGGTAATATATAAATAAAAATGATCATGGAGTTACAGCGTTTTTTCAAAGATTCAACATGAAAAAAAATTCATGAATCTAATATACTATATATATATATTCTACATGTCATTGTCGGATCGAAAAAGATTTCTTCATACTGATTTTTGTTCATGTGTTTGAATGTGTAATTATCGCTCTCTGATCCGACATATATCCAATGATCATTACCTTTTCACTTAGTATGTTTATGTAGTTTGAAATCTGAATAACATACTAAACGAAAGAAATAAAAGATATAAGATTTTACTATACAAGAACATGTTGATGCTCTTTCTTCTTCTCTTTTAAAATGGACAACATGCTTTCTTATTATGTTCACATTTTTCCTGAGGGTAAACACATATAACTCCACTTTCCCTTCAAAGTGCAAGATTGCTTACATCTCTATAAATGTTTTCTTACTCATCGTCTAAAAAACTATTATATGATGCATGATCTTTATTGTAAACCAGTAAACCATTAGTGAAATAAGATTTTTAGTAAAATGATATACCTCCAAAGCATCGTTCCAGCTCTTTCTTCACATGATTCACAATTTTCTGAAAGAAAATAGAAAGACTAAAAATGAACTTATAAAAACAGAGATCAAATAGAAAGACTTAGCCAAGAGAAGAAGGAAAAGAAGTTGGACTGAGACTAAGTCTCGATCATCACTTCGACTTAACCCTTTGTTCAGGCCATGGAACGCTTGCCTTTGGTATTTCGGCCGGCGTACATGTTCTCTCATCCCATAGCCCGTCCCAGCGATCTTATCTAGAATCGGGAGTGCTACAGGGGTCATGAAATGACCACTACTCATTTTAAGGAGTGCACGTCCATATGGGAAATAGGAAGAGGAATTATCATAATATATCTTTTCAGAGGAGAACCACTTCATGCACAACCCATTCCCAAACCGAAATAATACAGAGGGAAGGTTCTAAACTCTCAAAGAAGAATGAAACCTAACTTGCTCTCTAAGGGCTCTCAACAACTATTATAATAAGAATTCTAACCAAATATGTTGTGGGTATCAATTTGTGAAAAACCCGTTCAATAGTTTTTCAATAGTCTTGAGAATATTTGTGAGAAATTATCACTAATGCCGCTCTAAAAGAATATTTGTAAGTCAACTTAGTGCAAATTTGAAGTGATATTTTCTTACCAAAGAAATGGTGGGAAAAGTGACTGAAATATAATGAATGAAAAATGATCATTACCTGATACCTAGTTTCATGTGTATTACAAAAGCTGACTGTTGTCAAAAATAATCTGTTATATATATCATCTAACAAATACAAAAAAAACATTTGAGGTATAACAAACCCATAACAGGTAGAGAAAATATATCTAAAACAGGATCCAATACAAGAATAAAGTTTTAAGTTTTTTTTTGGATTAAGTAGGATAAATTTATACCACATTTATAATCAACTCAAATTTATTTATCTTATAAACCTCTATGGATGTCTTCATAAAATATTCCTTAAAAAGAAACAACTAGGTTAAACCTAAACAAATAAAAAATGATATAAGAATAACAATGTTTCATTCAGTTTTGCTACACTTCAATCAAACCAAAGATAACTAACTTAATACAGTCACCCAAATCTTAACTAGTGTAAGTAAAAGGAAAAAAAAATCGAAAGAAGAATAAAAGAAATAAATAAGTTCAACAAAATTAGTAAAAAAGAAACTTATATGGTTGTATCCACTATAACTCAGTTGTCGATTACATGAAGACGTTGTTGTGATGGTGTTTCTGATGGGTCGAGCGGTGTGCAACCTCTAAGCTCATCAGTTAAGTCAATAATCATCAGAAATCTGCTGTGAAAATTGCTCAAAGGCCGGGAAGCACCTGATGAGCTCAGAGGTTACAGACAACTCGACCCAACATAAACACTGTCACAGCTTCTTCAGGTTATAGATGGTTAAATTATAGTTGATGCAACTATATAAGTTTCTTTTTTACATTTCTTCTTGAACTTGTTTACATATTTATTCATTCTTCTTTCAGATTATTTCTTTACTTGAACCAGTTAGATTTGGGTGATTACATTAACTTGTCTTTGGTTTGATTAAAATGTAACAAAATTGAATGAGTTTTTGATTTCTAAATTTATTTTGAATAATTTTTAATTTGTGTTTGGTATAACCTAATTGTATCTTGCTAAGGTCATAGTTGAACAAAAATATATGTAGATGCACCATCATACATATATGTACTAAAAATCACATTCTTAGCTCATAAGAAGTTAATCTCACAGTTCTCAACAGGTTTTATAATCAGAAATGCATAAAAAGATCCTTACTGATGCTCTCTCTAAGGGCTCTCAACAACTATTATAATAAGAATTCTAACCAAATATACCGTGGGTATCAATTTGTGAAAACCCGTTCAATAGTTTTTCAATAGTCTTGAGAATATTTATGAGAAATTATCACTAATGCCGCTCTAAAAGAATCCTTGTAAGTCAACTGAGTGCAAATTTGAAGTGATATTTTCTTACCAAAGAAATGGTGGGAAAAGTGACTGAAATAAAATGAATGAAAAAATGATCATTACCTGATACCTAGTTTCATGTCTATTACAAAAACTGACTGTTGTCAAAAATAATTTGTTATATATATCATCTAACAAATACAAAAAAAAAAACATTTGAGGTATAACAAACCCATAACAGGTAGAGAAAATATATCTAAAACAGGATCCAATACAAGAATAAAATTTTAAGTTTATTTTTTGGATTTTGTAGGATAAATTTATACCTCATTTATAATCAACTCAAATTTATTTATCTTATAAACCTCTATGGATGTCTTCATAAAAAAATTCAAAGAGACCTTATACATAATTTTTTTGTCAAAAACATTTAACCTTCTTTAAGTTTGACATAAAATTATCATCAACTTTCACAATTTATCGATTCTACTGTAATAATATATATCAACAATAGTTTTTGAAGTTATATATATATATATATACATATATAAAATTTAGTATTTGAATGTTGATTTAAATTTAATTATATTTTGTATACAAAACTTAATTTATATCCTAAAATTATTTAAATATATAATTTAATTTCAAAAATATTAAATTTATTTCAATGCCTCAAAAGGTTTATACAACATCAACTCTATAAATTAATAGTCGAAAGTTAATAAACCGATAAATTAATAATTTTCTCATGTGCAAAGTTGGACCAGTATAAAATATACCAAATTTGATAAGCTACTAAGATGAAAATTTTTGAACACTTTTAGATAGCTATATGTTCTTATTAAATCATAAATTAATAATTAATGTATAAAATTATATAAACATAAACAAAAAAATAAATTAAAAATTTGTTATTATTATATAAAATTAAATTAATCTCTAGATTTATTTTTGTTTTAATATTTTGGTGTTATTTCATAGATTACATAAAAATGCATTTGTTTTCAGTGATACATATTCAATATGCATAAAACACAAATAATCAAATAATATAGATGAATTTCTAGTCTATAAATTTTAATCAATATAACATATTCTGAAATGAAATATTTGTTTCTTTTTTAAAATTATATATATATATATCTAAAAATTATTAATTTAGATAAATTAGTAACTCTTTAAATTAGTAACTCTTTAAATTAATAAATTATCAGAGTCTCAAATTTTATAATTAAGTGATTTTATGTATATTTTTATATTCACTTTTAAAATTTATTTTTTCTTCTATTAATTTGATGTTTGAACAATCAAATTCTAAATTTTCTATTATTTTTTATTTTTTATTTTATCATTTAGATTTTTAATAATTTATTTCAACACAAAATAATAATTTAGATATTTTTAACTTAGAAGAGTCATTATTTTCATTATTGCTAATTTTTGATGTTTAAACATTGTAAATAGAGAGAAAACACCCCAATTATATAGTAGATTTTACTTATCAACTAGGTATTTTGCACGCACTTGCATGCTTAATAATTTTACAAAAAATAATATAGATATATTATCAATTAAAAAATTAGAATAAATTATTTTCACATTTTTGAAATATTTAAATATCAAATTTTTATATACAATAATCATTTTTTATTTTTAGAAAATATTTTTTTACGTAAAGTAAACTTCAAAACATCCTTGTATACGGGACCCCTTATATACATAAACTATATTCAGTAGGCCTGGAATTATTATCCGGGATCCGGATCTGATCCGAGATCCGCTCCGAAAATAGGATATCCGGGGTGCCCGAATCCGGATCCGGATAGTAAAATCTCGGATCCGTCGAAACCGAATCCGGATCCGGATATCTTAATTTTTGGGTCCGGATATCCAGATTCGGATCCGTATTTTTAAATATATTAAAATTTTAATCCTATTAATAATAATATTTGATCTATTAATATTTATACATAAAATTAGTCATATATTTTTCTATTTTAATTTTAATAATATTATATAGATAAATATATTCATAAATTTTATGAAAATATTTAATTTATGTGATATTTTTAACTGTTTTTTGTATTTTAAAAAATATTTTTATTTTTTTCTATTTTTTTTGCGGATTCGGATCTGAATCCGGATACTCGCGGGTATCTTAATTTTTAGAATTATATGTGATACCCGGATGGTATCGGATATCTGAAAGACACGGATCCAAATCTGGATACCAAAATCACGGATCCGACGGATACGGATCCGGATCCGGGTACCCCAAATATCCCAGATATTTGGATCCGTCCCAGCCCGAATATTCAGGGATTTTCATTTATTTTTAAAATATTATGAAGTAAAATATTTATATATTTATAATATTATTTTGTTTTAGATAATTATGATTTTAAAATTATAGAAATTTGTTTTATATTTAAAGTAATTATATTATTTTATCTTTTTAAAAAAATAAAATATAATCAGTTTAATATTATTTAACCAGATATAATATAAACATATATATAAGATTTTATGACTAAATTAAATATAATATAAATTTAACTATGATATTATAATTAGAGGTTTTTAATTAGTCTCAAGATAATGATAAATTATCAATTAAATCACTAAAATTGTTTATTAAGGTTAATAGTTGATCATAAAATATGATTAAAGCTTCCGTTTCAGTATAGATGATGATTTAGCTGATTATTTTTGTTTCACAAAAGATAATTTTTTTACATTCCTAGATAACTTTAACTTTATCAAAAATTATGTAACCAATTGTATTATTATTATTTTTGTTTATAATTAAATAAATTAGTTTTAAAATTATATTTTTAATATTTTTTAAAAAAAAATAAATAAATTTCTTAATATGTATGCAAATAGCCAAAATTTAATATATTATGAAACAGAGGGAGTATCAAATATCAATATATAACTTTTTAGAAAAGAAACTATCAAAATATCACTTGGTTCCACATAATTATAACCCATGCATGGACTTCGGACCTGAGCTTTGATCAAATAAAGTGATAAGCCATCGAAAGAATATCCACGAGGTTCTTCTATTTGGTCTTTGTTAGAACACCAAGAGGATGAGACTCACCAAGAACCGAACTGATCAACATGAAGAACAATCCAAACCCACAACACTTGTAATCATATTCGTAATCAATTCACTTCATTTCCTGTTGGGGATAGATTACATCTACCCACATAGACCCATTTACGCATGAACTCGGCCCAGTATCAGTGAGGAAGTCGGCCCATGAAGCCCATTGAACCGACTTTGGCAATAATGAAGAGCATATATAAAGAAGGAGATCGGGATGAAGGGAGATATAGAAAAACACAGATACTTCGAGGGCAAGCCTAGAACTAGGGTTTTCATTACTCTTGCTTTGTTCTTACTTTGTTCTTCATCAAACATCCCAATTTTAATCAATAAACTTCTTGATTTGTTCTCTAAATCGTCTCTTTAATAAACCCACAATCAAAATCGATCACCGATCTAGGGTTACCGATTTCGGATTCAACAATTGACGTCATCTGTGGGGATCAAACCCACGACCACGGGCTTAGAAGTCACACGCTATATACTATATCTAACGACATAACATAGTATGAGTTCCAATTGGTACCGTCTGTGGGGATTTTTGAAAAGTAACGATCAAGAACATCAATCAGGACGATGACAAGATCTCCAACGAACCAAGTAGGTCAAAAACCAGTCGACCTAAATACCGTCTTGGCCTATCTCGCCGCCGTCGTTCAAAGACTCGATCAGCAAGATGTCGCGAATAAGGCGACTCAAGAACGTCTCGAGGCAATCGCCGCCGCTTGCCTGCCTCTTGCACAAGCAGACGATCAAGATCCGGATACTGCCCGACGACGTTTGTTCCAAACCACGATGCGGGATCAAACGGCCGATCAAGCAACCAACGAAGAACTTCTACATCTTCAGGGAACGATTAAAGACATGTCGTCTAAAATCCATCAAACCACGAGTTTCACACCAGAAATCGATCGAGTCTTGGAAGCAACTCAAAAGACTCCATTCACCAAGAAGATCACCGACGTCCGAGTACGACATCAGGACAAACTCCGGATACCGTCTTTCCGCGGGGACTCTGACCCCAGTGATCATATGACCAGCTTTAACATTGCTATGGGTCGAGCCTATTTCTTCACGGAAGAACGAGATGCCGATTATTGTCAACTCTTCGTCGAAAGTCTAGCGGGACCGGCCCTCACCTAGTTCTCTCGGCTAACGGCAGACTCCATCAGCACCTTTAAGGAACTTTCGATTGAGTTCCTCAAGCATTATTCCATGTATATTCGCCAAGGGGCCTCAGCGACCGACTTGTTGAAAATTTCTCAAGGACACAAAGAATCTCTTCATGATTTCATGGAATGATTCAAGAACCTCGTCTCCAAAGTCAATGTTCCGGATAAAACCGCAGTAGAGGCTTTACGTAACGCGTTATGGATTAGGTCGTAATTCTGATCTGACCGCTACACAAATAGTACGATCACCCTAGAAGACGCGCTCCATAGGGCAAATTGCTTCATCCGAATGGAGGAAGATAACGCGGCTTACACCGCAAAGCAAAACGCGTTGAAAGCTCAGTTAACACCAAAAGCGACAACTACCTACCAGGAACCTCGTCAGCATCACCCTAACGAGAAGAAAGGAAAAGTCTTCTCGGCAACTGAGGAACCGGATGCCGCTCCCTCCACACCGACAACCGAGCGACCATGGAACGTGTGGGACAAAACTCTGGACGGAAACCCCCTAATGTATGATGAAATCAAGTTCTGCACTTACCACAAAGCCAAAGGCCACGACACTAAGGAGTGCAAGCAACTTGCAGAAGCCCTATTCTCGGCATTCAAAAGCGGTGCCATCACACCTGACCCACCAAAGTAAAAATAAAGTAGAAAGAAAGGGAGCTGGACAAAGAACCGACAAGCTAACGCCAAGAAACAAGAATCCAACAAAGCAGTCCACCCCGACGATCAGGACGCAGCAGCTCCACCCCGACACCGTGAAAATACCAACACGGAAGATGAAAGACCGCAAGTAGCTCGGCGGATCAATCTTATCTCAACGGTCCCCTCAGCTTCTTTTTTCTCTGAAAACGAAGACAACCAGGATCTTCGAGATCATCTTCAGCGCAAGCGCTCAACAACCGACCTGCGAGATGTTCTCCTTCGGAGTAAAAACTCAGAACTTTCAGAGGTCAAAGACAACCAGGATCTCCGAGATCATCTTCAGCGCAAACGTTCTACAACCGACCTGCGAGATATTCTCCTTCGGAGTAAAAAATCAGAGCTTTCAGAGGTCAAAGACAACCAGGATTTCCGAGATCATCTTCAGCACAAACTTTCTACAACCGACTTGCGAGATGTTCTCCTTCGGAGCAAAAAATCAGAGCCATCAGAGGTCAACAACAGCTACGGCCTCCGAGATCATTTGCAGCACGATCATTCTGCAATCGATCTAGGAGATTCTCTCCTTCCAAGCAAGAAACCAAAGCTTTCGGAGGAAGATCTCCGACAGAAACTTACCCGCAAGAAGAGTACCGCAACACCTGATCTGCAGGAGACACTATCTGACAAGCGCCCTAGCATTTTTTGCCGAATTAACGTAATCTGCGGTGGATCACCCTTGTGCAACGATTCGGTAAAATCAATAAAAGAGTACCAACGTAGAGCCATAACTGCCCGACGATGGCCGACAAAGCATGAGGGAGAAACCTCTATAACATTTTCTGAAGGGGACCTCACCGACATAGATCAGCCGCACAATGATCCATTGCTAGTCAAATTGCAAATCGGCACTTGCAAGGTCACACGGGTACTCATTGACACTGGAAGCTAGGTTGACCTCATCTTTCGGCAGACTTTGGAAAAAATGATGGTGAATCTCAAGGATATCAAGCCATCGTTGAGAACCCTTACCGGTTTCAACGGCTCGTCGACACACTTATTGGGAACGATCCGTCTTAACGTCTTTGCCTGAGGAATAAGTAAACTCGTTAAATTCTCCGTCATTGACACCAAAACACAGTATAACGCGATCCTGAGTACCCCATGGCTTCACATGATGAAAGCAATCCCGTCAACATACCATCAATGTGTAAAGTTTCCTACCAGGGAAGGTACCGTCTTCACGCTCAAAGGGAACCAACGCCTTGCACAAAGCATGTTGATCTCGGATTTCAAAAGTCAGTAGGTCACTTTACTTGTCGAACCAGAGAAGAAATTATCACTGCAAAAAGAGGAGACAATCCAAGTCGGCATCGATCCTGATCATCCTGACAGAACCGTCGGAATTGGTTCTGAACTAAGTATCGCCCTCACAACCGAGTTAACCACCTTCCTTCGTGCAAACAAATCAATGTTTGCCTGGACAACAGCCTACATGCCTGGTATTGACCTGACTATCACAGCCCACCGGCTCAACGTCGACCCGACGTATAAACCCATCAAGCAAAAGCGACGAAAACTCGGTTCAAAAAGAGCTAAAGCCGTCAACGACAAAGTCAACAGACTTTTAGGGGCGGGGTCCATCGCCGAGGTTAAATATCCGGATTGGCTAGCCAACCCGATCGTAGTTAAAAAGAAGAATGGGAAATGGACGGTGTGCATCGATTTTACCGACTTAAATAAAGCATGTCCAAAGGATAGCTTCCCTTTGCCTCATATTGATCAGATGGTGGAGTCCACGGCCGGAAACGAGCTCATGAACGCCTTCTCAGCTACAATCAGATTATGATGCATCCGGACGATCGCGAGAAGACGTCATTCATCACGGATCACGGAACATATTGCTACCGTGTTATGCCATTTGGACTAAAGAACGCAGGAGCCACCTATCAACGACTCGTTAACAAGATGTTCGCCGACAAGTTAGGAGTTACTATAGAAGTCTATATCGACGACATGCTTGTCAAATCGCTCATCGCCAAATACCATATCCAACACCTGTCTGAGTGTTTTGATACCTTAAACAAGTACGAGATGAAGTTGAACCCGGCAAAGTGCACTTTTGGAGTCACTTCATGCGAATTTCTTGGCTATATTGTGACAAAACGAGGGATCAAAGCAAATCCGAAGCAAATCTCTGCGGTTTTGGACTTACCCGATCCCAAAACATCGCGGAAAATTCAGCGTCTTACTGGACGAGTTGCGGCACTTAACCGTTTCATCTCCAGGTCCACCGATAAGTGTCTCCCTTTCTACGAGTTGTTGCATGGAAATAAGAGATTCCTCTGGGACGAGGTATGTGAACAGGCTTTCGCGGCGTTAAAACAGTACTTAACAACTCCCCCAGTGTTAGTGAAACCAGATGCAGGCGACACTTTGTATCTTTACATCGCAATCTCCTCTTCAGCAGTAAGCAGCATTCTTATAAAGGAAGACCGAGGAGAACAACATCCTATCTTCTATACTAGTAAGCGTCTCACCGATGCCGAGAAAAGATACCCTACCCTCGAGAGGATGGCCCTCACCGTAGTCACATCGGCAAGGAAACTGCGGCCTTACTTCCAATCCCACTCCGTCGTCGTTCTCACCGATTTACCTTTGCGAACCATACTCCAGAATGCTAACCAGTCCGGGAGACTTTCTAAGTGGGTCATCGAACTCAGCTAATACGACAGCTCGTATAAAAGCAGGCCCGCAATAAAGGCTCAAGTCTTGGCTGATTTCATCGTCGAAATCCGCATTATCAAGCAGACGACCTTGATATCCCGGTGAAAAGTTGGATCTTGCACGTTGATGGAGCATCATCCAACAAAGGATCAGGAATAGGTATTCACCTCCAATCACCCACCGGAGAACTCATCGAGCAGTCATTCCGACTCGGCTTCGCGGCATCAAACAATGAAGCGGAGTACAAAGCATTAATCGTCGGACTTTGTTTAGCTAAAGTAGTGGGAGCAAAGCGATTACAAGCTTTTTGCGATTCTCAACTCGTTGCCAGTCAGTATAGTGGTGACTACGAAGCCAAAAATGAGAGAATGGATGTGTATCTCAGTGTCGTAAAAAACTGACCTCAGAATTTGATCACTTTGAACTCGTCAAGGTCCCCAGAAAAGACAACTGCTTCGCAGACGCGTTAACCGACTTACCTTTGCGAACCATACTCCAGAATGCCAACCAGTCCGGGAGACTTTCTAAGTGGGTCATCGAACTCAGCTAATACGACATCTCGTATAAAAGCAGGCCCGCAATAAAGGCTCAAGTCTTGGCTGATTTCATCGTCGAAATCCGCATTATCAAGCAGACGACCTTGATATCCCGGTGAAAAGTTGGATCTTGCACGTCGATGGAGCATCATCCAACAAAGGATCAGGAATAGGTATTCACCTTCAATCACCCACCGGAGAACTCATCGAGCAGTCGTTCCGACTCGGCTTCGCGGCATCAAACAATAAAGCGGAGTACAAAGCATTAATCTTCGGACTTCGTTTAGCTAAAGTAGTGGGGGCAAAGCAATTACAAGCTTTATGCGATTCTCAACTCGTCGCCAGTCAGTATAGTGGTGACTACGAAGCCAAAAACGAGAGAATGGATGCGTATCTCAGTGTCGTAAAAGAACTGACCTCAGAATTTGATCACTTTGAACTCGTCAAGGTCCCCAGAAAAGACAACTGCTTCGCAGACGCGTTAACCGCATTGGGAAGCAACCAGCGAGAGCAGGTCAGACGGACGATCCCCATCCACACAGTTGAAAACCCGAGTATTTTGTTGCCACTGGGTAAAGACGTCCTGGCCATCTCTTCCATTCTCGCCGAGATCACAAAGTCAACAACCTAAATCATAGATTGGCGAACCCCTTTCCTGGATTATCTAGACAAAGGGATACTTCCAAAAGATAAGTGGGAATCCCGTCGACTCAAAGTAAAAAGCTCCAATTACGTTTCTATCGACGGCAAGTTACATCGATGGACCGTGAACAAAGTGCTTCTTACCTGCATCGGAAAGGAAGAAGCAGAACTCGTTATGATTGAGACCCGTAAAGGGGAAAGAGGCAATCACAGTGGAGGCAGGGCTCTCGCGCTGAAACTTAAATCTCAAGGGCATTACTAGCCCACTATGGTCACGGACTGCGAGGAGTATGTGCCACGATGCGAAAAATGCCAACGACACGCGCCCAACATACACTCACCAACCAAGTTGCTAAAAACCTCTGTTTCCCCATATCCATTCATGCGGTGGGCAATGGACATAGTCGTCCCTTTACCGAGTTCTACACAAAGGCGTTTCTTACTCGTTCTAACCAATTATTTCACAAAATGGGTTGAGGCTAAAGCCTACGTCCAAATCACCGAGAACGAGGTTCAGAATTTCATTTGGAAGTACATCATCTGCCGCCATGGACTTCCTTACGAAATAGTCACCGACAATGGATCTCAGTTCACGTCGAACAAATTCTAGGAATTCTGCGACAAATGGATAATTCGCCTTAGTTTCTCTACCCCGCGATATCCTCAAGGAAACGGACAGGCCGAAGCAACCAATAAAATTATCATCGGCGGGATCAAGAAAAGTCTAGACCTCAAAAAAGGACACTGGGCGGACGAGTTGGATGGAGTACTCTGGTCTCATCGAACTACACCTCGGAGCGCAACAAGAAAGACACCGTTCTCACTGGCTTATGGAGTCAAAGAAATGGCCCATGCCGAAGTCAATGTCACCAGTCTCAGGAGGTTAAGAATGCCTCAACACGTAGCCTTGAATCACGAAATGATGATCAACACCCTAAATCAACTCGAAGAACGACAAGATCAAGCTTTATTGCGGATTCAGAACTATCAACATCTTGCCGAGTCCTATTACAACAGGAAAGACACCGTTCTCACTGGCTTATGGAGTCGAAGCAATAGACCCTGCCAAAGTCAATGTCACCAGTCTCAGGAGGTTAAAGATGCCTCAACACGTAGACTTGAATCACGAAATGATGATCAACGCCCTAGATCAACTCGAAGAACGACGAGATCAAGCTTTATTGCGGATTCAGAACTATCAACATCTTGCCGAGTCCTATTACAACAGGAAAGTGAGGTCACGACCTTTACAAATAGGCAATCTCGTTCTTTGCAAAGTTTTCGAGAACACCAAGGAGTGGAGAGCAGAGAAACTTGGTACGAACTGGGAAGGGCCATACAAAATCACACACGTAGTATTTGCTATGTACAATCTTAACTCTTAATATTTGCTATGTAGTGAGACAGAACTGTACGAATACCGAGTCCCATAATACAACCATGAAAGACGAAATTACACTTCACTTGTGATCGTCTCGACGAACTATAAAATCTACAAAATACTCTCGAACTAAAAGACTGACGCTAAGGGATTTTTCTCTATTGGTTTTAGATGTGAAAAGTGTATGAAATGAGAGAGGAGGAGACGAGCTATTTAAAGAGAGGAATGAGATTTGATTTTCGTAACTGATACGAAAATATCTAGAAAATCTTGGGAGTAATGCGCTGAGAAACTTAATCCACAAGATCTTTCTTTATTGACTCGGTTATGATCGTTTCGAACTGGTAGACTTCATGTCGTTTTTAAACGAACTACTCGCCGTTTACACATGAATGTCATGTTGTTTTTTCTAAAACGAAATGGAAAAATGTTGAGCTTAACTTGGTCCAAAAAGAACAACTTTTAGTGGCCCTGGGGCCACTTTCTCCCAAGCCCAAACCCAAGCCCAAGCCCAAGTCCAAGCCGAGCCAAGCCGAGCCGAGCCGAGCCGAGCCAAGCCGAGTCGGACGGACGGTGGCAGCGGCGCGCGCGTGGGGGGCCATCCTATCCCTTGAGCCGTTTGAAGATTGATAGCTCAAGGACATATATATACTCCTCATCTCTCTCACTATTGAACGATGTGGGACAAAATGTTTGTCACTCATTTAATAAAGGCAAGGCCTCATATGAAATCTCGTAGCCCATTTCTTGTTCACATTTTCCAATTATAATTGGCCCAACAATCCCCCACATGAATAAAAATGACTCTAGACATATGCAGACTAAATGCAGACTCGAAATACTCTAGTTACTATACTTATACTAATGCTGACTAGACTAACTTATCGAGAGTGTTTGCGAAAAATTCATTGTGTTTGAGTTGGTGACATTTTTAAGCCTTGAACCACTCATAGTTAATATATGTTGGGTTTACTTGACCAGAAGGTGAACATGATGTACTTAACCAACTGTACTAGACCAGATCTAGCGCATGCAGTAAACTTACTTAGTCGATATACAAGTAATCCAGGTCATAAAAATTGGAAAGCTATAACAAGAGTACTCAATTACTTGCGTCATACCAAAGATTTTGGTCTTCACTATGGTAAAGAACCAGCGGTTTTAGAAGGATACAGTGATGCTAACTGGATATCATATTTTAAAAATTCAAAATCCACAAGTAGATATGTCTTTACACTAGGAGGAACAGCAATTTCATGGAAATCTACTAAGCAAACAGTATTAGCCAGATCCACCATGGAATCTGATTTCATAACCTTAGACAAAGTAGTAGAAGAAGCTGAATGGCTTAGAATTTTTTTGGAAGATATTCCTATGTGGGAGAAACTTGTACCAACTATACGCATACATTGTGGTAGTCAATCAGCTTGTGATCGTCTCGACAAACTATAGAGTCATTCTTCTCGGTTTTATTTCGTCTTTTGATCCGTGACTTTCCTTAACATTGTTTTATTATTTCGTTTATATCAGTTCGGTTTTCCGGCTTCTACAATCTTAACTCTTAATATTCGCTCTGTAGTGAGACAGAACTGTACGAATACCGAGTCCCAGGATACAACCATGAAAGACGAAATCACACTTCACTTGTGATCGTCTCGACGAACTATAAAATCTACGAAACACTCTCGAACTAAAAGACTTACGCAAAGGGATTTTTCTCTATTGGTTTTCGATGTGAAAAGTGTATGAAATGAGAGAGGAGGAGATGAGCTATATAAAGAGAGGAATGAGATTTGATTTTCGTAACTGATAAGAAAATATCCTGAAAATCTTGGGAGTAATGCGTTGAAAAACTTACTCCGCAAGATCTTTCTTTATTGACTCGGTTATGATCGTTTCGAACTGATAGACTTCATGTCGTTTTTAAACGAACTACTCGTCGTTTACACATGAATGTCATGCTGGTTTTTCTAAAACGAAATGGCAAAACGTTGAGCTTAACTCGGTCCAAAAAGAACATCTTTTAGTGGCCATAGGGCCACATTCTCCCAAGCCCAAGCCCACGTCGAGCCGAGCCGAACGGACGGCGGCGGCGGCGCACGTGTGGGGAGCCATCCTATCCCCTGAGCCGTTTGAAGATTGTTAGCTCAAGGACATATATATACTCCTCATCTCTCTCACTATTGAACGATGTGGGACAAAATGTTTGTCACTCATTTAATAAAGGCAAGGCCTCATATGAAAGCTCGTAGCCCATTTCTTGTTCACATTTTCCAATTATAATTGGCCTAATAGTTAAAACAATTTTGGTGTCTTATTTAAAGTAACAAACAACATTTCATATTCCCTTGAACTTGTCAACTTGAAGAGTAAACTTAGTATCACCATGATAAGCTTGTAGTAGTATCGTGAGAAGTTTTATAAAAAAAGTATTGTGAGAAGTAGGGCTGGACAAAATCTCTATAAATTTTGATTCAATTTGTTATCCGTTTCGATTCGAACCGAAAAAACAGATATATATCCGTAAATCTAGGAAGCAAAAAAAATACTAATATGCAATATCTGTAAGAAATGAAGCAAATCATAAATACTAATATTTTTAGAAACAAATATCCAATCTGATATGTTATATGCATATATATATATATATATACAATTATATATTTAAAGAATTATATATATAACTTATAAAAAATTATATTTTATATAAGTTTTAGAGTATTTTTCTCTACTAA
Source organism: Sinapis alba (assembly GCA_012274485.2). Taxonomy (NCBI): domain Eukaryota; kingdom Viridiplantae; phylum Streptophyta; class Magnoliopsida; order Brassicales; family Brassicaceae; genus Sinapis; species Sinapis alba. The sequence continues at coordinate 291,718 of MU105718.1, read as the reverse complement.
ATTTACTAAATTATTTATTGAAGGCAAGAAGATCATCAGATTTCATGGTTCCTCTAGCAGCAATCTCAACTCCATTAGAGCTTATTTCGTCCCAATAGCCGAAGAGACTCATCAAATCCACGCTATTCTAACACTAGCCAAGTATCTAGAATAAGTTGGTGGTGATGGAGTTCATGGGATGATGGTCTTTTTGAGAATGTGAGGACGGTGAATGTGGAACCAACATACATTAATTGGTATAGCAGCTGTCAAGTTTGAGTATGACGAAGGAGATATGGCCTATGGGTGTAGTAGAATATGAACATGGAAAATGTACCAAGAGGGTATACGTAAAGGTATTTTTAGTTATTGCTTTCTAGTTCCGTCTATTAACTTTTTATCTTTTGGCCAAAAAAAAACTTTTTTCCCTCACTTTATTTTGTTTGGCGTTAATTTTATTGCAGCTTGAGTTTGACTTTCCAAACGAATACATCGCAGTAGTGGACGACACCTTCAATAAGATCTTTGGGAGTGATGCAGATGTGATCCCTTTGGGGTTAAATCTGGCACACCATTCAGTCTCAAAGAGAAAGGCTACAAGATCGTTGGGTTCCATGGAAAATCTGGTGATCTGCTTCACAAAATTGGTGCCTATGCCCTTCTCATCACCAACTAACCAAGAAGATCTTCAATTTTTCATACTTTTTTTTTAATTCAAATTATTTCATAAATCAACCCGAAACGGGAATAACGATCCGATTACAAGCCCGACTCGAAAAAGCACCCTATTCAAATATTTTCTAACTAGCTTCGCTCGACCCATCACTCCCGGCGCGTTCCGCTAGATCGAATCTAAAATCCTAGAGTATCGGTTACCGTTCTCAACTTTTGACGAGAACCATAGGAATGTGAGATTGACCTCATTTCCTCGGATGTCGGGACTTCCCATGTCGTCTCTAGTGTAGCTTGTACCCGATGAACTCATCAAGGCTTGTTATCATCACGAACAATGAAGCGCTAGACGAACACAAGAAGAGAATACAGAGAAGCACTAACCGAAAGAAAAGTACCCTTAAACCGTCTGCACAAACTCGACTCTACCGCCAAGGAACCGATTGGGAAAGAAAGACCCGAAGACCTCTCAGCCCAAGATCGAAAAGCAAAAAGGGCGGGCACGAGAAGACCGCTGCAACACTAACCGGAGATTGCTCAAAACCTGCAAAAAGTATTAGCGGACAACATTAGCATAACAAGAAATTGACTGCCACAGCACTGGGATATGTTGCGCCACCGATAGAGTCACCGAGGATGAGGAGCCCTACAGACCACCCGGAGCATCCGTAAGCCTCGCCCATCGCCGCTTTCGAGAACCGAAAACGGTTAACTTTGATTGTCAACTAATGAGAACCAGTGACAATGGTTCATGAAAACCAAATAAGAGCAGAGCAAAACCAAGAAGCTTTTCGACTAAGCTCCAAAGGAGGACCGAAATAGACATCACCGGGAAGAGGAGAGACCGTTGAGAGGAAGAACGCAGCGTCGCCTCGAACAAGCCATGGACGACTTCTCCGACACCGCAACGCTGAGCATCTCCGCAAGCCATCACTGAGACCACCAACACACGCCAATGACAGCAGCTAAGCTTGACTCCGAGAAAAAGATACCTCCAGAGCTCCCAAGGCATAGCTGAAAAGTCGTGATGTTTCCAAGACGCCAAGGAAACACGCCTAACCATCAACAAACCGCCGTTCAACTTCAGACTAAGGAGGCATCCTGACGAACGCACACTAGAACTGAAGCTCGAACCACTCAACCCCCTCCACGAGCCACCTACTCTCAAGGAAGCTTAAGGGCCACCTGCAAAACCCTAAAAGCCGACTTCACCTACAACCACCGCATTGCACGCCGCGCTGAGACTCCAAGAAACCAGCACCCACGAACAGGACCGGAGCTCCTCGCGAAAGAGACGGCAACAAAACAAGACACCAGAACCAGAGCCGCAACAAGACGGCGAGAATGACAATAGCACGGTGAAGCAAAGGACAAAGGAGAGAGGAAGGAGGAAGACCGCCGCCTCCGGTGCCGGAACGCGCGCTCACGCGCCGTCCATCGCCGGAGCTTAACTTAGATCTGAGATGCGCTCGAGAGAGAGAGTACGGGAGGAGAGATAAAGTTATCACTTACGGGGCCCAAAGGAACCTTTTGCATCCAATTTTTCATACTTTGTGGATCCTCTCTTCATATGATGGTCTGTAAACTTTCAGTATGGTGATGGTACTTTTTTTATTTTGTCTACCTTTTTAGTGTTTCAAGTATTTCTCTTTTGTGTTGTTGTTGTCTTTTGATGTAAGTTTGATCCATTTTAAATAAGTTGGTTCCAGTTAATTGTCGTCTAATACCTTGAACTATACGCAATATTCTGAAAAGCGGATCGGACTTTGACTCACACTGTAATTGGATTAGTAGTTGGATCTCTAGCTAAATTGGTCAACCTTCTTGGCAGACATTTCCCGAATGAGCGATCTCTAGCTAAAATTGATAACACTTCGAGACAGATTTTATTCTCATTATCACGGGATGCTGTCCAAAATTGAAGTTGAATAATTGTCTCGCCAAAAACTATGACTGAGAGTCGGGAGTAATTGCCAGGACTAAATTTATGATAGCTTACACATAAGTGACTCATGGAATAGAGTAATTGCCAGGACTAAATTTATGATAGCTAACGGGAATCGTCTTGTGATTTATTAAAGGGAAAATTGAAAAAAAGAGACATTTTCAATTTTTTTTGTTCTTATAAAATTTCTCATATTTTTTACAATTCTGGACAAGTTTTACTTTTCTTAAATGAAAAAATAGTAAACTGAATTCTAAAAATGTTAAAAATATGAAAACTATTGCAAACATAAGTATGACAATATATATGTTTAATTTATATTTTTAGAAAAATGGAATTAAATTTTATTTTATATTCTAACTATGGTTAGAGTACGCATTCTGGTAATCTACTTAGTCCAGAAATGAGATACTAAAATTTATACATAGGTATATCTAAGATATAAAACGTAAACTAACATTTATTGCATATTCTAACTATGATATAATTCATTACGTTATAATCAAGAAAGATGTCTTAGGTCTTACCTACAGTTTGATAATGATTTATAGCCCCAACTCACTAATCTACTTTATCTAGAGTTTGTGTCGTAACATGTTCTGCCTTTTATCTCATGTGACGCTTATGGTACAATTTGTATCACACTTACTCTACTTTATTGTACGTAAGGTAGATTACATATTCTAGGAAAATCCAAAAAATATGGAAACTTCCATATTCGGTTAGAGATATTTCCTAAATCTAAACTAAATCTACCCTAAATATTTGAAAGAATATTTTCTCCTCCTCCCACAATCTTTTTTCTTCGTTAGCACTTTAGAGAACTGCCTATGTAAAATGCATTAATCCAAAACACTTTAGACTTTGGGTTTATTTAGGGTTTAGGGTTTGTTTAGACTTTGGGTTTATTTGGGGTTTAGGGTTTGTTTAGAATTTGGGTTTATTTGGGGTTTAGAGTTTGTTTAGGGCTTGTTTAGAGTTTGGAGTTTAGGGTTTGTTTAGGGCTTGTTTAGAGTTTGGGGTTTATTTGAGATTTAGGGTTTGATTAGAGTTTGGGTTTATTTCGGGTGTAGGGTTTGTTTAGAATTTGGGTTTATTGGGGGTTTAAGGTTTGTTTAGATTTTGGGTTTATTTGGGGTTTAAGGTTTGTTTAGAATTTGGATTTATTTGGGGTTTAGAGTTTGTTTAGGGTTTGTTTAGAGTTTGAGATTCAGGGTTTGTTTAGGGCTTGTTTATAGTTTTGGGTTTATTTGGGATTTAGGGTTTGATTAGAGTTTGGGTTTATTTGGGGTTTAGGATTTGTTTAGAATTTAGGTTTATTTGGGGTTTAGGGTTTGTTTGGGCTTGTTTAGAGTTTGAGGTTTATTTGGGGTTTTAGGGTTGGTTAGAGTTTGGGTTTATTTGAGGTTTATGGTTTGTTTAGAGTTTGAGTTTATTTGGGGTTTATGATTTGTTTAGAATTTGAGTTTATTTGGGGTTTAGGGTTTGTTTAGGGCTTGTTTAGAGTTTGGGGTTTATTTGGGGTATATGGTTTGTTTAGAGTTTGGGTTTATTTAGGGTTTAGGATTTGTTTAGAGTTTGAGTTTATTTGGGGTTTAGGGTTTGGTTAGGGCTTGGTTAGAGTTTTTTTTTTTTTTATGAGTTTTCTTTTTTTCGTTTTTCGAATTGTCTTTTTTAATTATTAATTAATATTAATAAATTATTTTTAATTCAAATTAATTTGGTATAAAAAAGGTATAATAAAGGTATTAAAGTATTAAAAAGAATCAAAATCAACTTTATTAAGACAAATCAAAATTGAAAATGTCTCTTTTTCCAATTTTCCCTTTATTAAAACGCTAACAACTACTATTACCCGCAAATGCTGCGTTTACAAATTGTATCAGCAAAACCAGTCAGTCTTTTATTCACCCATTTATTATTACCGCATGAATTATTTAATTTCACAATTTCACGCAACTCACTACAACTTTTATGAATACATTATCAGTTTATTCAGCCCATCATTTTGCATATTTGCAAAGCAAGCTCACTAAAATATTCAAATCACATTCATGAAACACTCTTCTTCAGCTAGCAGATTTGGCAAAACAATTTTACTGTGACCAGTAAGGAGTGTTATACATAAGACGGCTTTACTCATACAAGTAGGTAATAATCTACATCGTGTGCGCGGAGTGAGTTATTTAATAAAATATTTGTTAAGTAAGAATATTTTTTAAAAAACGTATTTAAAAATAATAATAAAACATATGTAAAATATATTGTAATGATTTAATTACACTAAAACTGTAAAATTGTTTTATTTTTATCAATTCAAGTACAATACATATTTCTAAAATTTTAAAATTAAAATATTTATATATTTTTATATGGTATATAGTTTAGTTTAGATGATATATATATATACACATATATATATACATATATATATACATATATGTAGTTTAGATGATATATATATACATATATATATGTATGTATATATATGTATATATATATCATCTAAACTAAACTATATACCATATAAAAATACATAAATATTTTAATTTTAAAATTTTAGAAATATGTATTGTACACGTCATACTCGTAACATTTTAAATATTTTTAGTAATTCATAATCGTTTAAAAAATTCAAAATATAACATATGCAAAAAAATCTATATATTTTCTATGATTTATGTGATTTTTGATTTTGTTTTACTGATATAAAATTCAACAAAATGATATAAGATACACATTTTTTATCAAATATTTATTTTTCAAAATAATTAATTGTCACATATATTTTAGATAAATATTCTAGGATAATCCTAAAAAATTGTATCACTAATATAGTACACAAGGGTCAAAATGACCAAAATACCACCATTATGGTTAACTAATCTAGACTTAAGGTTTAGATTTAAAGAGTGAGTTTCGAATGGGTGGAGTTTAAGATTTAAAATAATAATATTTAAAATTTAAAATAATAATTTAAAAAGAATTTTTGGATTTCAAAAAAGTTCGAGAAATTCCTCGAAAAGAAAAATAAAAAAATAATTTTCGAACTGAAAAAAAAATAGATTTTTCAATTTTTTTTTAAAGAACTATTTGGTTATTTTTATTATTATTATATATGTGTGTGTGTGTGTTTAGAGTAAGTATATAACAACGCTGTATCTCTTTAATGAAGACTTTTTTGATTAAAAAAAACTCTTCCTAAATGTTATTTTGGTTAAAAAAAACTTTTAGGGTCTTTTGTGAGATTTATCCAATAGTGTATTTTTTTGACTGAACTTGTAGTTTAATCACATTATGTAACCTTATAGCTTTTATTAAAAAAATAGTTAAAATCATTTTTGTATATTATTAATTAATTTATGGTTAATTTAATGAAAAAAATATATATATATGTTTAGATAAATCAACCGATTTTCTAAGAACTTTAAAAATCATTCTAACACATGATTTACTTTTTTTTTTTTTTTTTTTTTTTTTTTTTTTTTTTTTTTTTTTTTTTTTTTTTTTTTTTTTTTTTTTTTTTTTTTTTTTTTTTTTTTTTTTTTTTTTTTTTTTTTTTTTTTTTTTTTTTTTGGTCATGTTATAATATTTCTCAATTAATATATAAGAGCGGTGTTTTGAATGTAACATCGCAAATGGACTTTGAGAAATAGTCACTCTTTAGCAACCCAAACGACCTGTTTACCAACATTTTGACCAGAAAACAACCCGACAAGTGCAGCGGGAGCAAGCTCGAGGCCTTCTGACATATCTTCGATGTACACAATCTTCCCTTCCTTGTAATATCCTTTGACATGTTCAAGAAACTGTGGGAAAATATGGACGTAATCGCTTTGCAAGAACCCTTCTAATCTTACTCGTTTGGGGATCGCGTTGTACAGGTTGTTGATTCCTTGTGATGAGCTTGAGAGGCTTTGTAAAGACACCATTCCACAGAGCGCGATTCTACCACGGACCTTCATGTTAAGGAGCGCTGCATCAAGCATGGATCCACCCACGTTGTCAAAGTAGATATTGATCCCCTCCGGGAAATGCCTGTTAATAAGAAGAAACAATTTCAGCTGATCTCATCTTCTACAATAGGCAATTCAGCCGATCCCCACCTAACCACAAGCGATTTTAATTTATTTTTTTAAGCAAAATAAATCTAAATGGCAGAACCACATAATCTTACTATTACACATATGCTATGTATCCTACTATTCATGTTCCTAATGGGAGATTTTAAAAGCATAGTTGGGACCAGTGTTCTATTAATTAGCCTAGGCAGCGCCTAAGCATCCACCTAGTCAGTATATCAGACCTAAACGAAACGATTTTTCTAGACCGTTTTTGAAGAAATCGGTCTAGGCGCTCAAAAAATAAGTATAGGTGCCCGCCAAATCAAAAATGCGCCTAACGGCCACCTATTCATTTCTTGAACATTGGTTGAGACCAAGTTCGAAACTATGCTAACCGGCGACCCCGGGCCTAGCGAGTTATCAGAAAATCGGGATTAATCAGAATATACGTAAGGATTAATTTTATTATTATTTTATTTATTATAATATTTAAATTAAATATATAACATAAATATATTAGAATATAATAGTTTTTTGTATGTTATTATTGAAATTTATATTTATTGGTTAAACAAAAGTTAATTGTTAGCATATGTGATTATCATATATTTTTTTATTAAAGATACTTTATATATATGACAGTATATAACATAAATAATAAAACATGTCGTCTATTGGTTTCTAGCGAAGTTGATGATGTATAGGGTACAAGGTTCGACGTGTCGGTATGACATATTTTATTTTACAAAAAAAAAAAAAAAACACAGACGAAACAAAGTCCCATATCGGTTAAACATAAGAAAGTGGGCTAATGAAGATCCCTATATATAGTCACTCATAGTTTCTTTCAAAACTTTCATCTAGGCTTCAATTATAAGCCTTAGTGTTAACCCAGTAGTCTAATTTTAGTCTATTTTTTGTGCGGGTTAGGCGGTTAAAAGTCGGTTTAAAACCGATTAATCGGTCAGTTGACCGCTTAATTAGTCAACCGAATAATTGAACCGCGATTAATCGTCTAGGCTCACGCGTTTTTGAACATTGGTTGAGACCATAAGGGGACACGGAAAGACAACCTATTAGGAAGAGTAACTTTTTGAGCTGAATGTAACAAAGTTATTTACCTCTTCAAAGCAGCATCAAGATCAGCCTCTTCCTTGTAGTTAAATGCTTCATCAAACCCAAGCTTGTTCTTAAGAAGATCAACCTGAAATTATGTCCCATTATCCTCTCATATAAGAGACATAATAATGAACAAAACAGTTACTGAAATAATTAGTACCTTTTGTTTACTACCAGCACTCCCAACAACGTAGCAGCCGTTTAACTTAGCTAGCTGACCAACGAGTTGCCCTACTGCTCCTGAAGCTGCAGACACAAAAACACTCTCCCCTTTTTTTGGTGAGCATATCTCATAGAACCCTGCATACGCTGTAAATCCAGCCATTCCTGCAAAAAAAAAAAAAAAAAAAAAAAAAAAAAAAAAAAAAAAAANAGATGGGTGGTACCAAGAAGGCCAAGATGATAAGAAAGTGGAATGGCATCGTCTAGCTGAATCTTTCTCAACTGCAGCTCATTTGAGCTACGAAGCAAACTATATTCTTCCCAACCAGTAATCCCGCAGATTAACTCGCCGGGCGTGTAATTAGGGTCATCAGAATCTATCACCCTTGCTAAACCGAACCCTTCAATACGCTGCATCAAGATTAGAAAACATGTTGAGAGTCAAAATTTTAAAAAAAAAACGTGAAAAGATCAGTGACAATTTCCTTGTTCTCTGAGAAAAAACGATGACAAATCTTATGAACTAAGCAGCAGATCTGTATACAGTCACATGAAAAAGTATTAACAAAAATCACAGATTCAATTGCAAAAAAACAGAAAATTTAAAGAGGTTATGTATGTAATAACAGTTTATGAACCGCCTGGCAGATTTGTCTACATTCACAAATTCCGACATAACATCGAACACATGGTCGGCGTAATATCTCAATTACGAAAAAAAAGTCAGGTGAAAATCGAGTATGATTAAATATACTTGACCAGGAAGAAAAGGAGGGAGGTACGAGCCGTGAAAATCGCGCATACGACCTCTCATGTAAGGATCGCAAGACAAGTAGAGATTTCTGACGAGGAAACAAGAGGATCCTTTTGGTGCCTTGAGCTCAATTGTGTCTCCCATCTTCACTTCCATGTCTGTTTCTGCAGGAATACCATCTACATACTTCTTTAGTATCACTTTCTTGTTCTCTACCACTGCAACTTCTTCCATTTCTTTTTCTTTTCCAGAAATCGTTTGTAATTTCGAGTTTGTGGTAAAGAAGAAGAAGATGAGTTTGCTTAGGGGAGAGTTAGGTAAGTCGAGTGTTTCTCGTTTTTGTGGGCGGTTGAGGTTTTTAGTTTGGTTCAAGTCATTCAATGTACAACTCCATACAGCCAATTAAAAAATGTGTTAAATGTAATAAAGGAGAAGAGAAAAAGTTTAAAATGTGCCACAAAAAAAAAGTAAAATGTCATAGTGACAAATAATACATGTTATATAATTTAAGATGTAACATTTGATATACAAATCAATAAAAATCAAACAAACAGTGATGGTTTTTTTAATAATGTTTTACGCAATATATTTCCCAAAATTTTAAATTGTTTCACCGAATCCATATATTTTATATTTTTAGGAAGTAATCTTCACCGGTGATCCAAGGTATATCCGATCAATATAATTCATGCTACTCATTTTCTTTGCTAGTTTGTGATACCGTAGATATTAGTTTAGTATGATATATATAGTCATAACTAATACAGATAAGTTTCCACGAGATTTGAGTCTAAGGAATATTCCATCACCACAATTCAAGCATAAAAATCTCTAAATTTTTGTTTTCAATTTAAAATTTTGGAAAGTATTATACGCAAATTTTGTTCCAATCCCTAACTTTTTGTTTCCAATTTAAAATTTCTTTTTGTTTCCATTTTTGTAGATATATGATATTGATTTTTGATATAGTATGTTATAAGGAAAATAATTCTCACCTTTCCACACTTTAATCTTCCTGAATCTCAGGACACATATCACTGACTGTTCACTACAACGCTGAATCGCATCATTTATATCAACAGAAAACCTTTCCCACAACACCATTGGGAGTCGCTCATCACTATGTCAAATAACAAACGATCATAAAGTATTCAGTTGCAGATTTATTTTAAACACCTCATATTATTGCAGAAAACAATCTTACCTTGAATCACGAAGTTCCAAAGATATCTTCTGGGTATCGTTCCCGTTCACAGAAACCAGTTCTAAATGACTGACTTCAACAATCTGCTCAATAACATCTGCAATAAAATCAGAAAGTTCATCACATTATCATGTTAATCAGTTAATGTCATCAAGTAAGAGAGCAAATGACCACTTACCAACCAAAAAATCAGGATCGAGTGTTCCATCTAAAATATGATGATATATAACATGCTTAAACCCATGGACATGATCCGGCTTCAAGTCAGAGATGAAATTCACATCACTCATTGTCTTTGCTTGTTTTGAAGTTTGTAGGTTGTTATACGGTAGATGAAAGTTAAGTAAGATATATATAGTCATAGCTGATAGGGTTTAGGCTACAATATTAAGTCAATCAAATATATTCTATCGGGAGATTAGTGGAAAAAATCCCTCCAATTTCATTTATATTTTTTAATTAGTCATAAATATTGTGTATAAATTAGTAGCATATATCGGTTTCCTATATTTTGTCTATTGCATAAATTACGGTCAAACGTAAAATTAGCAAAAAGAAACAAGTAATTATAGGAAAAGAATATTATTGGAATTGATATTAAAAGATGACATCAACCCCCCCCCCCCCCCCCCATAGAGTTGATTCTCCATTTTGGTACTTGCATCATATAATGTTTGTCATATATAATAAAGTTATATATATGTTTAAAAATGATGATAATAGACATACCAGTTAAATATATTCCATCATTAGATTAATGAAAAAATAATCCCTCCAATCTTGTATATAATTTTTATTTAGTCATGAAAACTATGTATAAATTAGTAGTAACTATCATATATTATCTGAAACCAGATTACATATATAATAAGGTTGCATAAATCACAGTCAAACATATATAAAATAAGCACAAGAAATCAAGTAAATATAGAAAAGAATATTATTGGAATTGGTATTAAAATACGCCAACAAATCTCTCATTAATTTATATTCTAGGGTTGATTCCCTATTTATTTACTTGCATCATATAACTTTGTCATATATAATAAGGTTGTATATATATTTAAAAATGATGATAATAACCAGACCAGTTATATGATATATGTTTAGACATGTTTAAATCAGGTTATATAATATGTCTCTATCTAGACAAATGGTATATGTTTAGACAAATGATATATGTTTATACAAAGATGTTTGATTACTTTTATGTTTGCAGATACACATATGAGAAAATGAAAATAAGTCGAGGCTTTTATAATATTATCTGCATGCATGTTCGAGAAATATTACTACTTGTAGAATATTAAAAATAATATAATTCTCTTCCTATATGAATATGCATACAAAACCCCATGTTCTAGTTTGTTTTTTCTCTTGCACTTTATAGAAAACTGCAAACATTATTGTAACAAACTTTCTCAATTCTAAACCCTTAGATATTAAACGTTTAATATCATATACTATAATCACTATTTAGTGTTAATGTGAAATGACATTACATGTAATTTATCTAGGAAAATGAGACTTTTTTAAAAAAGGTGTGAGGAGAGCTCTTATGATGACACCTAAGTAATTACAATTTTGTTAATTACACATGAGAGCAAGGTTAATTAATAAAAGTGCTCCTTAAATAATAAAAGGGGATTATAAATAGTGTTTAAGTTTTTTTATACATAGGTGGATTAAGAAAATACAAAATTTTATACAAATTATTTTTAATATATAAAATATCATTAAATGTAATTAGTTCAACTAATAAAATATTTATAAATTATTTTATGGAGAAATTGCCAAATATGACCTAAAACTTGATTTGAAATGCAAAAGTACATTCTAACTTGAATCAAATGCAAAATTAACCCAAAAGGCTAGTAAAATTACAATCATCCCATTATGACCAAACAAAAGTGCATAAATCATTTTTATGAATATAATTCCGTAAAGTCTTCTAGAATTTTGTAAGTTTTCTGGGGTTTTGTAAGTTGCATGGACGACTTTCCTGAATCTCATATTTTTAATCTTAAAAATAATTTACAAATTTTATAAAAAAATATTTTGTTGGGGAAAATTAAAATTATGTAATTATAAATATTTGTAAATGATATAAATTAGGATATAGTAAAATTGAAATTATTTTTAACATAGATGAGTGAATGTAATGTGCCGTTGTATTCTTTAGTTTAGGGTTTGGTAACATATATTGTAGTATTGTTTGTATTCTTAGGGTTAGTTTTTGGAAGCTTAGCATTTTTTTTGAAAAAAATAATTTTTTTACCTATATGTATTTTGTTCTATGTATATTAAATACTTTTAAGTTGAATTTGATTTTAATGAAGTGTTTAGTTAGTTAATTAAGTTTAGGGTTTATATTTAGGCTAGGCGACTTACAATTAAGTCGTCTGGTGAATAGAATTTACGAGATATACGACTTCCAAGAAGTCTTCTGATAAATAGTATTTATGAGTTAGAAGATTTCCCTGAAAGTCTTCTGAATCAAAAATATTTGACATAAATGGAATTTTTTTTCTCCATATATAAATAAAAATTTACACATTTACTCTCTTCCTCTCAAATGGCTGTAATAAAAATGTAATGTTTATCACTTTAAAACTCTCTAACCTCTCTCTAGTCTCTTTTAACTTGAAAACACTAAACTTTAGATCAACTTTTTATTCTTGTCTCATGTTTTTCTCATTAATTTATCTTCTCTTTGCAACTTTTTAATCACATGATTCTCATATTCCACTCCTTTAAAAGTATATCTATAAATTTTAGATATGTATTTTTGTGTGTTTGATAAAGGTAGATCTATGTAATCTTTCACTCATTTTCTCTATTTTAAGTCATTTGAATGTTTTTGGATATGCAGATTTTTCAGATATGAATTTGGATATGCAGTTTTTTCAGATCTAGATCAGATTTTGGAAGACTTCCAAAAAGTCTTCTCGGAAGTCTTCTAAAATATAATGCGCCAGAAGGTTTTCTGGAAGTCTTCTAGACGACTTCGAGGAAGTCTTCTAGCACATTATATTTAGAAGTCTTCTGACGGAGTCTTCTCTTATGTCTCCTCTTTCTGAGCATTTAGGTTAGTTTTATGTCTGATTTTTCTTCATTTGGTAACCTCTTGTTGCATAAAGTTCTTACCTTTTTCCCAAACTAAAACTCTCCAACCTCTCTCTAATCTCTTTGAACTTGAAAACACTAAACTTTATATCAACTTTTTTTTATCTCATGTTTTTCTCACTAATTTATCTTGTGTTTGCAGGTTTTCAATCACATGATTCTCATATTCCACTTCCTTCAAAGTAGATCTATAAATTTTTGCAGGTTTTTAATCACATGATACACGTTTTTTTGTGTGATCTATATGATCTTCCACTCATTTTCTCTATTTTAAGCCATTTGAATGTTTTTGGATATGCAGGTTTTTCAGATCTGGATTCGAATATGCATATTTTTCAGATCTGGATCAGACTTTGGAAGAAGAAGTCTTCTCGGAAGTCTTCTGGCGGAGTCCAAGGTAATTTTTGTGGAGGAATGATTTCTAACTCTATGTGTAATAGTTTTGTTTATGGTATATTTTGTGATTTGTACTTGTACTCTTTTAGTTGTGAATTCTTTTGTAAATTTGAAGAAATATTAATCTAAAGAATTTGGTAAATATGTTCATGTTGATAATATTATCTTGCCAAAAGTACTTGATTTTATTAAAATTAGTGATATAACTTCATTAGTAAAACAAAATAAACGAAAATATCTGTCAAATTTCTGTAAAATTTTAAGTGAAAAATTGAAAATTAAAATATCATGAACTTAACATATCAATATCATATTATGCTAACTCAAAGCAAACCTAAAAAGCTCAGTTGTTAAACCAATTGTCAAAAATATAGACTTGATGATCAATCACCATAACTGTAAACAAAACAAATTATTTAAACACTGGAACTGTAAATAAAAATTGTTGATGATTGTTATCATCTCATGCGTTAAGCATACCTTTGGTATGTGGTTTCTTTATTAGAAGTCTATCAAGAAATCTCCTCACTAGAAGAATTTTAGGAAGACTTCACCAGAAGTCTTCCTTTGATATTATCTTAAAGTTACTTAACAAGTTTACAAAAACTAGGTAGAAGACTTCCTTGAAGTCTTCTCGAATTAGCTAGAAACTTTGATAAACATAAATGTTTGTAACCTCATAATTATCACCAATTAAGTTATCAATTTCATTCAGTAGCCCCAATATTGACTAATATATACATGAACTAACAAGAAAATGTTAAAAGTCTTTAAAGTTTTAGAAAAAATAAAAATTTATTAAACATTGACGTAGAAGACTTCCAGAAAAGTCGTCCACTTAGGTCACTTTTGCTATTGAAAATTTACAAAGGAAGACTTCCAGAGAAGTCTACTCTTCAGCAAACTTCTTTGGAAGTTTTCCTTTGTAAATCTTGGCTTACTTTTGCTAACAAAGAAATCTCAAAAATACCAGAGAGGAGTTTCATATAAGTTGTCTAGGATAAACATGCTAGTTTTTCAATTGACCATATTGTGTCATAAATTTGACTTTCTTTGAACGACTTCCCTGTACGTGTTTTGAACTCTTGATGGAAGTCTTGTCACTGTCGGTGAAAATCGTCTCAGATTACTTTTGTAATTGAAAAAAAACTTAAATATTTAATTTTATCTAGACGATTTACATGTAAATCTTCCCGGAGATGACTTATGTGTAAGTCTTCTGTAGTAACCAAAGTTTGACCAGAATCTCATAATAAAACTATTGACGACTTTTGTGTAAGTTGTCTGCTGGACGACTTACATGGAGGTCGTCTAGATTAAATTAAATATTTAAATTTTATTTTTCAATTGCAAAAGTAACATGAAACGATTTTCACCGACAGTGAGAAGACTTCCAATGAGAGTTTGGAAGACATACATGGAAGTTGTCTGGCATACGACTTCCTTCTAAGTCGTCCAAAGAAAGTCAAATTTCTGACACAATACGGTCAATTGCAAAACTAATTATTTATCCTAGACAACTTACAAAGAAGTCGTCTCTGGTATTGTCGAGATTTTTTTGTCAACAAAGAAAAATGGACGACTTCTAGAGAAGTCGTGTTTAAAAACACACACATAAAAGTCAATTGCAAAACTAACCTTTGCATTGAACATAAGACTTCCATGAAAGTCTTATATTACCAGAAGACTTTCATATAAGTCTTTTGACGGACATATATGGAAAAAAAATTAATTTCATAACTTCAACTAGTGATATAACTTGCTTAGCACACATAATTCTTCTCCAAGCACACATAAGCTTAAACAAAAGTGACCCACCAAGAATCGTAAGCTTGAATGGCTCTATTAACCATAAAAAAATTAGAATCAAAATCTTGAGTTTTTTTGGATGAATATAATAAGAAAGTGAAAGAGATGTTGTTTTTAGTGCATAAGAAATAAGATACAATGAGTGAAAATTGATTTTGGGATACATTAAGAGCTTCAAATTGGTTGTTCATGGTGGTTGCTGAATTGATGTCAATGATAATATTGTAAATATTTGATAAAAATAAGGATGATAGAGTAAAATACACATTTTCAAAAAAAAGAAGGTAATGGCATTTTCGTAAATAATGCAAACTTTTGGGGTGAATATAGTAAATAAAAATTCTAAAAAAATTATGGGTTAGTTTTGTGTTTGACTTTGAGTTTTGAGTCATTCTTGCTAAAAGCCTTATGTTATAGTTGGGCACAAAGTTCAAATAATATTAAATTTTATTTAAAATAGTGAAAACATCAATTATTTTACAACAAAATATCTTTATTTAAATACCACTTAAAGTGATACAAATGGAGTATATGTTACAAATAAAAAGGAAAGAAAATTAATTGATGTACATTATTCATTGATAATAAACTATATATATATGTATACAATAATTTGGAAACCAAGCAAGACTTGGAGAATAACTAAATCTTGATATACAAGTAAATGTAAGAACTTTCATAGTAGACATCATATAATATTCATAACATTTTTACTTGATATCTATTAACACCAAAGTGCTTTTAAAACAAGGTAAATATTGTTTTGTTAAAAAAATTACCAAAAAAATAATGAGAAAACTATGGTTGAAGGAAAAAGAGTGCAGAGTATTGATTTTCTCTCATATGTACATATGTCTAGACCTTTGAGATAATATAATCTGATAACATGAATTAACTTCTTGGAAATAGCAGTATGTAACATCTTATTGAATAAATAAGCCCAATTGTCACTTGAATGAACATGTAAAACACGAACATCATTATTCTTCTACAGATCATATATCTTGCTTATGATTTGATCATTTCACTGTTTCTCTTGATCTCAATAACTTTATAACGGTGATAGATTTTCATAGGTGAATTTATAACACTCTTTTTGGATGTTTATCATTTGTATGTTTTTTGTTATTCATAAAATTTTGTCATAAAAAGTCAAGTGGGATAAAACCTATTATAAAGAAAAAGTACAATCACACACAATATCACATTTCTTTCTTTTGAAGCAGTATTTTCAAGATATACATTTTGATAAAATATATCTTTAGGAAATTGAAGTTAACAAACTGAACTCTTTTGATTTCTATTATAACTAGAGGTTTTACCTCACTACACGCAATTTGTTTGTCAATAATATATATATAATCTTAATGTTAAATAAAGTTGAAACTCTATAAACTAATACTGTATTAGTCACAAAAGATGATAAATTGATAATGTTTTTGGTCTTAAGTTGTTTCGGTTCAAAATTTAATGCAAGTCGATAAAATAATAAAATAATAGTTTTTTAAAAATTTCACATAAATATAAAATTTTATTAAAATCATGAATTAATAATTTATATATATATATATAAAATTTATATATGTATTAGTATTATGGCCCTGTTATGCAGGAGCACAATATGTTTATCAATATAAACTATTAATACAAAAAGTGAAAGTATATGAATGGTATTAATATACATAAATCACACACATTTTAACAAAATCGTATATGTTAGAAGTTTATAGCAAATAAATATATTGTTATTATTTTGAAATTAAACACATTAACTAAAAAAAAATCCTAGTAAAATTAAGAAAAACTGCGTAAGGTTAAAAAGTAACAAAACGTTCGTATAGTTCTAACAGTTCTTCTATTTTGACCTTCATTATTTTATGAAATTTCTTAACACAAATATCAATGTTGATCATCATGAAAGATTCTGGTTAAAAAGCTCAGCAAAACGAATTGAAATAAAAAAACAGATAAAAAGTAAATATGAATAGGATCATACACCCTCATGTTCTTCTTGTCGTCACACCTGTCAAAGTTGTGGAATCAATCATACATAAAAATCTCAACGAAACTCCAGAATAATCAAAAGTTAACTAAAGTGTAAAATAAAGCACTCTTCATTTACAAAATAAAAAAAACTTACTCTTGTTTATTCAAGGGAAAATGGATGTTATTTTCAATGATTCTTTGATTCTTTGATTCTGTTCTTCTGTCTTTGTGTTCCTTTGTCTCACATTTAATTAGCTTTGTCGGTCGATTGAGTAATAGTTTTTGAATATTGTAGTTTGTAGAAGGACCAAAAGATTAATATATAGAATTGTGAAAAGGGTAAATGTCGTAATTCGTGGCTCCGTGGGTGTATAACCGTTCAGCCGTTTTTTTTATAACAACATAATAATCTATCTATATTATAATGAGAGAGTTTACTCTCTCCTTAAGGTGTCCACGTATGCGTCTTTGTGGGTCCTACATTTATTTATTTTTGTCGCTTTTGGCTTCGTTTCTCTTCGTCTTCCCTAGCTCTTTCCCCTCATTCATCCTCTGCCGACGCTGCAACACAGGATCCACTTAAGCTTATATTAGGTTTCTTCCTCCTCTCTACTTTTTTTCTCTGTTTTACGTTTTTATTCTCTGTAATGTAATATTGATTCTGGAATTACCATTTTGGATTGAAAGCTTTGATATTTTTTGAAAAAAATTTCCATCGTCTGTGATCTGTTGTTAAGTGTTGATTCCATTTCGTGTGTCAAAGTCATTGTCTTTGGGCTAGATTATCAATCAAAGCTTGAAACTTTTCAGGTTATAACCTCTTTTGCTTTAATCTCCGGTTCCCTCCTTTGTCTTGGGGAGACTTGTCTTTACATCCACTTGCTTACTTCTCCCTTAGGTTTCAATGGTTTCAAGACTGAAGCATGAGAGTTTCATTCAGCCGCTCGGCTATTGTGTTGAAGAGAACCTCCGTGTTCTTGCTTATGAGTTTGCAACAATGGGATCACTGCACGACGTTCTACACGGTATGATGAGCTTCCTCCCATCCCATTCTTGCTATGAAATAGAATCGATTTATTTGTGGGTGTTGAAAATGTGCTATTATAACATGTAGGAAGGGAGTTCAAGGTGCATAGCCAGGTCCAACACTTGACTGGATAACGAGGGTGAAGATAGCCGTTGCGGCAGCTAGGGGTTTAGAATACCTTCATGAGAAGGTTCAGCCTCCTGTGATACATAGAGACGTGAGATCAAGCAATGTGCTTCTGTTTGAAGACTATCAAGCAAAAGTCGTGCAGTTTTAATCTCTCAAATCAAGCTCCTGACAACGCTGCTCAAATTCACTCTACAAGATTCTTGGGCACCTTTGGCTATCACGCTCCAGAGTAATATTCCTTAAAAGTTTTAACGTTTTGTTGCATCCAGATGAAAGTATGAACGAGGCAGCTAAAATATGTCTCTTCCCATTTGCAGATATGCTATGACTGGACAGTTGACACAGAAGAGTGATGTGTATAGCTTTGGGGTTGTACTCCTTGAGCTTTTGACAGGGAGGAAACCTGTGGATCATACGATGCCACGGGGCCAACAGAGTCTTGTAACCTGGGTATGTTTCTGTTTATCAGGACCTGTCCAAATCTGTATCCTGCTCTGTTTTAATCTCATGTCTTAAAACTTGAGGTTGCTGTTAATTATTTCAGGCTACACCGGGGCTTAGTGAAGACAAAGTGAAGGAGTGTGTTGATCCAAAGCTAAAAGGAGAATATCCTCCTAAATCAATAGCTAAGGTAACTCAGTTTGTATCACTGGAATTACATTGCCTTGTCCTTTTTTAAAAATCTCTAAACTTTCAGTAATGTGGGCAATGCAGCTAGCAGCGGTGGCAGCATTGTGTGTGCAATATGAACCAGAGTTTAGACTGAATATGAGTATAGTTGTGAAAGCTTTGCAGCCACTTCTCAAAACTCCAGCACCAGTCCCAGTAACGGAACCCTGAGTTTGTGCAACAGAGTTGGATTCTTTTGTTCATACAAAGTTAGAATCTTTCTTTTTTTGATTTGGGGAAGAAAACAAAAAAAAAAGAAAGTAAAAGATCATATTTATTTGAGAGGATGGAAATTATTAGTTTGCATTTCGGTGTGAAAGGAGACAGTTTTTTTAAATATATTTTGCATGTGTCATGTGTGGTGGAAACAAGGCTTTTTTGGATGTGCTTGTCGTGGAGAACAATGATGTACTGCATTTGCTGTTCTTTGATTTTTCTATATAGATAAAAGGGGATCATTTGAATATTTGGTCTTCACTATATTGACAACTCTTTTAAGGTTATCTGGTTCGACCGTTTAAATTGTTTCCTCTAGGTATTTACCGAGTCAACACAGTGCATGACAAGTTGTTTAGTGCATTACAAAACAGAGAACCTATGAACTGTCCCTTAAAAATATTGTTATTGACAAGTCTTCCGCCCTTTTCTCTCTCATGTTTTAGCATTATGGCATTAGTGTGCTAGCTGGAGAGAGAGAGATAAACATTTCAGACTGGAAGACTGACTGGTTTAATTAGATAGATACAACACATTATTTGCTATATATCGCCAACAAATTGATTAAAGCTACTAGACAATTAGAAGTAATGTTGTGAGAAGAAAAAAAGTGTATAGAGAATTGAAAGAGTGAACAAGCTTTGGGAAGAAGAAATGGCACTAAAGGTTCACAACAAAATTATCTGCACAATTAACTTTATCCAAACTACTTTTGAACTCTCTGTTCTTGCTTTTTAAAATAAATAATGAACAGTTTAAGGAAGATGGATGCTCTAGAAAGAAGGCACGCAATGAGTGACATCGAAGAGCAAGGAGAACCAAAGTCAGGTTGATTGCTTCTTAATTTACATTTCCACACATTATAAGTCTGACTACTTTAATTTTTTATGTAAATGGGTTTTTCAAAATCTACCATATCCAAATTTTATGTAAATGGGTTGTAACTATATAATTTTAAAAAAGTTTAGAGTTACTTTGTTTTAAATACAGTTTATTACAAATCAATCTATTTGAAACTAATTTTTCGTAAAATTAGAAAAATAATTAAATTTATTGTTCATAAAAATTGTTAAATTTTTAAATCTGAATTTTATATATTTTTTCTTACACTATTTGATTTAATTACTAGCAACTACCTAAGTAAACAATAACCAATCCCATAGACCTCAGCTTTTGAACATGAAGACTCTAATACTGCTAATGGTCCATCAAATCATTACGAAGATAAGATACAAAAATATCAACATATGAATTTGTCATTCATTCTTATATCAACTTAATTAAGCTGTGTAATCATCATCACAGACAACACGGAAAAACAAAAATAAAAAAAAACGACAAAATCCTATACACAAAGCTACACAATGCATCAACAACGTAACCGGCTCCGCGCTTGCGCGGAGGCTATGCTACTAGTTTTATTAATTAGATTGTAAGCAAATTACACAAATACATACACAATATTGAAAATACAACAAATAATATATATAAAATGATATATAAAACCATAGAACATAGAGAATAACTTGAGAAGATGATTCTTTTTTAGAGGTCTTGCGATTTTCAAATCTTCGTCGCATTGTAAACATTGATTCTCTTTGTTGTATTACATTGATCTTGTTCCAATTTGGATCTATATATATTCTATGGTATATAATCCAATTTATTGATTCAACCATAAGAAATAAAAATTGGATAGGCCAACTTTCAACGATTATACGAATATCGCCATACAATAAAGAGATAATATCTTTCGCTTTATAGGGTTGCCTTCTCTTTGATGTATTCCATGATTTTAGTGATACATTTTGATACCAAATGTATTGTATCAAAATATAAAATCTGGAAAAATCTTCTCTGATCAAAAGCATTTTTCTTCTGTCGATCTCAAAAACCTTTTTCGTATGTTGAATCTATGGTGGTTTTTTTGGTGGACGTTGTTTCCATAATAAATCTATTAAAATTTGTTTCAAACATCAAAAAATCATCACATAATCGCGATAATCACTAAACATATTTGATTTTGGATTCAATCCAACGAGATCGGTTGTGTTGTCGTCGGTCATGGCCAGAACGTCCATGCCTGAGATCAGAATAACGAATTGAGAAATATATATCAATTCGCCATAAGTGAATCTGAAAAACTTTTCAGAAAATAAGAAAGAACACTGAAACAAAAGATAAATGAATAGAAAACATACGAATCTGTGATTCATTTACAGACGTTAACTAGAAAGGTTGAAACAGATTGGACAATTGGAAGAAGAAAGGCAATCGCCTTCTCGGTCGCACTGCTCTGGCGGTTTTTTCTAACGATATTGTATTCCATTTGGTAAGTTCTTATTTCTTGTAGCCGTTATTTGTTATTAGAAAAAAAATTTAAGCAACTAAAATAATTTCTGATTAATAATTTTTATTTAAGAGAAAATCGTAAAAGACACGTATTACTCACAAAACTGTTAACAGTTTTGTTTTATAGTATAAAAGATAAACAAAACATTATATTATTTGTGTTTATACTCAAAATAAGATTATCTATATACTTTCTAGAGAGGTTACAGATTTTGACTTTGTATTCAATAAAAAAAACAAAAAAGCAAATAATTCGTTAGGTTGAAAACAGTATGTGCATATTGATATCAACTATATCTGTCGATTCTTTTGTTTGCTTTGTCCATTAATATCTTAGTAAAGCCTATTTCCTTTGTAGTGTATTATGACCCATAATTAATAACAAATTGTGTATTCTTTTGGTTATACAATTATATAAATCCCAAAATGTAAATGTTGAAATTATTTTTTAAAATATATTTATACGTGATTTTAGAGTCTGATATGAAACTCATTAATATATTAATTTTACATTTTATCGTACAACAAAACATGTTAGTTATTTTTGTAAACTTATAAAACCAAAGGTATATTTATACATTGATCGAAAATATATTTTGTATAATTACATAACTAATCCAACACACATCCACTAAAAATACATAACACGAAACAATAACGCCAAGATCTTCAGATCCAGGGTTGTCTCTGCTTCCGTTGGCTTCACGGCGAGGTTACGAGGCGGTTATTGCGGCGGATAGTCGGTTTTTAGGGCTCGTGGGGTAGATCGGTTATATCTTTTTGATCTCTCCTGGATGTACTCGTCGTTGTGGTTGGTTTTCTGGCCGGTATCGTCTTCGAATCTCCGTCCGGCACGGGGCTTAGCAGGCACTTTAGTTCGACTATAGGGGTTGGTTCTTGGTGTCTCTCCGGTGTCGGCTTGGTCCAGCTCTCTCTTTCCATAGTCAGGTGAATTCTGGTGCTTCTTCTGACTGGAAGCGGGCTTTGGGGCAGAAGCACACAGTCGGTGATGGTGCTATGCTTCAGTTCGGCCTGTGTGAATGACTATGTTGTTTGTAGCAAGCTAGTCGTCTATGGCTGCTTGTGCACGACATGCTCAGCCTCTTGACTTCAGTCCCCTTCTACACGGCTTATATTCTAGTTCTTCCTTGCTTTGGTTGATGCTTTAGCTTGTTTTTTTCTCGTATGTTTATTGGTTGACCCTGATGCACTGGCACCGGATCAAGGTCCTCTGAGTATGTGTTATTAGCCTTTGGTTCTCAAATGTAACAAAAGGCGAGGCGGTGCTCGGGTTGTCATTCCCGCCTCGGTGTCTCCTTTTGGTATAGTCTACTTCCCAGGACCGCATTAGCTTGAGATCTCGTGTGGTGGTGCGATTGACTTTCCATGAAGGAGTTGAGACAAGCTACGATGGGAGTGGCGGTGCTTCTAGTCCGACTTTTGTGCAGGTTGGTAGACATCTGTAGCGAGCGTTTGCTTGTTTTGGGATGCGATTCACGCGTCAGTGGCGTGACATACGGACTGGCTTTGGTGGCATTGCAAGTCCTTGTGGTAAGTATTGAATCCTCCCCTATGTTTCTCTTGTGCGCTTCATATACAGAGAACACTATAAGTTTCGTGGAGTTCATCGGGAACTAGCTACTCCGGAGACGTCAAGGGAACTTCCAGCATTCGAGGCAACAAGGGGAACCTTACTTTCCCGAGAACCACATCGAAGGTTGAGAACGGCAACCGATATCAAAGTTTCTCGAAAAACAAACTAGCGGATTGTGCCGGGTTTAGTAGGTGGACGAAGCTAGGCTTGTAATATTTAGACTTTGATATTTTTGTTCAAAATGAACTTGTAACCGTTTCTGATTCCCGATTTCTCGGATTGATTAATATATAATATATATTTTTTTTTAAGGAACAATAACGCATTGCTATCTCAAAATTAAACTCAAGTAGTGCAAGTATAACCACTAAATTATTGTATTTTGATATATTATATATTAGTTAAAACAAAAAAAATGTGCATGTGTAGGGATCAAACTCTAATATTCTATTATATAAGTAGAGAATTTTTTATCTCTTTAAGTGTTCACACATTAAAAAATATTAATACAAACATTATGACTCATGTACTTTATAAATATTTATTATTTTATTAAAATAAAATAAAATTTTTAAAAGTCCAAATGATATAAAAATATAAATTTGATATTTCAAACTTCACATTAATAGAATAATATGTTTTAAAAGTAAATATAAAACTGAATAAGGTTCTTGGGATATGCTAGGAGATTTAATTTTTATAAAATGATTAAGATTATCTTACAATAGTGTTAAACATAAAGGAATAGTGTTAAAAATAACTTAAAAATAAAAATATATATTAATTCAAACAATATTGCTTACATATATAATTGTCTATAATAAATAAACCGTAAAATTTATTTATAGTTTTTATTTAACTTAAATAATGTGAAATCTCTTAATATACTGTGTTAAGCGAATGTTAAAAATACTTACATATAGATTTTATAAAATTAATAAAGTTGAATTGATAAAAGGTACAATATAAATTTATACTACAAAAACAGAAAATAAAATTTATTGGAAAACTGAGAATGCTATTATGATAGAAAATAACATAAAATATTTGTAAAAATATATTAGAGAAATTCCCTTAGATAGCCCCTTTTAGTTTGTTTGTCACAAAAATAGTTTTTAAAGAAGAAAATGACCAAAATGTTTTTTTTGAAGCTAAAAATGCATTTATATGCATTTATACCCCTAGAGTTAACTAATTTGGACTTTAGGGTTTAGAGTAAAGGGGTGGGTTTGGGGTTAGGGTTTCAAATTTCAAAAAAAAAATAAAAAAAAAATCAAAATTTCAAAAAAAAAAATCTATTTTGGTCATAATATTTTTTTAGGGCTATTTTTGTGACAAAAACTTAAAAATGGCTATTTAAGAGAATTTCCCAATATATTATAGAGGATTTTTATTGGAAAAATATTCTAGAAATTTATTTTAAATTAATTTTCAATGAGTTGTTAAGTTATACATTTTAAAATAAATAATCTATGTTAACTACTAATTTTAAAAAATGATTTACTATAATTGTTTAAAATGAGATAAAATTATATGTGAATAAATAATTCTACTAAAATTCTTTGATGCTCAAAGCAACAAATAATTATACTGAGAAAATTGTAGGAAATAAGTGGAGAAAATAGTTACAATATATGAGCAAAGAGAAAATGAAAATTAATAGTTGTCAAAAGTCAATCTAATGCACATTTGAAGTGATAATTTCTTACAAAGATGAGAAAAGTGATAGTTTCTCACAACGGGTTAAAAAAACTATTGAATGATTTTCTTACAATTGATATCCACAACATATTTAATGAGTATTCCTTATATATTATTTGACAAACATTGAAAAAGTTATAACCTTAATTTTTGAATAATAAAAAAATCATTTGATGTGGCAGTTGTATAAGGTTTCTAAAAGCTGACGTGGCAAACTAAGAGAGCATTTAGAATGAGCATAGTCTAAAAATAAACTCCCTAGCAAAATTAAATATTGCATGTGTATAGACCCATATCATAGAATATTAAACTAAAATATATATGTTCGGGGATGAGACATGCGTCTCATCATCGTTGATGAGATATGCTCCCAAACACTTTTTTAGTTTGTTTCGCTGGTAATCATATAGATGCATATGATACGATCGTTCTCTTTGTTAGAAATTTTTTGTCTTTGTATGTCAAACTAATAGTGTTTGGATGGTGTTATACACAAATCGAGTGATTATCAGTAATTTTTTCTGAAACTTTATAGAATCTACTAATTTGTGAGGAAAATTGTTAGTATGTTATATAAATTACTGGCTGATCATGTTAACCTTAGAAACCGAGTAGTAAACGCAAGAACAACATTTAGTTTTCAGTACAAAACAATATATGTTTATTGAGAAACATTAGATGGTGTAGTGTTTTGTATTGTTATTGTTGGTTCTCAGTCGCATATATCTACGAGTTGAACCGAAACTTTATAGAGTCTACTAATTTATGAGGAAAATTGTTAGTAGGTTATATAAATTAGTGGCTGATCATGTTAACCTTCGAAAACGAGTAGTAAACGTAAGAAGAACATTTAGTTTTCAGTACAAAACAGTATATGTTTATTGAGAAACATTAGATGGTGTAGTGTTTTGTATTGTTATTGTTGGTTCTCAGTCGCATATATCTACGAATTGAACATAACCGTAATCGATAAAATAATCAGACCGGTTTTGAATATTAATGTTCGATTCAACATAATATACACAATCAATACCTCAGAGTTTGTCAATAATACACGAAAAATAATTGTGTTTCCATTAAAACCAAAATTACGCAACTAATACACAAAACTTTGGGACCAAGGCTAGACAAAGGAAATCAATTTTGATTAAGAAAAGGAAAATTGAAAATCTCGCTTCAGTATCAGTTAATGTTAATGTGATTTCAGTATGAGATATCAAAAGAATGACAGTTCATGTTATAGGTATGAAATATTTATCAAATTTATTAACCTTGATAAGCAATTTTGTATCTGTAAAAAAGTTAATTTTGTATTTAATACCCGAGAACTTTGGCACCAAGGCTTGAATTGGAATTAATGTTAGTATGATAAGGTAAATACAATATATGCTTGCAATATCAATTAATGTGAATTTGGCAAACACATTAACCTCTTAATATTCCTATAAACGGTCCCTTTCACTTAATCAATACCATCATCTAACAAACAAGCAAACCAACAAGAAAATTTCATTGTAGAAATAATTTCTACCATTCTGTTGTTGATTTGAAACCTTTCAAAACCATGTGGAAGATCAAGGCAAAAGTAATTCGGTTGTGGAAACAGTATTCAGCAGCTGGGGGTGAAACCATTGAGATGGTTCTCTGTGATCTTAAGGTATTGGGTTATAGGTGTTTATTTGATTACTAATGGTAAGTCGTTTCTGAAAGTTAAAACTGACAGTCTATTGTTACCATGTATATATACATGGTGGTAAAATTCACACCTCGGTGAAAAAGGAATTGGTTGCTCAATTCGATCCTTTCTTAAGACAAGACTATTCGTTGATGGTGATCAATTTTGCAGTGACTCATTCATGTGGTTCCTACAGAACTATTAATCATGGATACAAGATCATCGTCCTGTCCACAACCGTGTTTGACCGTGTGAGAAATTGCCTTAGAATTTATCAGGTTTTGATCCTGTCCAATACAAAGAAGTGCTAGATGGAACTCTTAACCCCGATTACTTGGTTGGTAAGTATTGGTAAATTCATTTGTACGCAACAGTTTGTAACAATATATAACACCTTTTTGATGTGTATATTCTTCAGATTTTATCGGTCAAATTTGTGAAATAAGTCATATTGAATATATTAATGTTAATGAGAAAGAGACAAAGAAGCTTTCCTTAAAGTTGTGAAATTCTGAGTAAGTTTTGTTTAATTTATACGATATTTACATATGTTAACTTATGGAATAGCATATATATAATTCGACTGCTCATTCTTGATCCTGTTTTTTTTTTAGCTTAGTGATGAAAGACTTCCAATGGTTTTTTTGGGGTAAAGTCGCCTGTGATGTTAATGAGGCTATGCAGGTTCGAGATGACCATTCAACCATTTTCGTTTTACGTTTTGGGAAAATCAAAGTGTGGAAAGGTATGATAAATACCATTTATAGTTATGTAGATTATTTTTATTTGATAACCTACCTATGCATTGAGTTTTCTAACAGAAGAAAGAAGTGTGACCAATGCGTACAATGTCAGTGAAATTGGTTTGAATCCTCCAATGATCGAAGTTGGAAAGTTCATTGCAAGGTACTTTATATTTAATCTTATGTTAACATAATATATCAATAATATGTGAAATGTTTTTTCGGTTGTTTTAATATTTTTGTATATTGATTGTGTTTTAGTTTGCCTAAGGATGACCTACCTTTAGCCATTGTGGAGTCTAAGTACTCGGCCATAGTGAATGGTGTTTCAGATAAAAATGATTTCTTTATACATACACCAAGAAAAAACATTGCTCAGATTCTGGAAACAAAACAGGTTTGTTCTCTCTCATTTCGGTAACAATCCGTTTTAATCTTAGTAGTATACTCACCATGATGATTAGTGCTATTTTCTAATCAGTCTCCTGCTTTACTTATTTCAAGGTTGAGAAGTGTATTCTGTTGTGCACAATCATTGCGATTGATTCTGATATGGGGTGGTTTTACCTAAGCTGCAAAGTCTGTTCAAAAAAGGTCTAGAGTGTCCCAACCTCTACCAATGATGATGGTAATGACGAGGATTATTTAAAGCACACTTACTATTGTGTTAAGTGCAAGACTTACAATCCAGTTAATCTGCCAAGGTATTTTAAAATTTATACACTTGGTTGTGCTTGATAACACAAGTAACACTAAGTTTCTGGTGTTTGATAATCATGTTATGAAACTACTCAGTCAACCATGCTTACAGATTGCTGGACCATCAAACAAATTCGAGGTAGCAACACGATAATTCTTTCACGATTAATACTGTTTTCAGAAAATTTTGTTCTAAATCCTTCTTTTATGTGTTATAGATTGAAGAAAAAAATTTGCTCCCACTCGCACTTAACAGCATCATTGGTAAAACGTTCTTATTCAAGATTCAAATTGAAAGGAAGAACTTTGTCTACAAACATGAAACCTACAAGGTTTTGAACGTCATCACAAACAAGGATTTGATATCTAATTTTGAAGAAGGCAATTATCCAAATGTGTTAACAGCTTCTGTCCTCTAAATGAGAAAACTGTGGTCCCTAATTACTTACTCTTTTTAACATTAACAAACGGAAAATTGCAACACATGCATTTGTCCTCTAACCCATTACAATCTACTCCGGGTTCTGAATCAGTTATTACGCAAGTTCAACAATCACAATCTACAGAGGAACATCAGAACCGAACAGAGGGGCCATCTATTATTACATCCGACGAATCTGATTCAGATGGTATGTATCATTTGTTTTATGCATTTTCGTATGATGTATTTGTACTTTGTCACAGATTCTTGGAAGCTATGATACCATATTCAATTTCAATATAAATAATAGTGTCACTATTATATAATCTTCACAGATTCATGGGATGATTTATGAGACTATTCAAGCAATGAGCAAGATGGAGAGGAAACAGATTCAGACACTTGTGAAGAAGCTACTATTTTGCAGAAGGTCCAACATCAAAAATACATTAATAAGGTTGTAGATTGTTTAAAAAAAAATTTGGTGGGACTAATAACAAAATTTTGACTACTGCA
This sequence comes from Sinapis alba, assembly GCA_012274485.2. NCBI lineage: Eukaryota > Viridiplantae > Streptophyta > Magnoliopsida > Brassicales > Brassicaceae > Sinapis > Sinapis alba. The sequence continues at coordinate 262,760 of MU105718.1, read as the reverse complement.
AATTTCGTCGTTTCGAAGAACCCAAATTCTTTGACACAAGCAGAAGAAGGTAATTTCACCTGTGCATATATTATATGACAGCAACTAATTAAAAATTAATATGAAAAATATTTAGTAGATTGTGTATTAATTTTTGTGACGCAGCTTACAAAGATGATGGAGATCTCAAACATGAATGTCCTAAATGTGGAGCTCTCTTTTGGTTCAACGAAAGAATTAGTAAGGTGAGAAAAAACAAAACTCATGTTTTCACGATTTGCTGTATGAGAGGAAAGCTTAAGCTCCCTTTAGTAAAAGAGCCACCGGCATTGCTTCAGAGGCTTCTTACAAGTAATAATTCTATCAGCAAGCACTATCGAGATAATATAAAACCAATTAATATGATGTTTTCTTTTACATCACTTGGAGGGAAGATCGATAATTCTATTAACTATGGCTAGGGTCCGAAGATTTTCAAGCTTCATGGGGAGAATTATCACTTGATTGGTAGTGTGAAGCCAAATCCAAACGAGAAAGCCAAGTTTCTTCACAGTTGTATATTCATGATATAGAAAATGAGGTTGATAACCGTTTATATGCACTAAGGTATTAATATGGAGGAGAAAATTTAAACGTTGCTATAAATTTCAAGAAAGTATACCAATTGTTTTTTGTACCTCATGTTTGGTCATGTTTTGCAGTGGGAACTCGGGGAAAGCTAAATCCGAGCAGATTTGGTAGAGTCTATAATGGAAATGTTAAGGGAATGTAATGTCCACATGAAGACTTTTCGTAATGCAATGGATAGATTTAATGATGAAGACAAAACTGAAGAGGTTTCTTTGGTCTTAATCCACAGCCTGCTTAAAGATGGAAGAGTTTACAACCTCCCAACTTCTTCTGAAGTAGCTGTGTTAGTTGTTGGCGATTTTCAAGAAAATATAGACAAGCATGATACTATTTTAGAAAAAACTTCCGGAAAGCTTAAAAGGATTAGTGAGTTGCATCCTTGCTATTTGGCACTACAATATCCACCTATTTTCTCTTATGACGAAGATGGTTTTCGTTTAGGTATAAAACATGGTTTCACAAGAGCCACAAAAAACAAGAAGAGTAACATTAGTATGAGGGAAATACTTTGCCTATCGTATTCAGGTTCAAAATGTTGGGTCTCAGGTACTTCATCTTTCAAAACGTCTTCTTCAGCAATTTCTGGTTGATGCGTATACAATGATTGAATCGCATCGTCTTTGGTTTATAAAGAAAAATCAGTCCAACCTTAGAAATTTGAATTTTAGTAAGTTTGTGGAGACTGCAAATCAAGGTAATTTGTGTGTGACTACTGAAGGAAATCGGATCATTATACTATCTTCTTTCACAGGTGGTCCTTGTTATATGCATCAAATGTACCTAGATGCATTGACGATCTGAAAATACTATATTCTTTGGATTTTCGGATCTATTTATTACATTTACATGTAATCCTAAATGACCAGAGTTGAACAAGTATTTTGAAAAATATAATATGAGATCTAAAGATAGACCAGAGCTGTGTTGTAGACTCTTCAAAGTGAAGCTGGATTGTTTAATGGATGATCTAACTAAGAAGCATTTGCTTGGGAAAACAGTGTCATGTATTATTTTAAAACATTGCAAATGGTGTCTGATAATTTTGTTGTAGTAATTTTGTTATGTGAAAGGATTATTCGCAGGACTATATGATTAGATTGTTTTTTTATTTTGCATCGATTTATACTATAGAGTTTCAGAAACGAGGTCTTTATCATGCTCATATTTTGTTATTTATGGATTCTAAGGACAAGCTACCACAAGCAGATGATATTGATAGGATTATATCAGATGAGATTCCTGATAAAGCAAGTGAACCGAGGTTATATGAAGTTGTCAAAGATATAATGATTCATGGGTCATGTGGTGTTCTCAACAAAGTTTCATCGTGTATGCAAGATGGAAGATGCAACAAATTCTTTCCAAGAAAAAATGTGGAAAAAACAACCGTTGATTCACAAGGATATCCAATATATCAAAGAAGGGATAACAACACGTTTATCGAGAAGAAATGCATTCAATGCAATAACAGATTTTTGGTCCCCTATAACAAAAAGCTCTTACTTGGCTACAATACACATAACAATGTGGAGTGGTGCAATCAGTCTAGATCTATTAAGTACTTATTCAAGTACATTAACAAAGCACAAGACCGTATTCCAGGAACTGTTACCCAGAAAAACAGTAACCAAGCACAGTCTGAGGTAGGTGAAACAGTTGTTGGAGATGTTGCCGAGGAACCACAAGTTGATGAGATCAAGAATTATTTCGATGCGAGGTATTTGGTTGTTTTGTAAACGTTTATTTTGTCAATTAACATTATAGAGAATATTGTATAGCTAACTTCACTAACGTGGTCGATTGTAGATACATATCAACTTGCGAGTCTGCGTGGAGAATCTTGGCCTTTCCAACTCATTATCTATCTACACCGGTAGAGAAACTTACATTCCATCTTGAATGTGAGCAACCAGTTATTTACAAAGAAGGGGATTCAATTAAAAGTGTAATGGATCCTGTGCAGTCTACGAAAACAATGTTTTTGGCTTCGTTTGACTGTTGTATTATATACCCTGACGAGAGAGAACTGACATATGCTGAGCTACCTACGAGATTTTTCTATGATGGGAAACAAAAGGTATGGAATCCAAGAGAAAAGGATTTGCTATTGGGAGATTGGCGCCTGTATATTCGTCTTCTAGGCAACTTTATTTTTTGAGGGTTTTACTTAATAAGGTAAGAGGGTCAACGTGTTATGCTGATATCAGAACCTTTGACGACATTTTTCGTCCCAGTTATGAAGATGCATGTTATGAGCGTGGATTGTTGGACGATGACAAAGAGTATATCGAAGGTCTCAAAGAGTGTAGTTTATGGGCATCAAGCGATTATGTTCGAAACTTATTTGTGAAAATGTTTATATATGGTTGTTTATCGACGCCTGAATTGGTGTGGGAAGCCATAAAAGAACTGTTATCCGAAGATGTTTTGTACAATGAAAGAAAAAGACTACGCTATCCAGGTATTGATCACACATATGCTACACGTATAATCCCTTTGTATTTTGAACGTGCCTGCTTACAAAGATTTGTTTTTATATATGTTATAGGGCTCATATTGAGTGAGGAAGAGATTCTAAATTGTGTGTTAGTTATGATTGAAGACATACTACGTAGCAAAAACAATTCACTGAAAAATTGAGATACAATGCCAAAGCCAGTGGACAACTTAAATTCATTCAATGAACACTTGCTGTTACAAGAAGAGCTTAACTACCCGAAAGATGAATTGCATATTCAGCACGATGAACGGATTGGGAAATTGACAGATGAGCAAAAGTCAGTATATGATCAGATCATTGGTGTTGTTCTTAACAAACAAGACGGTGTATTTTTTGTGTAAGGCTTTGGAGGGACAAGAAAAACTTTTTTTGTGGAATGTTTTATCATCTTCTATTCGATCAAGAGGGGGAATTGTTCTGAATTTTGCATCAAGTGGCATAGCTTCATTATTACTGCCTGGTGGAAGAACTGCGCATTCAAGATTTGGCATATCTTATAATATGGGATGAATCACCGATGATACAACCATGAAGTAATCAGGTGGAACTAATCAGGCGGAACTAATAGCTAGAGCATCTCTTATTATATGGGATGAAGCACTGATGATGAGTAAGCATTGCTTTGAAGCTCTTGACAGAACCATGGCTCGTATTGTGAAGGGTCCTGAGGGAATACCATTCGGAGGTATTATAGACTATTATAAATAATTTGTAATATCTTATAAATAATTCATACAACCTTATAAATGATTTTAAATGGTCTGTGAATTTTTATAAATAATAGAAAACCTTATATAAGATATTTAAATATAGAGGAACTCTATAATAGAGGCATACAATGGAGAAAGTCCACCTCTATAATATAAATCTCTATTTTAGAAGAAAATATAGAGGTGTACATTGGAGATGCTCTAAATATTTGCTAGCATTAATATTTATGAAAGCTAATAAAAATGATTTTGGGATTAGAAATGTTTAAAATAAAATATTTAGCCAAGGTTTATAAGTGTTTTATATAAAAAAGTTATAAGGGTTTATAATTTTTTCAAAAAGAGTTATTAATTACTTGCAGAGGATTTATAAAATTCATTTATAATAGTCTATAAAACAAAGAATTAAGATTTATAAATCTTATAAATAATCATAATGACTTATAAATGTATATGGAATAATTTATAAATGCTTATAAATAATATATGAAGGCTTATAAATTTATATAAGATAGAAAGTAAATGTTAAAAAGACCATGTGAAATAGTGGTTTAAGTTTCTTACTATTACTAATAGGTAAGAGTTTGGTCCATGGTGATATAATACAGCCAAAATTTTATGTGTTGTCTTATACAAAAAAAAATATGGGCATATGATATGCTTTTTGAAATTCTAAACATCATCCCAAAACCCCACCCTTCAACTCTAAAACCTAAGTATAGATTAGCTAACCCTAGGAATATAAATGTATATTTATCTTTAAACGAAACTTATTTTTATAATTTTTTTCTAACTGGAGACGCTCTTGGCAAAAAAACTAAAACTTACTATTTTAAGAAATTTTTCTTTAGGATTTATATTAGTTTATGTAAAGTAATTAGCCAAATTTTAATATTATATAAACAAATTATAAAATTTATTAATTGCTTGCAAAAAGTTTATAAAAATAAGATATAAGAGTTCATATAAAAAATATTATCATTTAAAAAGGCCTATAAAAATAATTAATAAAGACTTATAGTACTATATAAAATAAATAATTTATAAAAGCATATAAAGGCTTATAAATCTATATAGAATTAGTTTTAAACATTTTCTAAGTATTTTCAAGCATGAATGTTTATGAATATTAATAAACAGTGACTTAAAATTTGGAAATATTTTATATAAAGAACTTATAAGAGTTTATAAAGTGCTGTAAGATATGTATAATGTTTTTAAAGGACTTATAACCCCTTATAAACTCAGCTATAAGACATTATAAGAGTTTATAAAGTATTATAAATCAATGATAAAAGATTTTAAACAATATAAAATGGTATCTAAAGGCCGATAAATCATTTGTAAATTTCATAAAGTTTTTTAATGTAATTACCCAAGAGTTATATAATGTGGTAAGAGTCCTCTTGTTTGTTCGCTTGTAGTCTTCATCAAATCTTGACGAAGAACTCGTCAGCGTTGTCAAATGTCGTTATAAATCATTTTCTAATTAAAATCATCATGAAAGTATGTGTAATTATAAATTCATAAATCATCTTGGGTCTATAATGAGTCTATAGGAGTTGATACATTAGATATGAAAGTTTAAAAATTATTTTTCTAAAATTTTATAAATAGTTTATAACGTTTATAAATAATTTATAAAGTGTATAAATTTACTGTAAGGATTTCTAAAATCTTATAAATCATTTATAAAAGTTTAAAAATAATTTATAGGAGTTTGTAAGTCGATCTTTAAGTATTTTTGTAGACTGATTGATAAGGGTCTATGAATATTTATAAGGTGAATATCCAGTATACTTAATGCTAGGTAGAATGAGTATAAGGAACTAAAAAATTATTTATAAACGTTTATAAACTGCTTATAATGGTTTACAAGTTTATTTTTCTAATGTCCCTCAAAAAGATATTCAACACAAAAAATTTTTTTGCAAAACATATACTGTGAAAATCTTAATGTATCCAAACACAATCTTTTGTACGACCATAAAATAAAATAACTATAATTCAAGTATCATTGTTATCTTTTAAAAGATTAACACGTAAGCACTTTATATTTTTTCTGCCTTGGGTGAAAGCCAATCTGAGCCCCAACCAACTTGAAATATCATTTACAAGTGTAAATATAGACTTATTAAAAGCATCTAAAAGAATATAAACACTGCAATCACAAAAAAAATTGTGGTTCATGAAACCTCTTAAGAAGAATAATTCATGTACAAAAGAAACAAAAAAAAAAACAGTGTTTTGGTATACACTATCAAAGGTTTATTTTGATTATCCACATAGATTCGATGGTGTTTCCTCAATGCATTTCTAGTGTTCTTCGACTCATATACGGTTCCAAAACATAATATTCACACAATGTTTTAGAATATCAAAAACATGCTCTTTAGCATATTACCAAAGGTCCTAAGATCATGTTAAATGCAACTGCAAGAGTAAATATACACATATCTAGTTGCTATTAGCCCTGAAACTATAATATATTCACCAAATTAACAAAACTTTCCCCATTTCTTTTCTTATTAAGGAACATCAATGAATAAAATGAAGCAATAGAGACATACTAAACTAAGAATTCTAAGCAATCCGAAGATAAAAACATCTCACACTGAGACAACTACAAAACAAGCATATATGTCTCATTTAGACTTACAAGTGGATAAAGGAGGGGTATTTAGACCATAGTAAGATTCAACCTTTGAACCACCTCATGATCCAAGAGAGCATCTTTCAGCATTCTTCTGATTACTCTAAGCAAAAACCAAAAACGAAATCCAAAACCTTTAGTGATTGCTTTTGCGGGACTTTGGTATAGATTTGAAAACTAAGTTGAATCGAGAAAGTAAGGAGACTGAAACAGTGGAAGTGGAGCTTCCATGGAATTCATAAACACAATCGAGAAAACTTAATGGTCATGGTTAGTCGTCTTCATTCATAAGCACTATGTTCTTCATCGATAAATTTATAAGGTCTTATAAATTTGAGATTTTGAAAAATTCATGAGAAAAACTTCATCTCCCTTCCCAGAAACTGATCGATTTTGAAAAATCAAGATAAAATTACAGAAAGAAACAAAATCACTGTATATTATCCTCTCACCTTTGTTATGCATTTGTGGTGAGAGATCATCTTGTTATATTCGTTTGAGCTTGTAGTCTTCGCCAAATCTTGTCGGATATCAGCGTCATCATATCTCACCGGAGGAATCGTCGGAGTCGTCGAATCTCGCCGGAGAAATTTGTCAGAATCGTCGATCGGAGTCATTGAATCTCATCGTTCAGTTTGGGAACTCTACACATCGAGGGAGAAAAAAAATATGTTTATGTTTGATTAGTTAGGGTACAATGGTATTTTACCTATTAAAATTTTAATGGTAAAGTTGATTAAGGTATAAATGAAATATAGTATTAGAAAAGTGATATTTTTGACAAATTCCCTTTTTTATTATTATTTAAAACTAAACTCATCTATTAATATATTTTTGTTTTAATATTTTTGTGTTATTTTATAAATTACATAAAAATGCATTTGTATTCAGTGATCCATATTCAATATACAAAATACAAGGAATCTAATAAAATAGCTGAAATTCAAATATAGAAAATTTAATTCATATAAAATATTTTTAAATTGAATATTTGTTTATTTAAATTTATTTTATAAATATATATCTAAAAGTTAAAATAGTTTAAATTAATAAATTTATAAATTAATAAATTATCATAATCTCAAATTTTTTAATTAATAGAGTTTCTTCAGTGTATTCTTATATTTTCTATTTTAAAAAAAAAAAATTATTCTTCTATTAATTTGATGTTTGGAAAATCAAATTATAAATTTGATATTATGTGTTTTTATATCATTTAGATTTTAATAATTTATTTCAACACAATATAATATAAATATTTATAAATTAAATGACTCATTAGTGTTATTATTACAATTTTTTTACATTTGAACATTATAAATATAGAGGAATCACCCCAGTTATATAATAGATTTTACCTATTAATTCCGGGAAAATCAATTAACTGTTTCCTTACGCAGACCACAACATATAATATTTTAGATTAGATACAATTGGAGCAGAATAAGCTAGTAATTGAATAACACCCCAATTTAAATTCAACATGAATCACAAAGAAGTTTTATGAAAAAAAGAAGTAGGAAACAAAATAATAATAATATGTATATATATAGAAAAGGCAAAGGAAAGAACAAAAATGAAACCTTCACAAAGATATCTTGTTTTATATATTTTCTATGAGGGGCGGATCTTGATTTGAATATCTTAATTTTTATTGTTCATATATCTAATCCAGATCCATATTTTTAATGAAAAAATAATTATAATAATATTTATATAATAATTTAGTTTTGTAATATAAATTTTTAAAAATATAATATCATTTATATTTATTTTTAAAAATACTTTAATATTTAAATTGAACATTTTCTTAAAAAAATATTTTTTATGATTTTTAATCAGAACTCTTAGGTCTAGATGTTTAAATAGATATTCATTAGATGGATATTCGAAAGCAATGGATTTAGACTCAGATAGTGAAAACACGTTTATGATGAATATGAGTATCCTAAATTTTCTGGATATTCAGACCCACATGACCCCTAAAGAACAACAAAATTAAGGAAATATCCAAAACAAATATTTTCATCAAAAATAACCAAGATAAATATTTGAAAAATATTTCATATTACACTAACAAATACTAAAATACCACTCATATAAAATAAGATGACAGTTTTATTAAATAAACCAAAAATGCAAAAACAAAACCCAATAGATAGGGGAGAGAATAAAAGGGGATTTCCATTACATATATATTTAAAACACATAAAGTTAAAGAAGAAATCGAAAACACAATATATAACAAAAGCATAAAACATAAAATGAAAAAAATACAAACTAATCTCTTAATATGTAGGGTCGATGATCCCTACTTAATATCAATATCATAAAATTGAATTTTGATAAAACATACCTTTTGCCAATGATTAACTGGTCTAAAATGAAATCTCACATATTCTCATAGGAAATAACTAGTTTTCTTGTCTTTGTTTTGGTTGAGGCGGAAATGAAAGCTTTTGAGAAAATTTAGAAATATGAGATTCTTATATATAAGCCTAAATAACCTAGATGAAGACATAAAATGATATCGTATAATTATAGATTTATAGATCTTAAAAATATAAATAGTTAATTTATTTAATAAAATACTATTTTAAAATAGTTAAAAGATATATATACATAGTATAATATCACTATCTTTATTTAGCCACATCATCAAGTGGTTAACCAAAATCTCACAGCTTAGCATATTCCCACTATTTCTGAAAAATAATATATTGGTTTGATAATGAACTAATTTCAAAATTTTGGCCCATCAATATTTCAAAGAAGTTTTTTGGGTTGAGAGTTTTTCTTCCTCCTCTCTTTCTCCACATCCTTTTCCTCCAACCGTCGCTGTTGTTACATATGTCGTAACGCCGAACCTGTAACACTGGCACCGAAGAATTAATTGAACTAACTAAAAGCGTAATAAACAGAGACCCCAAGAATTGCACCCTCCCCTCTCCTTTTCTTCGACTTGAAATTCGACTAATGATCTCAGCCTGTTGCCGCTCACCTTCTTCGTTTTTGGGAGGCCCAAATGCCGGCTCAGTTTGAACTATAAGTTTGAAAATTAGTAACAAGGTCCGCTCGGGCCTGGACTGGAGTGCTTATCAACTATTAGTATATCACTTGGGTTCCACATAAGTAGGAAACATGCATGGACTGTGACCGGAGCTTTTGATCAAATAAAGTGATAAGATATCCAGACACGAGGTTCTTCTCTTTGGTCTTTGTTAGACCAAAACGATAAATATGAAGAACATAATCCAACCCCGAACACTTGTAATCGTCTTCACAATCAATTTAGTTCATTTCCTCTCTCTTAGTTTCTTTTACCAGATAATGAAATTTTATGTGAGTGTTTTGTGGATTTAGTAGTTAATTATATAGTAGTGTTCAGGAAGAGGCAAATTTTGAATTTATATTCCTTATTAAATTTTAAATTCAAAAGAACGTGATAATCGAAACTAGGCTAATTCCTGAAGAGGTCCCAACTTGTTTATAGAGCTTTCAGATGTTGCAGACACGTCGGCCCAGTAGAAACACCATCACAGCTTCTTCAGATTATAGATGGTTAAGTTATAGTCGATTCAACCATATATGTTTCTTGTTTACATTTCTTCTTGAAATTATTTCCTTCTTTTATTCACCTTTCAGATTAATTTATTTTTTTTACTTGAACCAGTTAGATGTGGGTTTTTATATTAACTTGTTCTCTTTGGTTATATTAAACTGTAGTAAAAATGATTGATTTTTTTCTAAATTAGTTTTGAAAATTTTATACTTGTTAATAAAATGTGGCCTAAAAAGTTTATCTCACAGTTCTCAACAAGATTTATAACTATAAATGCATAAGAAAATCCTTAGTGATGCTCTCTCTAAGGGATCTTAATAACTATTATAATAACAAGATTACAAACCAAATATGTTGTGGGTATCAATTTGTGAGAAACTCGTTCAATAAATTTTCAATAGTTGTTGAGAATCTTTGTGAGCAAACAACACTAATGATGCTCTAAAAGAATCTTTGTAAGTCAATTGAGTGCAAATTTGAAGTGATAATTTCCACAAAAGAAATTGTGGAAAAAAGTGACTGAGTGAAATGAAATGAATGAAAAATAATCATTACCAGATACCCAGTTTCATTTCTATTACAAAGAAATGATTGTTGTCGAAAATAATTTGTTATATATATCATCTAACAAATATATAAAATTATTTAAAGTATAATAAACTCATAGCAAGTAGAAAACATATATCCAAAACAAAATTCAATACAAGAATAACTTCTTAAGTATTTTTTATTTTGTAGGATATATGTATACCTCATTTATAATCAAGTAAAATTTATTTATCTTCTAAAATCTCTATGGAAGTCTTTGTAACATTTAAAAAAAAAAACTTATAGATAATTTTCTGTTAAAAATATTCCACCTTCTTTAACCGTTACAATTTATCGATTCTGTTATAACAATATATGTCAGAAATATTTTTTTAAGTTATATATAACTTTATTTTTATTTGGTAACTCTAAATTTAACTTATAGTTTTAACTCACTCAACATAATTTAGAAATATATATATTATACTTTATCCAGTGGCTGAGTCTGAGAAATTTTTGACCAGGGTATATATATAACTATATATATATATATATAATTTGACTATATATATAACAATATATATATATACAAATACTAACTTACAAAGTAGTTAGTATTCTTAATCATTACAAATTAAAGTAGTCACTAAATGATTTTTCAGATTAAATTTGTTATTAAAAGGGTTAAAAATAAAAAAATATTATGAAGATTGAAAGGAAAAATGTGTATGTGTAAAATAATTTGTAGTTAATTTCTTTATCGGAAATAGAATGGCTGGAAAGCGGTAACTAAACATGAACTGTTAAGATAAACTAGATTTTGACATGTGCGACTGCACAGGTGCATGTTTTTCAATATATACAAATTTTAGAAAACAAAAATTTAACGGTTCTATCTTTACTACTTTTGTTTATTGTTTAAACTATGTATTTCATCATTTTGTCATGTAACATGCATGGGTGTCCATAAAATATTATGAGCAGTAAACTGTACTAAGAATTTTTCAAATATGTATAGTTTTGTAATTTAATAATTTTTAACTCAATAATATTGTATCATTTTTAAATACGCAGAATAAATCATGCAATGGATCAATTATATAATTATATTGTATTTGTTAAATTATATATTAAGAAATATTGGGATATGTATTTAAAATATACGAAAAAGAAAGTAAAAATACAAAATATATATTATATAAATAAATTATGTTATTTCTATATTTATTCCAAAAACTTTTAAATGAAACTATAAATAATTGTACTAATTTTTCTTAACAAATTAACAACAATCATACAAAATCTCAAAATAAATATTAATTATACTTTGTGCCATAGTAATCTATGATTCAAGTTAATCCCATTGTTTTTTTTTCTTAATATACTACTATCCATGTTTCCAAACAATAATATATATATATATATAGTTACTTCTATTCATGTTTCCAAACACTCCAAATGGTACATCTACTTTAATAAGATAGATGAATAAAAATAATAATTACATACGGCTTAGTTAGATTATGGTATTAACCAAGCTGAAACCATATGGATTTTAAATTATCATGGGGTAAAGTCACGTTTGAGAAACTATTAGGGGGGTCAGAATACTAAGTTTACAACACTTTACCAGATTTTTTTTCAAAATACAAGCAAATTTATTTTCAACAAAAATCTATAGGGGTCAAGTGACCCCTTCTCACACAGCTGCATCCGCCCATGGTCTTATGCATTTTTGATTATAGATATTGTCGAGCGTTATGAGATAAATTTCTTAAGATCCAAAAATATGTTTTTAGTGTCTATATGTATTGCATCTAAATATACTTTAGCTCAACCATAACCTTAAAAAGATACAACTAGGTTAAACATAAGAAAATTAAAAAAGTAATTTAGGAAAAACAGAGTTTCATTTAATTTTACTATATTTTAATTGAACCAAACAGAACCAACTTAATACAGTCAATCAAATCTTAATGTTTCAAGTAAAAAGAAACAAACTGAATGAAAAAGAATAAAAGACATAGATAAGTTCAACAAGAAAAGTAAAAAGAAACTTATATGGTTGCATCATCTATAACTTAACCATTAAAAACCTGAAGAAGTTGTAACAGTGTTTCGGCTGAGTCAACATGTATGCAACCTCTGAGCTCATTAGCTAAGCCAATAACATTAGAAATCTGCAGTGCAAATTGCTTTAACATTGGGAAGCACCTGATGAACTCAGAGGTTACAGACAGGTCGACCTTGCTGAAACACCGTCACAACTGCTTCAGGTTATGGATAGTTAAGTTATAGTCGATGCAACCATATAAATTTTTTTTTACATTTCTTCTTAACTTATTTTCTTCTTTTATTCTTCGTTCAGATTATTTCTTTTTACTCGAACCAGTTATATTTGGGTGATTATATTAACTCGTTCATTTTGGTTAGATTAAAATGTAGCAAAACTGAATGAAACTTTTGACCAGTATAAAATATATCCGATTTTTTTAATCTAATAAAATTAAATATTTTGAAAAATTTCAGATATATATGTTCTCATTAAAATCATAAATTAATAATTAATATATAAATTAGGTAATCATAAATAAAATATTTTATTTGTTATTATTATTTAAAACTAAACTCATCTATAAATATATTTTGTTTTAAAATTTTTGTGTTATTTTATAAATTACATAAAATGCATTTGTATTCAGTGATCCATATTCAATATACAAAAATACAAGTAATCTAATAAAATAGATGAAATTCAAATATAGAAAATAATTCATATAAATATTGTTAAATTAAATATTTGTTTTTTAAAAATTATTTTATAAATATATATCTAAAAGTAAAATTAGTTTAAATTAACAACTCTATAAATTAATAAATTATCATAATCTCAAATTTTTTAACTAATAGAGTTTTTCAGTGTATTCTTATATTTTCTATTTAAAAAAATATATTTATTCTTCTATTAATTTGATGTTTGGAAAATCAAATTATAAATTTTATATTATGTGCTTCGTATATCATTTAGATTTTTATAATTTATTTCAACACAAAATAATAATATAAATATGTATAACTTAAATGAGTCATTAGTGTTATTATTACTAATTTTTAACATTTGAACATTATACATATAGAGGAATCACCCTAGTTATATAATAGATTTTACCTATTAATTCTGGGAAAATCAATTAACTGTTTCATTACGCAGACCACAACATATAATATTTTAGATTATATACAATTGGAGCAGAATAAGCTAGTAATTTGATAACACCCCAATTTAAAATCAACATGAATCACAAAGAAATTTTATGAAAAAAAGAAGTAGGAAATAAAATAATAATAATAATATGTATATATATATACATATATAGAAAAGGAAAAGGAAAGAACAAACATGAAACCTTCACAGAGATATCTTGTTTATATATTTTCTATGAGGGGTGGATCTAGATTTGAATATCTTGATTTTTTATGTTCATATATGTAGTCCAGATCCATATTTTTTTAAATATAGTAAAATATATTTTTAATAAAAAATCAATATAATAATATTTATATAATAAATTAATTTTGTAATATAAATTCGAAAAATTATAATATTATATATATTTTAAAAAAAAATACTGTAAAATTTAAATTGAAGATTTTCTAAAAAAAAATTATTTTTTACGATTTTTAATCAGAACTCTTAGGTATCTTGATGTTTAAATAGATATTCGTTAGATGGATATTCGAAAGCAATGGATTTAGACTCAGATAGTGAAAAAACATTTCTGATGAATATGAGTATCCTAAATTTTCTGGATATTCAGACCCGCATGACCCCTAAAGAACAACAAAATTAAGAAAATATCCAAACAAACATTTTCATCAAGAATAACCAAGAAAAATATTAGAAAAATATTTCATATTACACTAACAAATACTAAAATACCACTCATATAAAATAAGATGTCAGTTTTATTAAATAAAACAAAAATGCAAAAACAAAACCCAATAGATAGGGGAGAGAATAAAAGGGGACTTCCAATATATATATATATATATATATATATATATTTAAAAAACATAAATACAAATAAAATTAGAGAAGAAATCGCAAACACAATATATAACAAAAGCATAAAACATAAAATTAAAAAATACAAACTAATCTCTTAGTATGCGGGGTCGATGATCCCTAGTTAATATCAATATCATAAAATTGAATTTTGATAAAACATACCTTTTGCGAATGATTAACTGGTCTAAGATGAAATCTCACTTATTCTCATAGGAAATAACTAGTTTTCTTGTCCTTGTTTTGGTTGCGGCGGAGATGAATTTTTTTAGAAATATGAGATTCTTATATATAAGCCTAAATAACCTAGATGAAGACATAAAACGATATCGTATAAGTTATAAATTTATAGATCTTAAACATATAAATACTTAATGTATATAATAAATACTATGTTTTTAAATAGTTAATGAGCTCAGCATGTTGCCACTCACCTTCTTCGTTTTTGGGAGGCCCAAATGCCGGCTCAGTTTGAACTACAAGTTTGAAAATTAGTAACAAGGTCCGCTCGGGCTTGGACTGGAGTTCTTATCAACTATTAGTATATCACTTGGGTTCCACATAAGTATGAACCATGCATGGACTCTGACCTGAGGTTTTGATCGAATAAAGTGATAAGCTATCCAGCCACGAGGTTCTTCTCTTTGGTCTTTGTTAGACCAAAACCATAAATATGAAGAACATAATCCAACCCCCAACACTTGTAATCGTCTTCACAATCAATTTACTTCATTTCGTCTCTCTTAGTTTCTTTTACCAGATAATGAAATTTTATGTGTGTGTTTTGTGGATTTAATTGTTAGTTATATAGTAGTATTCAGAAGAGGCAAATGTTGAAATATATTCCTGATTAAATTTTAAATTCAAAAGAACGTGATAATCGAAACTAGGCTAATTCCTGAAGAGGTCCCAACTGGTTTATAGAGCTTTCAGTTTTGTGATTATTTTTTTGTGAAAAAATCTTAACTTATCAATGAGAAAATCATTAGAAGTATAAAAAAAATTAACGTCACCATAAATTGAATACTAGATAAAACATTGTTTGGAATTGTTTGGAGAAGATGGCATTTTAATAATAAAAATAAGTAAGATAATGGATGTATTAAATAGAAAAAATTAGTTAGTATTTTAATAATTTATATATATAAACAAATTGAAAATAATATGAAAATCATTTATATTTAACATTATAAGACCAATTCAACATAATTTTCTAAAAGTAATAGAATGTTGTAATATATTTACATTTTTTGATATTTTCACTATTGAAATTTTATATTTTAGAAAATAAATTTGGTTAATCAAAATTATTATGTGAAATCATCCGAATTTTGAATTTTTATAATTTAATATTTAAATAGGTTGAAATAAATATGAAAAATAGTTTTCTTTTTTAATAATGTAGATATATGGATAAGTTAAAAGGAATATGAAAGGTTGTTTGTCATTTTAGTTCAGACACCAAAAAAACTTTCAACATAATCTAATAAAACTAATAGAGCTAGGAAACTTGGCTATATTAACACATTTACATGTATACTATTTTCAAGGTTAAAATTTTTAACTTGAAAAATTAATCAGTATGATTTATTGTGAAGATTCCAATTAGTTATTTGGATAACATGATTTTCTTGATTTTCATAACACATAAAAGATTCAATCATGTATTTTTCTAAACATATATAAGATTCTAACTGATGTTACATTTCAATTCTTCAAAACGAAGTGCTCACTTCAGAATTATTGCTTATGATGACTACTTTACGAATCTAATTTGGACGTAAGAAAATTTATTATTTAATTTTTCTTCACAAACGAGTTTGAACTCTTCAATCTATAAATGTCCATCGGTCCATATGTTTATGAAGTACGCAAGGTGATCCATACAACAACGGTCCAAATTATATTTTCTGCTGCCTTAAATATCTAGGCTTGAGCCATTTTTCTAAAGGTTATGCGGTTTACACTTCTGACTGATCATAATTTACACGACTATTTGCACACACATTTCAATACACACTGAATTATACAAAGAACACATTCTATTAGTTTGGACATGATTAGATTTCGAGCTTGGGCCAACATGTATAATTCACTTACCTTTTTTTAAAAAAAACATACAATAACCCTTTGTTGTCATGTTTTTCCATATATCCACAACTATTGCAGGTTACACAACATGAAGACAACCACAAGTAGCTAACAAAAATTATGATCTGAGTCTCAGATTTTAAGCAGACTTATATGAACAATCACCAAAAGACAAACATGTTCATGTAGAAGTATGTCATATGATCTACTGAATATGCCAAGTATAATAAAGTCTCTCAGCCAAGAAGAAGGTTTCACTCAAGCTAATGTTAGTTTTTATGAAAGGCACGTGAGTTGGGCATGCTTTGGCTAAGTTCAAGTGGGGTTAGGAGAGTAATTAACCACTTAAGCTGAAGATATTTTCTAAGCTTCATCAACTCATCGTCATCAACATAAGAGACGAGACGGAGAAATACAGTTACGAGGTCGAGCGTCCGTAACAGAATCGGAGCTGAGAGAAAGCTCAAGACTGTGAGCTCGATCAGGAGGAGAGCTACAGCTCGAGAGAGAAAGAGCTCGTGCTCAGGTGAGAGAGATAGAGCTCAAGGCATAGAGAGAGAGAGAGATTGTGAGAGAGAGCTAGAGAGATTGAGATCCTTGGTGTATCTAGCTAAGCTCATCATCTTGTCTCTTCTTCCTATATCATTATTATCTCTTGGTGATTGTAACAGAGATAGAGAGGAAGAAGATCTCCTTTGATTGTATTCTCAGTTCATCTATTGGAAAGGTTGAGAGACCTATATTCTCTCCCCGGTGAGTATAGCTCCTTCTTCACATCGAGGAAGGGAGGTGAACACCGGGTTACCAAAAGCTCTTGTGTCGTTTACTTTACTGCTTGATTTGAGTTCACCTTGATTGAGATTGATGCGTTAGATTTGCGATTTGAGCTACACTGAAGTTTGCAGGAAACCGATAAATACTCAACAAGTGGTATCAGAGAGCTGGTTATGGCGATTCAAGGATTTATCGGTAACAAAGCTTGATCGATTCTGAAGAAGAAGAATCAGAGGTTCAGTAGTCTCAAGATCGCATCGATATATCAAGTGTGACGAATCAGTAGATGACGTCGAGTGTTAAGCGTTGTCAACGGGAGAAGAAGTTGACGTTTGCTTGTGGTAGACGGAGACGACGTCGGAAACGCAGGAAAGAACGTTCATGGAAGAAGGTTCAAACCGATATGTTGGTTTCTGATTTGTGAAACCATGTGCAGAAGCAAGGTGATCTATGTTGAGACTGGAATCATAGTCTGGTTTGAGATTATGATGAAGAGACTCGTAAGCTATGTTGCATTGTTCACAAGAAAGGAAAGATCTGTAGAGGCTGAAGCAAGAACGAGTTACAAAGGAGAGATAGAGTATTCAGAGGAAGGAGAAAGCAAGTACAAGATAGAGAGATCAAGGAAAAGATCATAGCTCTTGAGTCATCATTGCTTTCCCATGTTCCAGCTGCGTGTCTTCGTTTCCATCCGAGGATTTGAAGGCTGAGTGTTCGTCGTCTTCTTCGTAGCTGCTGATATACTCCTCCCTGGTGATATCTCGTGTTGGAGATTGATTCAGCTTAAGTCAAGTTAGGCTTAAGGAGCTTTGAATCAAATCAAGTTCATCAGTTTTCTCAGGCTCAAATCTTGAAGAAAAGGTGGTCTTGTTTCACTGCAGTCACAGAGAAAGATTGTGATGGCTGGTTACTCATGTTTTGCAAAGTGTAAGGAATCGAAGATTGCTGGATTACAAAGGATGTATATTATCTTTGCAAAGAATGATCAAGGTTCTGGTCTGGTGTCAGATTGTGCATTGGTCAGCTCGTTTGTGGAAGAAATATGCAGTGTTGTTTCAGAAGATGGAAAGAATGGCAGTTGGTGGCACTTATGAATCTCAGGTCTAGGGGACGCCTTAGAAGTTGAAGTTGGTATGTGTTTCAATGGCTATTTGGATGTTGATTAAAGGTTCCAGGATTCAAGTGAAAGGATGTTGCAGAGAAGAATGAAGTGTGATGAGTTTGATCAGATATGGAACAAGACAGGTTTGGTAATTTTGAGGCTTCAAGGTTGGTTCAGTTTTCAGATTTTTTGAGCTAAAGATCTGCAGGTTCAGCACAAGGATTAAGGATCAGATTCTTGTGGATGTGGGGGAGCTCAGGTAGTAATGATCAGGACTTAGAAAAGGATCATAAGGGAGCTTGTAGCGACAAGGCTGGGTTTCTACTAAATGAATCAAGGCTGTTACATTTGTGTCTACTCTTCAGTGGCAGTAATGTAATGGAACATGAGTGGCTCTGAGTTGGTTCAGTCTCAAGGATAAAAGTCAGGCTCATTGGATGAATAAGATGAGAAGCTTCTGGTTATTAGTAGAAAGCGAAAAGAGTCATCAAGTTAGTGATGCAGAAACAAGTTGTATCTCAAGGAAGAAGCAGCTAGAGCAAAGGCAAAGAGTGTACAGCCTTTACAAGTATATGTTGGAACAAAGGTTTACTTGTGGTGTCAACATGTAGCAGCTTGGTGAGGTGTTGTGAGTGACAGGGGCAAGCTCGGTGAAGAGGTCTTGTTGTCTTACTCAAAGGTGTTTCTGAAAAACACTAGAAGGGATGAACTCTTGAGCAAAGCTGATTGAATATCAGTGCTAAAGAAACTAGAAAAGAAGCAAGTTTCTGGTTTTGTGTTCCAAAGGAAAAGAAAGCAAATAGTTTATTTTGCTGGTTCTGTTTTCTTATTGGACAGGGATGTTACAAGTTAAAGTCTGCGGGAATGTCTCCAGTTATGGTAGCTCACGTTTCAGAAATTCAAGTCTAAGACAAGTTGATATTTCAGAGACAAGAATGGTGGAGCAGTTGAGACAAATGCAGATGGCGTCAGTTCTGATTTTTTGGTTAAAATTCAGAAAGAATGCAAAATTGAGAAAGTGTGTGAGACTATAACAAGTTACATCATACACAGGATGGTTGAAGCACATTCATTTTGGTGGTACATAAATTGCTTTGAAAAAGCAACGACACTGGTGGTTTCTTGGGTATTAAGTGACTGAGATTAAATGGCTGCAAAAGGAAGATAGATGTCATAAGTTCTGACATATATTTGGAAGCAAGAAGCCATGTATTCAGTCAAAAATACACAGAGCAGTTTAATGGATCAAGATTAAAGTGCAGGAAGGTTTCAAGACTGGGAAATGATGATATGTGTGAAGAGAAATTCAGTGAGGTTTGAGGGGTTACTGTTTTCAGGTGGAGTCTTGCCTCTACAAGTGTTGTAGTGCACATCTTCAGATGTTTTTTGGCTTCAGGTGGAGCAGTGTTACTGGTTCAGACGGATTTCTCAAGTCTTCTCAGTATGTTGTGAATAAGAGTTCCTGCTACTAAGCTTACAACGGCTTATGGGATTCATGCTGGTTTGTGTGGTAATAAGAAGGAGAACAGAGCCAAATGGAGTGTGTACAAGAGGATGTGAAGTGCAGTGACATCAAAGCAGAATCAGAGAGAGAGACGGTTTCTGGGTGGAGTTATGGTTTCAGCAAGAATCTTGTTTAATCAGAGTTTTGATCAGCAGTACATAAAAGCTTATGTTGGCTCTGCTGGAGAAGAAATCAAAGGTGTTTTGATCTCTGGTATAAGGTGAAGACTGAGGAAGTAGCAGTCTGAGTTTTTTGCATAAATCAGAATGTGAGCAGGCTCTGAAGTTAAAAGAATTCAAGGTTGCTGAAACATATAAAGTTGCAGGTTATGTTAATGTCTGAAAATGAAGTATATTGAAGTGATCATGGTATTATAGGAAACAAATGCTTGCTGGAGTTTCTAAAAGTAAATCACTTCAAGAAGGTAGAATGTGGCGTGTGAAGCTAGCATCAAGCCAGGCATTTTCAAGACATTTGCAACTGGTGTAAAGTCCTAGAGAAAGCTGCAGAAGAAACATGTTTTCAAACTGTTTTCTGAGACAACTTCTTGAGA
This sequence comes from Sinapis alba, assembly GCA_012274485.2. NCBI lineage: Eukaryota > Viridiplantae > Streptophyta > Magnoliopsida > Brassicales > Brassicaceae > Sinapis > Sinapis alba. The sequence goes on along the minus strand of MU105718.1, from coordinate 242,108 downwards.
AGTTATAAGTTGTCTGGTTGCATCAAAGGAATTTGTAATCTTCTCAGTAAAATACACACTTGCAAGATTAACAAGTGTGGAGCCTCAGTGTGAAGAACACTAGAGGAAGAGTGAGCCAATAAGAGTTGATTTGGTTCAGGTCCGAGAAGACCTATGATGCAAGTACCAAAGATTTTGGTGGAGTTTGCACACTGTTGAGCGTGTTGCAGGTCTGGTACAGCAGGGGAAACACATCATGGGCTCAATATTGATGTGAAAGAAGCTGTAAAGAAAGTATCTCTTGAGTATCTCAGGTTCTTATGATGAGAGATATGGTTAAAGAGTACAAGGAGTGATTTTTCGAGCTGTTGGTACTGTCTTGTTTACTCAGGGAATTGGAAAGGGAACTAGGGTCGAAAGTACTCACAGCAAGGTGGAGCTATGAGGCGTGATCTGTTTGAGTTTCAACAGCGGTTCAAGTTCAGGTTTCAAGGCTGAGTTGGCTAGACAGAAGGCTGGTTGAATCAAGGGTTGATTCAGGGAGGAAACTTATATGTTTCTGTTATTCCTGCATGAGTTTTCAGTAGTATTTTTGATTCTGATCTCAGGTGTTTTTTGAGGTGAATCAAATGGGTCTACAGAGGAATCAGGTTGCAGGGTCACAATTGCTTGTTTGGACAGAGATTGGGCAGAGATTCTTTGTATCGAAAGTCTTCTTAACCAGGTTGTGTTAAGCGGCGTGTTCTGTTGGCAACAGCAGCGGTGCGGAGTGATGTTCAAGTCAGTGTGTTCATTCAAGTGGCTGTAACGAAAATTTCAGGTTAAGCAGTTGGTGTCTACTGACTGTTGAGGTTGATTGCAAAGGTTTTGAATCAAGGAGCTTCTGGTTTGAGGCAAGAGATTCAGGTTCCTAAGAGTTTCAAGAAAGCATCGTTTCAGTTATTTGGCAGATTACTTGAAGATCTTATTGCAGTAACAAGTCAAGCGTCATGGACTGATCTTTACTAGTCAAAGGTGAAGCGTATGGAGTGTATGTTGAGTTACTGGTGAGTGATATTCTCAAGTTTCCAAGTCATGGAAAATGCCAAAGGAAGATCAATGAAGAAGCTGAGCATAACACAAGGCAGTGTTATAGCGGTGTAAAGACTTAAAGAGACAGTGCTCAGGAATTAGAATGTGATTAACATCACAGCCATGGCTTGTGAGTTTTATGTCTGGTTCATTGATGGTGATTGATTGTATGAAGACAAGCTGTTAAGGTGGAGCTTTGGTTAAGAGGTTCAAAGGAGCAGTGGCAAGGATGTGTTCAGGTTATATCAAGATGGATGCTGATTAAAATGCTTAGAGGAAACTGATTTCAGGATGTATTGAAGCTGAGCAATGATAGTCAAAGATGGATGAAGTTGAATATGTTTTATTCAAAGTTGTATGAACATGAGAAGATGCAAGAATCTGCAGGGAGTTGCAGAAGATGAGCATGATTGCTCATGCACTGGAGGAAAGCTCAAGAGGAGTTAAAGGCATGAAGTAGATCAACGACAAGGTGGAGATTTGTAGAAGTATGTCATATGATCTACTGAATATGCCAAGTATAATAAAGTCTCTCAGCCAAGAAGAAGGTTTCACTCAAGCTAATGTTAGTTTTTATGAAAGGCACGTGAGTTGGGCATGCTTTGGCTAAGTTCAAGTGGGGTTAGGAGAGTAATTAACCACTTAAGCTGAAGATATTTTCTAAGCTTCATCAACTCATCGTCATCAACATAAGAGACGAGACGGAGAAATACAGTTACGAGGTCGAGCGTCCGTAACAGAATCGGAGCTGAGAGAAAGCTCAAGACTGTGAGCTCGATCAGGAGGAGAGCTACAGCTCGAGAGAGAAAGAGCTCGTGCTCAGGTGAGAGAGATAGAGCTCAAGGCATAGAGAGAGAGAGAGATTGTGAGAGAGAGCTAGAGAGATTGAGATCCTTGGTGTATCTAGCTAAGCTCATCATCTTGTCTCTTCTTCCTATATCATTATTATCTCTTGGTGATTGTAACAGAGATAGAGAGGAAGAAGATCTCCTTTGATTGTATTCTCAGTTCATCTATTGGAAAGGTTGAGAGACCTATATTCTCTCCCCGGTGAGTATAGCTCCTTCTTCACATCGAGGAAGGGAGGTGAACACCGGGTTACCAAAAGCTCTTGTGTCGTTTACTTTACTGCTTGATTTGAATTCACCTTGATTGAGATTGATGCGTTAGATTTGCGATTTGAGCTACACTGAAGTTTGCAGGAAACCGATAAATACTCAACAGTTCAACCTGGAGAATGCTGGTCAAATCTGATTACTACTAGGTGGGAGTTATTTAAAATGCAACAAAGATGACATGACAAAGAAGTCTTAGTTGAGATAGCAATAAACATCAAGTCAAGATATTCAGGGGATTATCTTAATGAGTTGGTGACGCCATCCATCCTACGATAAAAAGAGGATTGGGTGTTGAAGTTTAAGTTACAGTTTTAGGGATATTGTTGAGCAGAGATTGAGTCGAGTTCTGAGAGATCAAACAGAGTCAAGTCTTCAACGGGTGTTGTGATTGATCAGTTTGATAATTTAGAAACTGTTTAGTGTTGATTCACGAGTATTGAAGTCAAGTTAATCTTATTTAACAGATCCTATGCAATTTGTTTAAAGAATTTCTAATAAAGTATTAGATTTGTGTTATACTCGAAATCCATATTTGTTTATATGATCTCAAGGTTTTTCATTTGGTATCAGAGAGCAGGAAACCAAGCGATCAATAACAGGTTGGGAGGTGAGCATGGATTCTTCAAAAGAATTGCTGGGGGTTCAAGACATATGACTGGAAAACAAAAAGTCTTAACATCGTATATCAGAGGAGTTGCTAATGTTAAAGATCCAGAGCAACCTTCCTTTATCACGTTATCCGGTATTCAAAAGAACTATCAGATAACTTGAAGGAATTCGTGACTGCACCCGCTCGACCCCTCATGGATTCGACCAAATGTCCTTGGTCTCTTTGGAACTGGCAGAAAAGGAGGAGAAAACACAAATGGTAAGTACTCCTCCATTACGCTGCAGTTTTCATGGGGTCGGAGAAGAAATATCCGTATTCTTCCTTCATTGTGGGAGATGGGTTACACCCCAAACAAGGCCCATAAGAAAGAAGAGCCCGGCTCAGCATAGCGAGACACAGTCGGACGACTGATCGATGAGGAAACGGCTCGGCGGCTCGGCTTTGGACTGCTTTTACCCGACAAAGCACGGGAAGGCTCGGCGCGAAAAGACGGCTCATTGTTCCCCTTACTCGCCCAACAAAGAAACGGCCCATTAGGTTTGCCGACCTAGGGCGAAAGGGGGAGGCAACTATAAAAAGGGGAATCAAGATATAGGGAAGAGACCAAGAAATAGAACGGCAAGACTTAGGCTTAAGAACTTTAAGATCTTGTTGTAATATCCTTCTGAGATAACAAATTTGTAAGAGTATATTCATATCCATCTTTGTAACCGAGTAAAGGAAATAAAATCGCTTCTCCGAAATAACCCACTGACGAGTTCCGACTGTTCATTAGCTCACTTGGACGGAACTCGGATCAAACAATTGGCGCCCACCTTGGGGCAAATCGAAAAAACCACCCCGGCATGAGTCATTCAAGCTCCCCTTCCGGCGATGAATTAGAACCGACGCCGCCTTCCACGCCCCTGGCCCCGACAGAGTTCATGGACACCGTCATTGCACATCTCGCGCAGCAGGAAGAAGTTCAAAAGGCGACGAACATACAAATCGCCGCACTCGTAGCAGCTCTCGGCGCTACTACTGGAGACACAAGCAACCCAACTCTCGCTCGTCGACACTTATTTCGGACAAACCCTACAACCGGCATTGAAGAGCCGATCTCAGATCTCTGAGATCTACCGTTCAACAGTGCGAGACAAGAGTAGACCAGACTGGCTCCGACCATAACTCAAGAGCAAGGTGGGGCGGACGCGATGACAGTCCGTGAGATCGCCAATCTCAAACTCTCCCTCAAGGAGATGGCCTCTAAAATACACCATGTCACCAGCTTGGTCCCTCAAATAGACCAAGTCCTTGCTGACACTTCACGAACACCGTTCTCACGACAAATAAGAGAAGTCAAGATGCGTTCAACGGAAAAATCCGCTTCCCATCCTATTCTGGCGGTTCTGATCAAACGGACCATATGACGGTGTTTAACATCGGGCTGGGACAATCAAACTTCACAGACGAAGAGAAAGAAGCTGGCTACTGCCAACTGTTTGTCGAAAGTCTAGTAGGACCGTCCCTCACTTGGTTCTCGCAACTTCCAGAGAACTCAGTCCATAGCTTCCGTGACTTATCGGCAGTCTTCTTGAAATATTACATCATGTTCACGCGCCAAGGCGCGACGGCTTCCGACTTGTGGCAAATGTCTCAGGCGTCGAACCAAAGTATTTGCGACTACATGGAGAAATTCAAGGCCGTTGTCTCGACGGTCAACATCCCAGACAACATCGTTGTCGACGCCCTAATGAATACGTTGTGGGTCCATTCCAAGTTTTGAGACAACTTATATTGCCACCCGACATCCTCCCTCCAGGATGCAATCGCTCGATCGCATAACTTCATCCGCATGGAAGAGGACACAGAGACATCTTGCAAAAGCAGAACGCTTCGAAACAGGCCCAAGCTAAACCATCTGACACAAGGTAAGAGCCCAGACAACATTCATCTTCCGACAAATGCGACCGAAAGAAAGGCTTTGTCTATGTCGTAGATGAAGACGACATACCGGCCTCAGCAGTAGTCGTGCGAGAGAAAGGCTGGAACACATGGGAGAGAGAGCCCGAACTGAAACCGGATGCATTGCCAAAACCCTCTAGCACTGTAGATCTCAACAAGTACTGCAAGTATCATAAAACTCGCGGCCACGAGACAAAGGAGTGCAAACAACTTCACGAAGCCATGCTAGCATCGTTCAGTAGCGGTGATGCGAAAGTCCATCCACCAAAACCTAAGCCGCAAAGGAACAACCAAAGCTGGACCAAAAATAAAGCTAAGAAGGGGCAGCAGGCTCATGAAAGTAAACCTAAGGGAGAACCACGAGGCAAAGGCAAGGCTATCGCCACAAACAAGCGCGAGAAAGAGGACGAGCATGCCGACACCTCAGCAGAGGAAGACCAATCGCATAACCGTCAGCGTGTCGAGGTCATTTTAGCTCAGCGAGAAACATCCTCCGACGAAGAAACAGCCCTTGGCTTCGATCTACACGAACAGCTGACGCGTCGACTCGCAATAGTAAGTTCAACGAAACGCAGACACGTCGCTCCCTTTACTCGCTCAACCGATGAACCTGATCTTTGAGACCAGTTCAACACAATGAAGACCGAAGAACCCGAAAGTTCGCAACCCCCGAGCATCGACCTCCGGGACAAACTCAATGCCAGGGTCGATGACCTACGCTTCACCCTTAACCGTCGGATGTCCTCAGACTTGAGGCGACGTCTCGACGAGCCAAAGAAGTCCAGGAACTCGAAGCAGTCCGCAACGCAGGAATACATGGATACACCCAACGACTTACGGACCAAAATCAAGTCGAGAAAGGCCCAACGACAACCGCAAATCAACGTAATCATGGGCGGTTCGCCACATTGCGGTGACTCAGTCTGCGCGGTTAAGGATTACCAACGACAAGCGGCCACATCCCAGAAGTGGCCTACAAGGTCCGAGAATGATCCACAAATTATTTTCTCGGCCGATGACACCATCGGTGTTCACTCACAACACAATGATCCGCTCCTTGTAGAGCTGGGAATCGAAAGATGCGACATCACCAAAGTCTTAATCGATACATGCAGATTTGTCGACCTTATCTTCCGTGATACTCTGGATAAGATGGGCATCGATCTGCGCGACATGAAGCCTTCGACTCGATCGTTGACCGGGTTCAATGGCTCTTCCGAGACAATGATCGGGACCATCTGCCTCCCCGTCTATGCTTGCAGCATTACATGCATGGTCAAGTTCTCCATAATAAGCACTAAGGCCCATTACAACGTTATCCTGGGTACACACTGGATACATTCTATGAAGATGGTTGCATCGACATACCATCAGTGTGTTAACTTCCCAGGCCCCGAAGGAAAAATCTGAACCTTGCGCGGAGATCAATAGGCCGCGCGAGACCTTTTAATCACTACAGTTAAACTTCAACAAGCAACAGCTAACATCAACGCGATTGCCAAGCCGATCGAGCGGGTCTACCCCCAAAAGGACAAAATCGTTTAAGTACCCATCGATCGAGCGGATCCGAGTAAGATGGTGCGAGCCAGAGCTCACTTAACTGCCAAGATGCAAACAAACATTATTAATTTCATGTGGATGAACGCATCAACCTTCGCGTGGATAACCGCGGACATGAAAGGAATCGATCCCGCCATCATCTCGCACGAGCTAAATGTGGATTCAACCTACAAACCGATCCGTCAAAAAGGCAGAAACTCGGTCCTGAGCGATCATAAGCCGTAAACGACGAAGTGGAATGATTACTCGGATCAATAACTGAAATAAAGTACCCGGAATGGCTCGCCAATCCGGTCGTAGTAAAAAAAGAAAAAATGGGAAATGGCGCGTGTGCGTTGACTTCACTGATTTGAACAAGGCATGTCTAAAAGACAGTTATCCACTCCCCCATATCGACCGATTAGTCGAGTCGACAGCAGGGAACGAGTTATTGACCTTCATGGATGCATTTTCCGGCTACAACCAGATCCTGATGCATCCCGACAATCGCGAGAAAAAAAACCTTCATAACGGACTGAGGAACCTACTACTACAAGGTGATGCCATTCGGATTAAAAAATGCAGGTGCGACATACCAAAGACTCGTCAAAAAAAATGTTTCAGATAAGCTCGGTATCTCGATGGAAGAATACATCGATGACATGCTGGTTAAATCGCTCCGGGCAACTGACCATCTCGAGCACCTACGCACCTGCTTCAAGACATTGAATGAGTACGGTATGAAGCTTAACCCTGCCAAATGCACGTTTGGCGTGATGTCAGGAGAGTTCCTTGGATATATCGTTACCCAACAAGGAATCGAGGCCAACCCGAAACAGATTTCGACAATCCTCGATCTTCCAAGTCCTAAGAGCGGTAAGGAAGTCCATCGACTAACGGGACGAATCGCAGCCCTCAATCGCTTTATCTCACGATTAACCGACAAATGCCTTCCCTTCTACGAGTTGTTGAAGGGTAATAAAAGTTTGAATGGGACGATAAGTGCGAGAGCGCTTTCGTCCAATTAAAGGAATAATTTACGACGCCACCAGTTCTAGCAAAGCCAGAAGAAGGGGACATACTCTCTCTTTACATCGCGGTATCATCAACCGCTGTGAGTGGCGTCCTGATCAAGGAAGACCGTGGCGAGCAGAAATCCATCTTCTACATAAGTAAATGCATGATAGACCCAGAAACACGGTACCCGACGCTCGAGAATATGGCTCTCGTTGTTATCACGGCAGCAAGAAAGCTCTGCCCATATTTTCAGTCACATTCGATCGAGATCCTGACCAACCAACCATTGCGAATGGTGATGCAGAATACAAGAACAGAATCGTAGCTAAGTCTCAAGTGCTCGCCGATTGGATCCTCCAGCAAGATCTCGTTTTGCCAAGCCCAAATTGGATCCTCCATGTCAACGGATCTTCAACGGTTAAAGTGTCAGGAGCCAGCGTGCAACTCCAACCGCCCACGGGGGAACTGATTCGACAGTCTTTCAGTTTCAATTTCCCATTATCGAACAACGAGGCTTAATACGAGTCCTTAATAGAGGGACTCTGATTGGCCAAAGCCGTGCGAGCAAAGTGACTGAGCGCTTATTCGGACTCTCAGCTGGTTACAAGTCAGTTCAGCGGCGACTACGACGCCCGCAACGACAGGATGGATGCCTATCTCTGACTGGTGCTGAACCTCGCCAAGAAGTTCGAATTCTTCAAACTTATCAAAGTTCCAAGAGGACAAAATGTATGTGTTGATGCCCTCGCCGCGTTAGGAAGCAAACTCCGCGACCAGGTCAAGCGCACCATCCCGATTCACCGCATTGAAGCTCCAAGCATTAATCTTTCCAAAGAAAAGGTCCTCACGGTCGCTCTTGCACCCGAAACGCAGCCCGATGAACCGAGTATCAACATTACTGACGATCAACCGACCCTTGACTAGAGAACAAAGTTAATTGATTATCTCGCCGATAACAAGCTACCACCCGAAAAATGGGCGGCAAGGCAACTTAAAGCGTGCAACACTAAGTACGCCGTCATCGACGGCGACCTTCATCGATGGACAGCGACTAAAGTTTTACCCAGGTGCATCGCGGGCGACGAAACTAGACTCGTCATGGCCGAAACACACGAAGGCTCAACGGGCAACCATTCCGGAGGACGAGCTCTCACCTTGAAGATTAGGAATCTCGGTTTCATTTAGCCAACAATGAACGCGGATTGTGAATCATATGCAAAACATTGCGATATGTGCCACCGACACATCCCGAACATTCATTGACCGACCGAGTTACTGCGAACAACGACTGCTCTGTACCCATTTATGCGATGGGGATGGATATAATCGAACGAACCGGCGTTGTCGCAAGGCGGGCATTGGTCCTTTGCGTGTGTAACAAATGCCCGCCTCACGACAACGCCGGTTCGTCCTCGTGCTAACTGATTACTTCACAAATGGATAGAGGCCGACTCCTTTGCGTGTGTAACGAACAGAGAGGTCCAAAACTTCATATGGAAAAACATCATATGTTGCCACGGGCTGCCATACGAGATCGTCACAGATAACAGGTCGCAATTCATGTCGGGCGAATTCAAGAAGTTCTGCGAGATATGGAAGATCCACCTCAGCCCTTCTACACCCGGACATCCGCAAGGGAACGGTCATGCCGAGTCATCTAACAATATCATCATCGACGGAATCAAGATACGACTCGACTTGAAGAAATGGCTTTGGGCCGACGAGCTGGACGGCGTGTTTTGGTCCCATCGCACAACACCGCGAGGATCCACTAAGACGACTCCTTTCTTGCTCGCATACGGTGTCAAAGCTATGGCTCCAGCCGAGGTAAACGTCACCAGTCTACGACGTTCGAAGATGCCGTATCTCGTCAGTCTCAACCTCGATATGCTTCTCGACGCACTAGATCATATCGAAGAAAGATGTGACCAAGCCTTGCTCCACATCCAGAACTATCAAAACCAAATCAAAAGCTACTATAACAGGGGCATTAAGTCGCGACCGCTCAGCCTGTGCGACTTGGTGCTACTTAAAGTGTTCGAAAACACCAAAAAGTGGAAAGCATGAAAGCTAAGCACCAACTGGGAAGGTCCCTACAAGATAACACAACTCGTACAACCTGGAGTTTATCGTCTCAAAACATAAAAAGGAGAGGCCGTACCGCGTGCGTTGAATGCAAAAAAACTGAAGAAATATTATCTAAAAGAATGACTGACGACATAAGTTTATCATCAAAAAAAAAGGAACCGAGTAAATGCGCTAAAGTCATTTTTACTCGGGTCACTAAAAACAAAATCGAGTAAGAACTACGAGCGACTTGATCCTCCAACGAGGTACGTAGACAACCTCCATCGGTGCAGTTACAACCCCGCAGGTAAATGCGCTTTGGCCACTTATACCCGCACCATAAGAACTACGAGTGATTTGATCCCTCTTCGGGAACGTAGGCAGCCTTCATCGGCACAATCACAACCCCATCACATACCGCATCCCGTCGTCGAGCGAGTAAATACGCCCAGGCCACTTCTACTCGACTTAGGACGGATCAACAGAAAAGAGCATACGCGCACTGATACCTACATCTCCCCGCGCGGACGACGTACCGGTACTCGTTCCTCACTTACGATTGAGTCCTGATCAAACCAATCACCAAGGGAAATATCGGACATCGCCTGCGCGAATAACAGACCAAAAAACGATTCGTCGTCCTAAGATAATCCTCGAGTATGTTGGCCGACTAGAACCTCGTGGGATTACTTCCAAGTCGACCGTGAACCTTCGCTCTCTAGAATTTTATCTTATGTTGCTATCATGTAAAAACTCTTCGAGTTTAATGAAATCATTAATCATTTCGAATCACGAACAACTTTCGAACCGAGTAAACGCGCTTTTCAGCCACTTTTACTCGAGTTAACAAACTGATCAAAATTGAATAACGGCCTTACCCGGTCGATCTCTTCGAGACACAACAACACGGTCAAGTAAATGCGCTAAGGCCACTTTAACCCATGGCGAGATAAAAAAAAAAATAATACGGACAACTTGTAACAATCTTTAGATTAGATTAACCAAAATGTTCTAAAAAGATAAAATCGCCGAGTAAATGCGCTAAAGCCACTTTTACACAGCGAGATTAAAAAAATAGAAGACAACATGAACATCTTGTGACAATCTTTAAACTAAGTTAAATAAGATGTTCGTAGGCCGGGTAAAGAAAAGGGAGCTCAACGGCCCTAGCAACAACTCAAATCCTTACAATAAAAGGTGCAAAAAAAGAATAGAAACAAACAACAAACAAACATAGTTCTTCACTACAAAGCCCCCCCCCCCCCCCCCCCCCCCCCCCCCCCCCCCCCCCCCCCCCCCCCCCCCCCCCCCCNTCGCTCGGCATCGCGAGAAGCCTGCGGCGAGAGAGCGAGGGGAGACAAGGAGAGATACGCTTTGGGAATCCCCCCGACCCACTGAGCGTCAGCATCAGCCTTAAGTTTTCCCCTCAAAGAAGGCGAACATGCCCTGAGTCAGCGGCTCGTTGCGAGAAAGTAGCTTCTGGAGGCATTTCCTGGTGCCAAACGCCTGTGCATAAACCAGGCACTTATCTTCGTAAGCCTGCCTACGGACCTGATACTCACGGATGTTGGTGAAGCGGCAATTGCATTTCTCAGTTATCGCAGCCTCGACCCTTGCTCTCTCCCTCTCGATCGCAGACTGTCTGGACTCCCTCAAGCGAGTCGCTTCCTTTGCAGCCCCGAGGACTATAGCAGCCTTCTCCTGATCGAGTGTCTCCTTTTCTCGCTTGATCTCGACATTCTTCTCCTTGAGCTCTTCATTGGATTAACGGACCGCCTCAAGATCAAGCCTCAGTGCCGAAACTTTCCCCTTCATCTTCTTCTTCCGCTTGCTAGCGCGAGATTCGGCCCTCTTCTCCGCCTTCTTGGCGATCCTCAGCTCCTCTACCTTGCGAGCGAGAGAGCGATCCTTCTCCAGAACAACCTCCTGCGCTTGCCCCAACTGGATGAGAGTGCTCTTTAGCTCTTTCTTATACCTCGAGATGAGAAGGTTCGAGCTCCCAATGCACTGCGAGTAAAAAATCAAAAAAAAAATTATTATCAACATGCGATAAAAGGAAACGAGATAAAAGAGAAAGATTTCACGATACGACTTACTTGCAACTGGTCCTGCGCGGCCTTCTCATAAAGACCGCCGAACGTAAGATCGCCGATTGCGGGGAACTCGAGTGGCTCGCCCTTGATCTGTCAAACCAGATCAGCACACTTTCCCCGATCTTCAACGAGTAACGAGTTCCCGGAGTGCAGAAACTCTACTCGGTCAACCAGAGATACTTCGGGTAACAGCGGCTCGTCAGTAACTTGGGGATCCTGTGCGGAAATCGGGCCTTGGGACAACTCCGGATCTCCGATTGGGTGATCCTCGATACCGCCGCCCGCAGAAGTCTCCATGACTAGATCGTCGACCCCTTCGACCCGTCCTCCCTGACCGAGCGTCACAACTGGGGAACCATCCCCTTCGGTTGAAGCTCCCAAATCCCTCGAGCGATAAGCCGACCCATCCAGCGAGCCAGCCTGCACTTTAGACTGCACTGTTCCTGCAGACTTCTTCTTCTTTCTCTTCTTTGGGGGCTCATTAGACGGTTTGGCGTCGTCACCACTTCGACTGGGCCTCTTGGTCCCCTTTTTATTAGGCCCAGCAACTTTGGCGATTGGAGTCTTCTCCTATTTGACCAAGATATTGCCTTCGAAACCCTCCGTAGATACCCACCCGAGATCCATGCCATCGAGAATCGACATGGGGTTAGCTTGATGACTATCCAGCTCGTCGTCGATCAAGTCGCTGAGGTTGATCATGTTCTCCAAATTCCTTGCCTTGTTCAAACGAGCATGTTGTTGATTCGTGAATAAGGCAAGACGCTTCCATTCTTCTTCGAACCGAAGCCCGCGAATCCCAATCCTCTGTGCGACAAAGAGCGATATTAAAAAAAAAAAACGGATAAAGAACGAAGCAACAGAGAGACCTGCTACGGTGGAATAAGGAGTTACCTCGCGAGATATGCTCCAAAGCTCTGTGTACTCTGTCTTCACTAATGTCCGGCCAACGACTATGGCTCAGACAAGCGATTGCTCGAGCACTATCGAAAAAGCCTCTGGGATAGTCGAGAGTTTTCGGGTGATCAGCTGCGAGATAAAACAAGAAGAAGGTTAGACATACGGAATAAAATGTTCCAGTTCCACAGGTGTTCTCTACCAATTTTCCAGTTCCAAGACACCGGGAAATCATTCCCCGACGGCTCATGGAATGCGAACTCGTCGGATCTGACGTAGAAGTAATTCTTCTTCCACTTCTGCATCTTGTTCGGATGATCGGTAATGATGTTGTAGTTCGGCCTCATCCTTATCGTGTAGATCCCTCCTCTTAGAGCCTTTACCGACGTAAGCTCCTTGAATGCCCTAACGTTCAGCGAGATGTCGATCTCCACAGCCAGAACCATCAGCGCCACGGCTATGCGATATGAGCCATTCCCAAACTGGCTAATCACAACTTGCCGCCTTGACACGTACGAAGTTACGAGACACGGAATCGAGAACCAAAGCTTTGTATCCGTCTCGAAGTATGCCTCGTATACGCACTGATCCAACCGGGGGCGACCAAGGTCTCTCTTTCTCCGTCAGGATAAGGTAGGTTACCCCCACGGCCACGCATCTCTCCAGGAGAGCCTGAACACTTGACGGCATCCCCCCGGTTTTCCGAACGCTCTTCTCCACCAGTTTCTCAACGCGACCGCTTAGATCGGGAGAGCGTCTTAACCCCGACAGGATTGGAGGTAGTTCGACGAATCCAACGAGCGACAGACGGCCGTGGACAAAGTCAGATTGCATCCTCCACGGAGGAGGAGCCATGGGCTCTGGCTCAGGAGAGACACTTTCTCGTGCACCATTCCCATCATGCTCGTCGAGAAACATCGCCTCAGCATCCGCGACCAGATGACGCTGTGCGAGATCCAACCCGGCCATATCAGACAAGGCTTCCCGATGCAATCGGTCGCCGTCGATAGGTGGATCAACGCCCTTCGCAGATCAGGGCCTTTGGCGACTGCCTTCCCTTTATGTTCACGCGTTAGCCTTTCTCTCGGTGCCATTACCGCGAGAACATTACCGCGAGAACGTGAAAACTGACTAAATACAAAAAATCTAGAGAGAAAAATAAAGAGAAGGAGAGTACATGCGAACGTGAGGAAGAAATGAGGGGATCTCAGAGGAAGTCGGTACTTATAACAAGAGAGAAGAGCGAGTCACAACTGAAATCGTTAGGTCTAAACGGGCCTACAAATGGGCCCTAAGCAGCAGGAACCAACCGAAACCCACAGTGCTTCTGCTTCCCCATGCAACGATTCGACTTCCAGTCAAAAGCATTTCCTCTTCCCGACGAAACTAACTCGACAACCATGAACTGAAGCGAGTAAGCAACTCTGCGGTCGTTTACTCGTGTCTGCCTGGCGAAGCGGCGCCCTCTCGCACATAAAAGAAAAGAGACGCTAACCCCCTGTACGAGACGAACGAGTAAGCAACTTCGTAGTCACTTACTCGTATCCGCCCAGACGAGATAGCACGTTCTGATACACGAGAAACAAGGTCAAGACAAATGGTCGACGATCGTGAAGGAGTGATGAGCTATCAACCGACTAGCCGGACTATCTTTCTAATAAACCACATCTCAAAATTCCCTAAGGACTACATCCTTTAGCAAACTTGGGGGGGGGGCTTATTGTGGGAGATGGGTTACACCCAAACAAGGCCCATAAGAAAGAAGAGCCGGCCCAGCATAGCGAGACACAGTCAGACGACTTATCGATGAGGAAATGGCTCGGCGGCTCGGCTCTGGACTGCTTTTACCCAACGAAGCACGGGAAGGCTCGACGCAAGAATATGGCTTATTGTTCCCTTTACTCGGCCTAACAAAGAAACAGCCCATTAGGTTTGCCGACCTAGGGCGAAAGGGGGAGGCAACTATAAAAAAGGGAATCAAGGTATAGGGAAGAGACAGACAAATAGAACGGAAAGACTTAGGCTTAAGAACTTTAAGATTTTGTTGTAATATCCTTCCGAGATAACAACTTTGTAAGGGTATATTCATATCCATCTTTGTAACCGAGAAAAGGAAATAAAATCGCTTCTCTGAAATAACCCACTAACGAGTTCCGACTGTTCATTAGCTCACTTGGACGAAACTCGGATCAAACATTCATGACCTCCTTTCTATCGACCACCTCGTGAGTTTCCGCACGAACATTATGGTCCGGAGTCGGATCACTCAACTCACTTCTAGAATCATGACTGGAACGCGAGAAAATCCTCGTCACTCTTCTACCAAAACCATTGATTCCATTTAAACGCTTATCATCACCTTGCTAGAACCACACACAATTCTAACAAGCTAGGGTCTAATTGTTTGGGACAAAATCGGTCGAGCGAAATCAATGGCCAAAATAACCCAAAAATCTTATCATTTACCTGAACGATCCGCAAATATCGAGATAAAAATTATAAAAATCATTCTTTTAGAAGATTTTTACGAAAACAACACAACTTTAAGAAATATTTGTAAAACAAACTTTGTAAAGTTTTTTAAGGAAAAACTTTGATTAAACAATTTAAACAAATTTTACGAAATAATATATGTAAAACAAAGAACGATTTGTTTAAGCAATTTCTAATAAACAATTCCGTTCTTTTAGAAGATTTTTACGAAAACAACACAATTTAAACAAATTGTTTAAGCAATTTCTAATAAAGCAATATGTGTTTGCTAATTTTTTTGTTTCTTGATTTATCTTCTGCATACTTTATTGTGGTATCATTTTTGCACTAACAAAAAGTGCCTCTTAAGAGTGGATATTATTAACTATAGATTGAAGGGAAATAATCTACAATGAAATAAAGCTGAAGATTATTTTCTTGTAACATTGCCACTATCGTCCGAAAATAAAGATGAAAACACACAAGAACGGAGTTTAAAGAACATGGTCCAAAACGTTACAACCAAATAATGTATTAGAAATTCTTGAGAAGATCCCATTGATGTATCTTACGATCGTTCAGGAAAAAGAAGAAGACCTAGCTAGGCATAGAACTAAGCTTTTCAAGAAGAGCCGCGATCTCGCTTTTTAGTTTCTCCTTCGTCTCTCTTGATACTCGATCCCTGGAGTTGTCTAGCCTTTCAGTCATCCTCAACAGATTCTGCTTCATCGAATCTACACTCGTTGCACAAACGTCTGAGATTACTGGGGGTATGTTCCCTAGAGCGCTTATCACTTTCGGCTTTAACCCAAATCTCACTAAGGTCCAACCAAATGGGTTAGCTTTCTCCAAGCTTTTAACTGCTTCTACCGCGTCACCACTACACACAAAGGCGACCATCGCACCACTAAACTCTTCTGAAACATGTGTTTCGGAAGAATCTAAAGGACCAAACACAGAGAACATCGACATTAGGTAGTCCCGTGAAGGCATTGTCACTTGGGAGGAAAATTTCAAGATGAGAATCGTAATTGCTCTGAGTAAAACATTAGGTGACTTCTTTTGCTGCTCACATCTTCTACGTTGAGTAGGATCAACTTGAGGCAGAACCAAACCCGTCTCTACAGGTATTTCATTTAAGTCAGGTATACCACTAGTGAGATGTGCTATTGCTGGAACCTCTTCTGCATTATTTCTCCTCTCCCAACTAGTTACATATTAGTGAGATAAACATAAAAATAAATAGAAAGATGAAAAAATTTAAACAAAAAGAAAAAAACTTAGGATATTTAATCTGAGAGTCCTTGATCTAGATTAATATTTGCAATCACATGGATTGCCTGGACTAAGTTCCTTTGAAAGTTATCTCATAGTGATATCAGATATTTCTCGTGGGTCATGATTTTGAAGAAACCATTAGAACTTTGTCTATTAGCAATCGAATTCATACGGAATCAAGTAAATCATGGTGAAAATACTTACTTATAGTGTGATGACATGCTCAAAATGGATAACAGGGAATACGGTACTTGAATTGTAGGTGTGTCACGACCTGCCAAAATATCAAAGGTCCGGAAATGAGAGACTTGGAGAATATATATAAGGCGATGTGGAGGACAGCGTCATTAATGTGTTTATACTTTGAAAGGGGAGTGTTAAATTATTTAGAGATATAAAGCTTCTTCATTTACATTGAGATTTCACACTAACTAGTACTTCAAAACATTTTTTTTAATAAGAAGTATATCAAATACAACACAAGTAGCAACTATACCAAGAAGAAATTTGAGTGCAAATTTTAAGTAGAAAAAATAAATGGTGGAAAAAGTGATTAAATGAACTGAAAGAAAAATGATCATTACATGATACCTAATTACCTAGAAATTTATTGTTTTCTTTAACAATGATTGTTTTCGAGAATAATTATATTATATATATCATCTAACTAAAACATAAAATACTAAAAGTAAAACAAAAACATAACAAGTTGCTTAAACATTTACAAAACATAACACAGCAAAAGAATGATTTTTAAATTTTTTAACTTTGTGGGATAAATTTATATTCTTTTAGTTATAATTAACTCAAATTTATTTATTTTATAAAACTTCTAATGTCTTTTTGACATTTGTTAAAAAATCCTTTATTGGTATATTTTGTAAAAGTAGTCATCTTCTCTAAGTTAGACGTAAAAATAATAAATAAATTTTACAGTTTATTGATTCTATTATATTGTTTATGTCAGAAATATTTTTCAAGTGATATATTATTTTTATTCTATGTGTTAACTTTTAAAGTTTAATAAATTTAACACTATTTAAATATAAACTACTATTTAAATTTCCCAAGAACTTTATACAGTTTTATATCCACTTTTCTTTTTCAAAATTCGATTTAAATTCATTCCAAAAATTCAGATATCTAGGACTAGATCCAAATCTGAATATTTTAATTTTTCAAATTTCAATAATCAGACATGCATTCATATTTTTAAAAATATCTGTTTTTATCAAGAATTATTTGAATATATTAATATTTATTTTATAATATATATATCTTTTATAAAATATTGTATAAATTTTTAGTTTTAAAAAAATAACTTTTTACAAATCCGAGTCCAAATATCCATAAATATCTTAATGTTTAGACGGATATTCATCCAATAGCTAGATATCTGATGCAATGGATCCGGATCGAGGTACTGAATACATAGATCCGAGGAATATGGATCCATACCACCTCTAAAACCAGAAAGAGCAAAAAAATTAAAAAAATGTTCAAACGCAAACAATTTTCATTAATAAATAACTAAAATTAATATTAGAAACATCTCTTATTACATGACAAAATAAACAAATACCACATACATAAAATACGAAGACGATTTATTGAACAAATCAAGAATGAAAAAAAAACTATAGATAGGAGAGAGAATAAAAGAAGATCTCCAATATACTTTCTAAGGAAAAACACATAAGTCATATAAAACATATAAACCAAAGAAAATGCAAACTAATCTATGAAAGTGTTAAGAGGATACTCCCTAGTGAATAATAAAATCATGGAATTTATTTTTTGACGAACATACCTTTTGTGATGGTTACCTGGATCTAAATTGTAATCTTTCACGCGATAAGAAACTCATATATTTTCATAAGGTAGAGCTAACTTTTTTGTTGCGGCGGAATGAAAGCTTTTGAGAATACAAGAAAAATTGAGATTCTTATATACAAATCTAAATAACCTAGATGAAAACATAAAACGATATCGTATAAATCATGAACTTATAGATCTTTAAACATATATGGAGATATTTTACTAACTTTTTATTACGGCGGAATGAAAGCTTTTGAAAATAGTAGAAAATATGAGATTCTTATATACAAATCTAAATAACCTAGATGAAAACATAAAACGATATCTTATAAATTATGGACTTATAGATCTTTAAACTTATATAGGTTTATTTTTATATAATAAAATACTGATTTAAACGAAAAATCAAAGATATATACATATATAAAGTATAATATCTCCATTTTTTAAGACGCATCATCAAGTGGTTAATCAGAAACTCACACCTCAACATATTCCTACTGCACTTAAGAAGAAGATATTGAGGGTGATTGGTAGACAGCAACAAATAACTTACAGCCACAAAATTTTACCTACAGCCTAGTTTCGTTCTTTTATTTATTTTGGCTGGAGATACTAGTTTTCCCACAGCATAAAATCAATGCTCTAGAAAAATTTAACAAGTCTGTGAGTTTTATATCATCTAATTAATGTCTACTAATCATATTTTCCTTTTAAAATCAAAACAAAAATTATACACAACAAAAAAATATACAACTAAAATCCTATAGAAAAAAAATAAAAGCTACAGCTTAACCAATCAAGCCCATTGTTTAGATTTTCGGCTGATTTTAAATCTTAGCCCAATGCAAGACCTGTAACACATTTAAGAAATAAATTAATTAAATAAATTAAAAATCCAATAAGCATCAAACATCCCACACTTTCCAGTTTCCACAACGACTTAATCAATTTTGGTCCCTATTTTCCATTGTTGCTCTTGTAAAGAAGATTCATGTATTTTTTAAAAAAAATTCACCAATCCCTCCAACTAGGCCTGGACATTCGATCTAAATTGAAAGACCCAAACCGGAACCGAACCAAAAATCACCAGTTCGGGTAGGATCCAGAACCAAACATTTTATCCCATTGGATTTTATTGTTGAGGACATGTGGGTCATGGACCCGAACCGAACCGACCCTCAAACCTGATAGGATATTTTAGGACCCGGATATTATTAACCCTAGCATATGTCTATTAATATTTCTATTTGCCCGATGCACCATTAGTCTCCTACTCTCATCAATTGGTTTCGTTTCCACTCTCCCGACATGATAGAGTCGAAGAGATTTTTGATTTATAAACAATAACTCTGAAATTAAACACTTTCTAAACTGGAATTACAGCATAATCAGATTCTTCGGATTGGAATCCTAACGTGTCTGACATCAGCATTGTGTCGGGTAACTCTCTAACCCTAGTTTTGATTCTTCACTCTTGTTTATGGTTTTGGTTTAACTCAAGTTTGATTCTTGATTCTTGTGTTTCTTGCTTTTGATTCTTGTTCGATTCTTGTTTAGGGTTGAACCAAAATCAAACCAAATCTCCTGAATACCTAAACGAATCGTATATCTCTAGAATCAAACAATTGAATAGACCTAAAACTGAAATAGACCATTCAAACTGATACCCGAAATTCTTATGCACTATGGCATATAAAAATTTACCAACGAGTTTAAGAATTTACTACAAAAGACTGCCTAAACCAATGTATTCACGTAGTAATGTATAAAATAGTTTTTTTTTGGCTTTTAGTGCATTTTTAAATTAAACCCCATTTTATTCTTATTCTTTCAACTT
The DNA here is from genome assembly GCA_012274485.2 of Sinapis alba. Lineage (NCBI taxonomy): Eukaryota > Viridiplantae > Streptophyta > Magnoliopsida > Brassicales > Brassicaceae > Sinapis > Sinapis alba. The sequence goes on along the minus strand of MU105718.1, from coordinate 222,365 downwards.
ATTAACTAGATAGAAACTTATTTAAGATGTTTTTTATCTTTGTTAATATATATGCAAAATTAAACCAAGACAGTAATGTTATCTTTATAATAATTCATTAATTTAATCAAGAAGAAATAATAAAATTATGAGATTATAGGGTTTAGAAAACAAAATTATTGAAAGTGTCAATAAAACATATTATATAACTTAAACTCAGCCACATAATGAAATATATGAATCGTTCTTAAGGCTTCCAAGCTTTAGGAGGTGGTGTGGCAGGAGGGTAAAGAGGAGGAACACCATTGAACATTGTATTCTTATCGATTTGGTAGCCTCCACTGCTGGTTAATGAAATGAGAGCAGCCACGATACCTGCGTTTCCGGACATAGTAGGCTCACTCGCATTGTAATTGCTTCGTATGTCATGGAACTGATCGGATTTGTTTGGTCCACCAACCATAGCTCCAGTGATATTGTTTGGGTTAGGATTTTTTGTGTCTCTATACTTCAATCCTTCTCTACAGCTTCTTCTCTTCTTGTCGTTTGGGATGGTGGCTCCTCGGTGGTAAACGTGTCTTGGAAATTTCTTGCCGAACCCAACAATATAGCTCATTTTTAAAGGGTTATCTCCAAGAATGTAATCAATCTGATAATATATGCAAAAAGAAAAAAAGTCATTTAGTAACAAACAATAACTTATATCATATCATCTATTTGTTCAAAAAAAAAAAATCATATCATCTATTTGTTTCAGAATTATTCACTTTAACACTTTTCACTTTTCACATATATTAAGAATAATATTAAAAATATCGTAGAAACCAATTAAGAACAAATTCATAATCTTGTACTATTGTCTTGCACAAGCGGTATTTTGGTATCCAGAATGTTTGCAAGAAATAAGATCATAATCTTGCAATTTTATATAGCTAGACAAATGTATAAGAACATATTAAGTTGAGGATTTCTGTTGTTACAACTTTTTTGTCAATTTTACCTTTCAAATTTACAAAATGACATTTTAACTTACACTTGTCCAGACACCTAACTCATAGTTGAATTATTTTTTTATTATAGACATCCTAGAAAAAAGCCTAGAGTTTATTATTTGTGGTTGTAATATGTTCACGAAAATTTTGGATAATTAACCTTTTGGGAGTTCTATATGCATTTTTGAAGCATTTCAAAATCAATTTGCATGAACACATTTCTGAAAAGAAAGCCGTTTTTAAGTTTTAAACTCTATACTAGTATTTTGTCCCGTGCGAAGCACGGGCAAATTAAATATGAAACAAAAAAAGATAAAAAATAATATTAAATTTTCTTTTTTACTAATAAATTTAAAAAAATGCACAATAATAAAAAATTATTAGATATGAAGTATCACGTCTAACGTCAATTTTACTATCTACAAATTATTTGATAATTTATAAATTTTCATTTAGAACTAAATTATTTTAGGTCAAATATTTTATGAAAATGACTAACAATAGTACATTCAAAATTAAACAAATAGATTGAACAGGAGAACGGTTGCACAACACTTTTAATATTATTTTAAAATGAATTCATATTTGCAATATTTTCCAAAAATATTAAGATTATATTTGATTTTTAAGATTAAAAGTTTGATTTTTACAACTAAAATTTTAATTTTTAATCTTACTTATTTTTATTTTTAATCTACATCCCTTATTATGTTTTTTTTTAGATTAAAACTTATATATTTTGCTTGTTTTATCAAAAAAAAAAATTATATTAAAACACAAGTCATGTGTCAAAATTTGATTGTCCTTGTGACTTGTGCTTTAACTAATATAGACTTGTGCTTTAACTAATATATAGAGTATAAACTACGAAACTTTATGGTAGCATGTGTGCGTGTACGTACAATTAGAATGAGGAAAACAAGCTTTATTCTTACCTGAGACTTAGCAAAATCCTTAAGAACCTGAGTGGAGACAAAGGTAGGACCACAATACCATCCAGGAACTCCAGTTGAATTAAGATAATCCGCAAACAAAGAAGCTAAGAAAGAAGCATGAGCCACATATTCCAGTGGTCTTGGTTTCCCCATGTTCAATTGTATAAGCCCTCCTGCAAAAGATCTCTCAAAAGTGAAATCATTTTTCATGAGAGACACACGTAGAAAGATAGTAAATAATCACCTGAAGTCCGGTTAAAAACGTTGTACTGCTTTAGATAAGCACACATGGTGACACCAGTAGCGTTATGGTACCTACTGAGCATGTTCTCATAAGGAAAACCAGGATTCAAGAACAATCTATACCGAGTCATCAACAACATAGCCCCAGGCAATTTGTTATTCCAGCTCGGTACCATCAATTCTGGTTGGTTAGCAAAAGCTTTAGCAGTTTGGGGCACGCTTGGGGTTGTGGCGAATTGTATATAAGTCTGGTTCCCAGTGGCGTAGTAAAGCCACGCGCCAGCCCACATAAGTTCGTCGAACATACTTGTAGAGTTGTAGAAGGCTTGAATCGTTGGTTGTCCGTCTGAGTAGCGCTTGCGTCTGTTCTTGTTTCTAAAGAAAGGCCATAGAGTCTCTGCTCCTTTTTTCAGCTTTTTGGCGTAGGTTGGTTTGTCGTTGAAGACGATTGAGGCGGCAGCTAAGGCGGAGGCGACTTCTGCACCGAGGTCAGTGGCCGTAGTTAAAGAGATTACAGGACGGTCGTAGGACATGTCTTCTGGTCTTTGCCAACAGTAGATATCATCTGCTGATTCTGAGTCTCTTACTCCTCCACCAACCTACAACTCATGGAAACAGGGGTTTGATCAGAATTGAAATAGATTAATTATAGTTAATATATTGGTTTCTTGATTGGGAAGTAATTTTTGGATCATATAGTTTTGTACCTAAGCTGTTTAGCAAACTGACCTATACTTAAATCATATTTTATAGTTTATATTTATGTTTTCAAAGTATCAAATACAGGGGCGTCCTTGAGCAGAGTCAGATGAAACATAGGCCTAAGGCCCCACTTTTTTAAAACTCCAATTTTTTATTTTTTATATAATTAAATTGAAGCATTTATTAGAAAAAAATAATATAAAAACTGAAAACAGAAAAAAATAATAATAAAAACTCATAAATACAATAGATAAGTTTTTTTTTCTTTCTTATTTCTCCCTCTACTTAATTTTTTTTTTATATCTCCTGTATTATCATTTTTTTGTATTATATATTTTACAATATATATATGGGCCTCCATTTTTGTTTTTTATAGCCTCTAGTATTACAGGGTCGCCCCTGATCAAATACTCCCTCCGTTTCAGATTAAGTGTCGTTGTAGAGTAAAATTTTCGTTTCAAAATAAGTATCATTTTATAGTTCAATGCAAAATTTATTGATTTTTTATTTTAATATATTTTTCTATTGGTTGAAATGTGATTAGGTGTATTGGTAGTTGTGTTTTTATTTTGGAAATATGCAAAATTAAATATTTTCTTAATCTGTGTGTCCAAGTTTAAAACGACAACTAAAATGAAACGGAGAGTATCAAACAATATATAGCTAATGAGTTGATTTTCTTCCAATAGAAGATTGAAATTATTATGGAAATGAAGTACGAAATCAAACGAAATGAAGAAAAACCTGAGCGTAGATATGATTAAGGCGAGTTGCAGAATTGTTGAAAGTAAGAAGCAGATAGTCAGTTCCCCATTTGAGAACGTCTCTCATGTGATCATACTCATTGATGGCTTTGAACTTTTCACTATACTCAATAAGACTCCAACTTAGCATCGTCATTGAGAATGCCATCGGAAAATGGAACTTTATGTTACTTCCACCGTCGTAGTACCCTCCCACCAATCCTCCCACCACGTCTGGCAATCCATCCTTCACCCCCGAATCTCCTCTCCATGAAACTCTATCCTTCTTCGGCAATTTACCCGCTGCATCATTTTTTTCATTATTCATCATTCTTTTTTTTTTCTGAATGAATGTTAAATTTGTATTAATCAAAAAAACATTTGTACATCAAGTGCATGAATTTAGGCTTTTGTGGTACTACCATACAAAAAACTTATGGGTTTAATCCCCGACCAAAAAACTTAAATTTGTATTTATCATTCTATATCATCTATAATCTGATTCAATATTCGATCCCCGACAAAATCCTTGTTATTTTTGCTACTATAATCAAGTGATTTATTTAACTTGCTTTAGTTTTTTTTTGTGATCGTTTTGGTGGATATTGTTTGAGCTTTATCTCTTTAAAATATAAATTAAGAAAATTTGAATTGAAAAATACGTTTCTTTTCTTCTTTGTTTCTTAACATAAAAATTATTTTGTTTTCTTATGAATTTCTTTTTTCTCAAATATTAAAACCGCGTTAAGCATTTCTAGTCCTTGGAAAGCCAAAAGAAGATGTGAGCATTAGCAAAAGCCAGCTCACAAGAACAAAATGGGAAAATGCGACGTTACGAGTACTTAGTCGGATAAACGTGTTAATAAGATTTAAGTATTATCGCAATGTCAACGTAATTATGTAATAACTTTTGAAAGGTTATCACCACCTAACAATGTTCGTTTTTCTACTATTTTATCTTTTAATAAATTAATTAATACGATTGTGAACTTGGAACTATTCAAAGTTTCCTCGCAATGAATTCTTGACTTTTATCAGTCGTATATACATTATACGAGAACATTATTTTATTATATTGAATTAATCAGCAAGAGTTCAATTTCTTTTTGATATTTTAAAAGTCTTGTTATTTTTCTGAATTTACAAATATTCACATTTAAGACATCCGAGAACATTTATTCTTTATTACTTCCTCTGTTTCGAAAAGAGTGTCATTTTAGAGAATTTTTTTTATTACAAAATAAGTATTGTTTTAAGATTTCAATGCATAATTTATTGATTTTATTTTTCAGTTTATTTTTTTATTGGTAGAAATATGATTAGGTGTATGGTAATGATGTTTTCTATATAAAATATGCAAAATTAAATGTTTTCTTAATCTGTGTGCAAAAAGTTAAAACGGCACTTATTATGAAACAAAGAATATAATTTACTCTCTCTGTTTCATAATAAGTGTCATTTTAAGTTTCTGCACACGGATTAAGAAAACATTTAATTTTGCATATTTTCTATATAAAAACATCATTTCCCATACACCTAACACTATTTCAACCAATAGAAAATTAAATTAAAAAATAAAATTCATAAATTTTGCATTAAAAATAGAAAACAACACTTTTTATGAAACAAAAATAAAACCTCAAAACGACACTCTTTGCGAAACGGATGGAGTACTAGACATTACCTTTATTTTGTTATTTTATTTTTATCAACGGGTTTCTATAGAACTGGATGGAATCCTAAGAATTTGTTCAAAAATTTGTGTATATTTATATATATACTATATAACACCGCAAAAGATCTAAATAAATTTCGATGTCAGATCAGAACTCATGTCATCTCTTTAGTTTGAACCAATAAAACCGATTCTTGGCATCTTAGTTAGTTTATTGAGAGGTGAAATTGAAACATTATAAAGTAGGAAAACGAAAGATATAATAATGAAGACTTACATTTCTGGGCATCGAAAAACTGAATAGCCTTATGGATGGCAAGAGTGTAATTATCTGGAGGAGGAGGTGTAGACTTATGACGAGGCAACGACTTAACGATGATGATCGGAAGAGCAACGACGAGGAACAAGACGAGGATAGATCCAACGGTCCACATAAAAACCGTTCGGCTCACGGAAACACAACCTAAGTTTACATACTTCTTTCTCTTCTTTTTCCAGCTATCTTGTGGTGCAAGTAACCACCCTTGTTGCGTCTCGTCCAATTGATTCCTCTGATGTTCGGCAGATAGTTGCTGCGAATGGAGGGCTCCTCTGTCCCACTCCGTCATGTTCCTCCGTCTCTCTTCCTCCTCCGCCTCGGCTCGGTCGCTGTCTATGGCGTCGAGCCTCCCGCCCCATAGATTCCCCGGATGCATTTCTCCAAAGTCTCTCAAGATTGGATGAGTAGGTTTTCTGGAAATGAAATATATAACGGAGACTAATAGTTTTGATTTTTTTTTCCTAAGAAAAAAGAAGGGCAATCAATTTTGATTAATGATGGGTTAGAGGGATTTATTAAAGAGCGAGTTGACTACTAGGGTATTTTGGAATGGGTAAGGTGTTATGCAGCATCACTTATGCTTTTTCTATCATTTAAGTCTTTTCAGCAACTTTTAATAGATCATACTCCCCCTGTTTCGTCTAATTTTAGATTTGTGCACACATATTAAAAAACATTTAATTTTGCATATTTTCTATATAAAAATATAATTTCTCATACATCTAACAATATTTCAACCAATAGAAAATTAAACTGGAAAATAAAATTTATAAATTTTGCATTAAAATACGAAAACGACACTTATTTTATAACAAAAAAAATTCTCTAAAACGACACTTAATATGAAACGGATAGAGTATGCAGCGTTACTTAGATATTATAAGAAAACGATTCTCTCAAATAGTTATTTTTAAAGTTTTTGTCACAAAATAGTATTTAAGAAAAAAATGATCAAAAGAGATTCTTTTTGTTTTCAAAATTTTTTAATTTTAATTTTAATTTTTAATTTTTGAAATTTGAAATCCTAACCCCGAAACTCAATCTTTTAACTTTAAACCTACATCTAAGTTACTTAATTATAGAGATATAAATATTTAAATTCTTTTTTAATAAAATATTTTGGTTATTTTTTTCTTTGAAAACTATATTTGTGATAAAAAAATTTAGGACTATTCTAGAGTATTTTTCATTATAAAATGATAGACGGGAATTTAATTATAGATGCCTTCTTAACTTTGATCCCATTTTTTATCTTGCACAAAATTGTAGCGTCCATGTCCGTTTCTCCCATGTGTCCACCCTCTCTAACGGTGGGGAGTGATAATTTAAAAGTTTTGAAATACTTGTTTTCTAATTTTATTATCACCCCATGATATTATTTAGTGGTTATAGTAAATAACTTTCCGATTTATCATTTGATCTTTTCCATTATTCTAGTTTAAATATGTTTAGTCTTCAACAAAATTCTAGACAAATAACCAAAAAAATATATGCATATTGATGATATAAAAATTAAATAAATCTTTTTAAGCTTTTCAATATACTAGAAACCAAAATATTATAATCACCTCGCTCATATAGCATAAGGTCTTCGTTATACACAACAATATCACGAAATGTCTCTCAGGACGGCAAGATAGATAATAAATACTCCCTCGTATTATTATAAATGGTTTTTACGATTTTTTCACAAAAATTAAGAAAATACAAAGTTTTATATAATTTATTTTGGTTATATAAAAGTAACATTAAATATAAGTACTCCAACCAATAAAAAAAATGTAGTATTTTGCAATTAGTCATAAATCTCAACTAAAATTAAATTTTGTCTAGAAAAATGAGAACACCACTTATTTTGAAACAAAATTAAAATTCTTAAACAACACTTAAATTGATACAGAAGGAGTACAATTTAGTAGCGATTCTTTTATGCTCTGTATGCCAATGATGCTCTCTCTAAGCCCATGAATCCACATACTCACCTAGTCCTATGATTCGAAACATCACCATTTGATATTTGAAATTTTTACACTCTAGACCACATTATCACTTTCCTATTGCATAAAAGGCCACTTGTTGCTTGAGGCCCCCTTCTTATTGACGCAAAGTCATTAGTACCCCCAAATCGAATCGACTTAAACCATTATGGTTATGACTTGATCTGTACTGGGTTTGTTTCACAAAACTCATTGTTTCTCCTCTTTCTCTTTTCATTTCGTCGAGACCCCCAAATCGTAAACCCTAACTCGATGTATTCTCCTCCGCGATTTTCATTCCCTTCTGCTACTCTCAATTTCAGATCCCGCATCAATCGAAGAAACCGTTATCGTCACCCCACTCTCTCGGTTTCCTTCTTCTACTCTCATCGTCCATCAATCGAAGATCCCCATCCATTTCCAGATCCTCTTTTATTCTTTTCTATTTCACTATCGTTGAATCGGTGAATCTTCCTCACAACAGATATGCAAGGTTTGTGGCTGCTCCTGCCTTAACCTCTGCGTTTTCCTCTCTCTCTATCGCTACTTACTCTCCTCTTTTGTTGTTCGAAGATATAATTCTCGAGTCTGTTAATATTAGATGCTTTTGGTTCTCGAGATATTGTCTCATTTCCCGGCTTTTTCAGTTGCTGGAGATAACAAACCAGACTATCGACTCCCTCTGAGGCTATTTGCCACTGATCGTTTCTCGAGCAGACGACTCAACATTTACTCGAAACCAGACCTACTGGCATTTGTTCGTCATGTGCTCCGCAACACAAAGGAGTTCGATTACATAAAAGCTTCTTGCTTTGGTAAGTTATTTGAACTTCCAGCTCAACAATGCCCTGTGTCTTGCAAGCTGATACACACATTGCTTACCAGACAACTTATTTGTGATGGCAAACACACCCTCTGGTCTGTTTTTGGAGCTGACCCCCTTAGATTCGGTCTTCAAGAGTTTGGCACCATCACTGGTCTGCCGTGTGGAGCTTTTCCTGTTGGATACGACCCTAGCCCAGAGAACACAAATGGACCACTCAAAGATAGTTACTGGTTCAAACTCATAGGAAAGAAGAAATCCACAACTATTACTGACTTACGTAGTAAACTGGAGAAAGAAACAAACTTGCCAGGTTGGAAGAAGCGAGAATTGCTTTACTAATCATTGTTGATGGGGTCCTCATAGCTCATCAACAAACTCCATGCCCGACTCCCAGGTACATGGAGATGCTGGAAGACGTTGACGCCTTCTGTTCACACCCTTGGGGGAGAGAGTCCTTTCTCAAGACAATAACTTGCATGAAGCCACCTAAGTTTGTTCCTAAGAAATGCGAAGATCCCATTGGTACACTTGTTCAGCTACTGAAGCAGGAGACCTACAAACTTAAAGGCTTTCCCCTCGCTCTTCAATTGGTGGCGTTTCGTGCAATCCCTCTACTGCAGTCCCAAATAGAAGTCCCAGCAGACACTCCTGCAGTCTCAATCTTGGAGCTCGATGAACCTCATCTACCAATCTTTCCAGCTCTCAGCAAAACCGACATCCTACGCGTGGAAGCCGACCCCAATGTGAGTTTCTATCTTCATATTCTATGTTAGTTAATCCCCCCGTACACAGCAGTCATGTCTGATTGCAAACTCCTTCATAAATTGCAGCTCAAAGTCACATCTCTAATAACAATATACAGCCAATCCCAACCGGGGTGGGGTATCTGGCATGATGTCTACGATGATCCCCGCTTGTCATTCATGGAGCAACTTATTGCTGATCATCAATCTTTTAAGAAGACACAATGGCCATGCGGTGTGACCACTGAGCCGATCATCATCTACCCATCTCCACATGACAAACACGTCACAAAAAGAGATCTTGCTCGATGAAACACAAAACCCTACCAAACCTCAAACCAAGGACGGCTCCAAAGAAATGCACAACGCCCCGTAAGCAGAGGCATCAGTTCATATTTCCTTAGGACTGGGTCCTCCAGCAACTCCAATGACGAGGTGTTGGAAATGCTCTCTGTTTTGACCAATAAGATCATTGTCCTTGAAGCTGACACCAAGCGGCTTCACAAATTGATCAAACGCAGGAAGACCCATACTCACTCCAAGCAATCTTCCTTCCACTCTCTAATCTCTCGTTCAAAGAAATCCCACAAATCGGACAAAGCCTGCCAGACTGATGATATCCCGAGCAACGAGGTATTTCCTTATCTCACAGAATTACATTCCCCATCTACAACACATCACTACTCTCCTACTACTAATATCAATATTCTATTATAACTATGTTATATCGCAGTATGCTGCCCCTATCGAGGAAGACGAACCTTCATGCCACTCTCCTGTCCTTAGCCAATACGCTAAAGAACATTACCGATCCCTCATCCACACAACATCTATCCACACACCACCCGTCCACACAATCACAATCCCCACATCCCCATCCACACCTCACCCATCCACACATCGCTCATCCATACCTCCCCCATCCATACATCTCCCATCCACACCTCTCATGTCCACAACTCTGCTATCCACCCTTCTCCTGTTTTTTTACGCTCATCTCACACCTCACCCAACCGCCCTGCTATCACCATTTCCCCCTCCACTACTCTACAAACAGCCGCAGCATTTACAACACCAACACTTGTTGATCCTCCATCCACTCAACCACAATCGCCTGATTATGATACAAGTGCCCGTCAACACTTGATGGTCCCATAAACCAACCTAATAAATGCATCTAAATGCAGTCTCTTCTGTCCTATTTTAAAACACCATAAACCGGGTTCAGCGCCTCCTTATTAATTTGGTTTTCCTTCATTCTTGGTAAGGGCATTAACGTTCAGCCGTGTTATACTTTTCAGATATTGTTACCTTCCAGCAACTTGTGCTTCTCGGTGCAAGTCAAAACACGAAAGTGACTCACAAAGTAAACGACTCTTGATATTTTTCTCTATTTTGACTTTATTTGCAATATTCCGATTCACTTATACATTATCTATCATTCTACTATTTCAAATTAGACATGCTTAATTTTGAACTTATTTTTTAATCTGTGAACGAAGATAGAAATATTTTTTTGGTGACATATAGTCAAATAAATTATATTTAACATATACCCACATATATTATTATATATTAATAAAAATCAGAATGTTACAAAAATGTAAAAGTTCTATTGAAATCAAGAAAATACTACACTGTGACTTAATACTCCCTCCATTTTAAATTACTTGTCGTTGTAAGGTAAAATTTTTGTTTTAAAATAAGTGTCATTTCAGTTTTCAATGCAAAATTTGTTGACAATATTATCTATTCAATTTTTCTATTGGTTGAAATATGGTTAAATATATTTGTAATAATGTTTTTATTTTGAAAATATGTAAAATTAAATGTTTTTTTAATCTGTATACATAAACTCAGAACAATAATTAATATGAAACGGAGGGAGTCTTAATGATTTGGTATATTAAGAGAAAAAAAAACTAAAAGTTTTGGTAATGTCGTCGTCTGAAATATGAAAGCCAGCTTGATCTCTACGTCTATTGCTCACGTAATGAAAAGCTGCAAAAATTAAAAGAAAACGCGTGCGTGATACTCTTTAGACTATTTATCTGGTGTTAAAAAAAAAAGACACATCAACATGTGTCAAAATTATACTTTGTATTATACTCATTTCGTTTGTGGGAAAACGATTTTAAGTGTTTACACATATTAAGAATATAATGAATGCTTAATTAAATTTATTGTTTATTTTACTGTACATTTTTAATAACTATCAACTAATAATATTTAAGTAATTAAAATATTTTCAATTAATATTTTCTAGAAAATCTATAATTTTGGAAAAAATAAATCTAGAAAATTATTCTTTAGAAAGTAGATGGAATATAAATTTGTGGTTATGTGTATAAATATACTCTCTCCGTTTCAGCATAATATATGTTTTAAGAAATATATTTCAAAACATTATTTTTATATTCTAACACATTTTTATTAAGTAATAATGGTAAATTCTAGGCTTTAAAGAAATTAATCATGTTTACTGAATTTTGAATGACTGAAAATTATGAAAAATAATTATCACAAAATCAATACTATTAAAATAGAAGCACAAAGTTGGACCACTTTGCTTTTAGTTATTTTTTTTTTGAAAATACTATATTATATAATTAATACACCAATTACATTATTTTTAGTCTAACATATTTATATTTATAACAAAAAACTATATAATCTCGCCTTATTCATTTGTAAATGATTTTATTAAAATTTTTTAAAGATTGCTTTAATAAATTAACATTTATTATTGTAAGACTTTTAAACATCCTAATTTTATACCAAACTAAAGTCGGTCCATGCTTTGCGCAAGGTTTGATATTTTTTTGAGAAATAAAGTTTCATATTTTGAGAAAGAAAACTTTAATATTTGCTTGTAATTGTATTATGTTCTTGGTTCGTAACAGTGTTTTAAAAGTTTTGTACAGTTTATTATATGTTTATTTTAGGTGCTTTTTCAGTTCGCGCACGTTAGACTTATAATATTTTAGTATTTTGTTTGTAATTATAAATAATAATTTTTTACAAAAAGTTTTATATAATTATAAAACATCTAAAACAATATAGTATAAAGATAATTTAAGGTTGTTTATTGTTAATTTTTCTAGTTGAATTTTATTTCATGATATAAATTTATGTAACCCGGTGTATTATGTATAAGTATAGTTAATTTTATATTATTTTTATAAGATACTAATCATTTTTATAAATCCAATAATTTTGTGTAGCTTGGATACATTATATATAAGGTTATCATTGATTTTATATGACAAAAATGTGTATAAGATATTGTTTAATAAATAATATTTCACTTTAAAAGAATTTTTTTTGCTTAATAGTTTGGCTAATTAAATAATATCACATACAGTTTATAGTACTTTTTTATTGTAACATACTTTTAGTAATCATGTAAATGGTTTTTGATTAATTACATATTTCATGAACTTTTCTATTAATTTTAAATACTTTTAACATTGATTTATTAGTGGCAAATTAAGTTAGAAACTTCATAACTATATTTGGATAGTTTCTTCCATAAATATGTGTAACTATGAGAAGATATATTTTGCTATAACCGTAATTTTTGGAAATTGATATAAAAAGATACTATTTTGTGAACAAAAATTTTGAAAATCTGACATCGAAGTGAATTCTATTATTTACTTGGTAACATTACATACAGTTTATATGACTTTTTTACTGTAACATACTTTTAGCAATCTTGTATATAATTTTTGATTAGTTACATTCTTAATGAAGTTTTTTATTGTTAATTTTTTTTATATTGATTTATTTGTAACAAATTAAGTTAGAAGTTTCATAACTGTATTTGAATAACTTCTTCCACATACATGTTTAACTTTGAGAAGATATATTTTGCTATAACCATAATTTTTTGGAAACTGATATCACAAAAAGACACTATTTTGTGAACATAAGTTTTAACAATCCAATCGAATTTGCTAAAATACAACAATAGAATCAGTTATTCTTTGCACCAACCATCAAAAAGATAAGACTGGTGAATCATGACATAAAAATCACATCTTCACCAAATCAAACTCAAGATATACACAGTCGAGAATGAAGTTCCTGAGTCAAAGATCTAAAATTCGGTTATCAGCCGTTAAAACACCCCCACACCTCCACTAAACCTCTTAACAACTTAGCAAAATCTTAGTGAAAAATAAAGATAATATGTTCAGTCACCTTATTAACTCCTTGACGTTTCAATATTTATCGTATTTCTTGTTGTGTTGTTTATAAATCCATGCAAACTGTCACTCATTTCCCCACAAATATTCATAAAAAGCATAGAAAATGGCAACCAAAAATATTCATCTTCTACTGTTTTTTTCTTAGCTATCATCATCTTCTTCAGCTCATTTGTAAAACCTAACCTTTCAGCTGATTCACCATGACTCTCCCCATTCTCCACTCTACAACCCTCTCCACATTGTGTTCGACCGTCTTTGTAATAACCCTCACGAACCAATAAATTTTTGGTCGAGAAAAATTCCGCTCGACTAGTTTGAAGTTTGTCGAGCAGATTTAAAAATAAAAACCGACGCGGAGAATTAATGTCTCGACGAGACTGTCGTGTGGTCGAAAAATATTCTCTTGATAGATCTGGTCGAGTTTTAATTATTATGGTCCAATTATGTTCAAACTGGATAAGTATATCTGAAACCAGGACGAGAACCGAAGGACGAGAAATATTTGATCGAGAACTGGTCAGGAATACTTTCAGCTGCTTGCGAGTTTTGTGCATGTCTTGTGCTGTCTGGCTGGTTGCTTCCTTCCTGACCTGGTCATATGACTATCACAAGCTGTTTGGTTAATTAAAAGTCACATTCTGCTCACAAGCTGTATGCTTAAGCTGCTTGCAGCTTTCTTCATGGGAAGAAAAAGTTAAACTGCTTGTGCTGCTTGGTGTGCTGAAGCATTTCTCCAGCTGTCTAGCCTCAGCTTTTCCTTGTGTGGGAGAAAACCCTTATCTGAAGTAACTCCTCATGCTATAAAACACCATCTTCTCTCCTCTGGACGTCCTGTTACAGAAGTAAAACCAGAGAAAAATCAGTAAGAGTTTTGAGAGAAAAATAAGGGAAAACTAAAAGAAAAATTGAGGAAAAATCATAGATTGAACACAGGAGCATGGACGACCCTTTCTAACCTTCTTGTGCCTTGAATCAGTGGCCGTGGTGTGTGGAAGATTTTTAGATTGTTCAGGAGATTCATGAGATCAGTCCATAACTTATCAGTATTGAGTATTAAACCGGTTTAACCATGAGCTAAGCTTGGAGGAAGGCACCATCTGAGATCAAATAACCGTGAGTTCTTGTGGTAAGCTTCAGACTTTTGATTCAGCCATGTTCATATTAGAACGTGTGTTGTGTGTTTAATAACCTGTCTGGATCAGTTATCTAAGCTCCTGCACGGTTCAGTTTTATTTGGTTTATGATTGAATCAGTTTCATAGAACCACTAGCTAAGCCTTTATGAAGTGATTGGATTTAACCAAACAAATTTGATCTTGTTATGAACTAATCTTATCTGAGTTGTTAGGAAATTATCTAAGTTGTTTCTTCAGAACCAAACTGATTTCAGTTTGAACCGTATTGAACTGCACTGATTGATTGAACCTTGTACGTCCTGCCTTGATCAGCTGTGCCTTGCATAGTGGCCAGGATCGATTCTTTTTTAACAATTCAGGAAAACCTCACCTTAGACCAGACTGAGTAAGCTTTGTCTTCCATCCGATCAGGTTTGAGTTCAGATGGTCGAAGAGGGTGATCGGACCAGCCGGATCATGCCTTGTCCTCATTCTGTTTTGGGAATGATCAGGAAGTGGTGAACGTTTAGTTGAGCTCAAGTCTAGTCTTCCTTAGCCAATCTCATAGATTCAATGGTGAGTCTAGACAAATGATTGATGAGTTATGAATGAGTATAGCATTATTGCATACTAAATATGTTTGATTGATTAAGTATAGTCTCTTAGTCTATAATTAAATGTGAGGTGTTTACTTACGTAAGGACTTAAGAAATATATATAAATATATTTTCCGGGTTTATCATATATATAAATATATATTATAAGTATGAGTGAATGGAGGGCATCATGGAGGTGATGTTTAAGATAAGATTCACATTGATGGAATGAAAAACCTTATATATATATATTTAATAGTTATGGAATATATTTCCACTACATACAAATGGAGTTAATTGCTCGGGATATTATTGATAAATGTTGGGGTGTGGGATTAGACTCACTGAGTAAACTAGTTACTCATGACTCATTTGTGATGCAGGTTACCAGTAGGTGGGAGACCTTACTCTAGGACGGGAAGGATCATTATTAGTCAATGGTAGATTTATTATCCTTGCAAGACTTTTTGTATATAGCTTTTGTATAAAGCTTGTTTTCCGATAACTTCAAGGTCGACCTATAACATTTTTGTAAGATGATTTTGGATGAGTAAATGTATAATGTATAAAGATTTTTCTAAAGTACGGGTTCCATATGATATTAGTTCTTGTCCGGGACGAACTAACTATCGGGTATTGCTTGGTCGGGTTGAAAAGCCTTAAGTGATATCTGATAGGAGCGTCGATGTTCTCAGATTGCTAGTCCAAGGAACTCGGAAGTATTCGGGAACCTCGGGTCGGCTTTCAGGGAGCATCGATTGTGTCATTTCCGGTCATCTACGATCGGGGTGTCACAAAGGTGGTATCAAAGCATGGTTATACAATGCTTGAGTGGGACTTGTTTCACACGTTTTTCGAGTCAAAATGAGTCGCAAGGATAACTAGGATATGCTGGATGGTTCCTTCATCTTAGGATAAATAGTCATGGGTAGTTACCTTACCGTTAACTTTCATAGCAGATGTACCAAAACAAGCTCGATGGGGTGGAGCGTACTAACCGATTGTAATCCCGTCATGCTTCAGTTTGCTATCGTCATGCTCGGGTTTGGTATTGTCATGCTTTTCCTTCCGTGCTGTTGGGTTACTATGTATATATTTTAGAGAAATATATGGGACATAGTCGACACATCGAACACATATATGGACATATTTGGTATCGATGTCAAAGCGGACGTTGTTTTTGATGATTCAGTTTTGGGAGATTTTTCTGCACATGATCACCCAAATGCATATGTTCTTCAAGATGCTCAAGTTTATCCAGCTTATGCTCAGACGTTCCAGAACCAGAGTCGTACAAGCCTGATTGATTCAACAAGTGTTTCAAGCTTAGCGTTTGTGGCAGAGATAGTTCAACTGTATTACAATACGAGAGACGCACCGACACCATTCTGTTTGCAATGAGAGATCATGAAGCTTATGATGCCAAGAAGAAGAAGTTGGGACCACAAGATACCGAAGAAGGGCTAACCCATTCGATATAGATTTTAGATTTGAGGAAGATTTTGCAGGCAATACTGGGAGAAGAACGACTGATGGAGCCTATTGTTCCGAGGATTGCAAGAAGGATATGGAAGCATACAACATCAAGAAGGATGCAGTGAATTGGTCTTTAAGCGTCAAGTGTCAAGCACCATTTTGGGAATGTTAGTCCAAGTTAGACAAATTTCTTTCAAGAGTTCAAGATGGAGTGTTTTCTACTCAAATTATGAGACCAACTGGAGATTAAACTTATGGAGTTGGTACAATGAGATGTTTCTGTCAGAGGTAGAAGTCGAGTGAATCTGATTCATCCATTATGGTTTGGAGGATGTGGCAAAAGATCATGGAAATGTGCTATGGGGACTTAGCCAATAATTTTGGAGCAAACAAAGGACTGTAGTGCTTAAGAGCTTTGAGGAGATAGTAATGTATGATGTGAATGTTAAGGGAGCTGTTACTGTCTAAGGAAGTTTCTTTGTGACATTCAGACCGTCTAAAGGCTTCCCATTCAGATCAAAGGTCAGTTTCAGGTAATGAATCAAGAAAGTCATGGAGATTATTTTGGTTGAACGTTTAATTAAATCAAGATCGAGGACCCCAAGTTGTTATGATGATTCTGTTATGGTTGTGCTTCTTCAAGTGGATAAAATCCTGGATTGTGTACGTCATTCACACTTTGATCGTTCCTCTGAAGAATAAGGAAGTTATTCTACCCTTGCCCATGAAGTTACCCCGATTCCATTTACCTATACCTAGGGTACCACTTGTTGAACTGTTTCGCTTTTCCTTACCATTAGTCTCTAACCAAGTGTTTGGATATTTGGGTAGAGCCTAAGCTTTAGATTTTCCTGGACCGTCAAAACCTCTGAAAGGTCCAATCACATGTTTGCTTATTATCCCATTGTGTGTTGTGTGCATTAAAAAAAATAAAAAAAAAATTATGAATGATTTAATAAATAAGTAAATGTGTGATCAAGGTGTTGTAAGAGACCTTGTCTATGGATGGAATTTTTCACCCATATTGTATTTGTTTTGGGAACAACACATAGTTGTAGTTCCCAAGTAGTGTCGTAGTTTTAGAGAGGATTCACTTTAGTGAATTCAAGTATACCATTCTTATTCGTGGAATTACTGGCTGCCACTTTGAGTTATGGTATGTTTTCCCTGTTCCTTAGTATTTCCATTAGAGCGGTATGTTTCTATCTAGAGTGAGGTTGGCTATCTAGTTACCGAGCTCAATTAGGACGTTGCTGAGGAAAGAAGTCCTTGAAAGAAGACCAGTCACCGTTGGTCTACCGTGGTATTCTAGCAAGTGTTGGAGCATCGCTCATATCAACTGGAGAGTTGAAAACCTTTTGGGAAAAAGGTGATGGTGTATTCCATTATCATGATCATTAGGAAATAGAAGATAACAAGGAGCAGAGTATTGAGGACCGTTAAAAACTAAGGAGCGTGGAGATGTGTTTAAGGAATTGGAACGATTGTCGACATTTAGAAGTGACCCGTCCAGTATTCTTCTTGAACCTAGATTCGCTGGAATAGCCTAAGCATCTTCTTACCAAGTGGTTCTAGCCGAGTTCAAGTAGTAGTTAGAATAATTGTTTGGAGAAAGGTTTTGTTCGATTTAGTTCTTTGTCATGGAGTGTACCCATAACAGTGGTAAAGAAGAAGAACCAGAGTTTGTGTTTATGTTCAACTAAAATTGAACTGAGGACGTGACCATCAGGGTCAAGTATCAACTTTCTAGAATTGGTGAGTTATTAAAGATCGGTTGCAAGGTGCAGTTTGTTTTTCAAGGAAAATTGATGGACGCTTCACGTTGTAGTAAATTCTTCTGTGGAGAAATGGGAAGTTGGATCCCTTAGTCAGCAAGTTGGATCCCTTAGTCAGCAAGTTGGAACAAGGAGCTGTTGCGGATTTAGAAATGGTGGCTACTATTACAAAATGGTTGTGTCCAATCTCTATTATCGAGATTCAAAGTTCTTTGGATTGGCCGGTTACCATCAGAAGTTTGTTCAAGAGTTAGAAACCATGTCAACCGCTGAGCTGATTGACTGATAATGGTGTTACCTTTGAATGGAGTAAAAGTATTGATGAAGTATGCAATCATTTAGAGGAAATCTCAATGTCTATGTACATCTTAGCTTTGCATGAACCTAACCAGTCATATACTGTTGCATGGATGCATCGTGTATTGTTTTAGGTAATTTCTAATGCAAGACGATAAGGTAATCGCTTATGCATCAAGGGATTTAAAGAAGAATAAGCTAAATTATCCGATGCAAGAGATGGAGTTGGCGACAGTTTTGTTGTACATCAAATTTGGTAAACATTTCAATATAGAGAAGGAATCCAAGTGTCCACTGATCAAAGAAGCCTTAGGAAAATAAAATGATGTTGCTTATGCTTTGATGAGGGGAAATTCAGTGTCTATATTGAGAAAGATCTCAAGAATCATGAAGCAGAAATTGAAGAGATTTATTAGGCTGCCTTATAAGGAAGGAATGAAGAGTTTTCAAGATTGCAAGTAGTAAATGAAGATGGCATATCCATTCATATCTGAGGAACTCAGTTAGAGATTAAAACTTAAAGAAAACTTAGGAGGAACATAATAAAGATAATTTCAGTGGAAGATATGAGGAGTGTTCTGTAGACAAGGTTAGTCAGTAAAAGACGTGGGAGAAGGAACTCAAGTTCTACCAAAAGATTAAAATGGATAATTAGAAAAGAGATGTTAAGTGAATGCTGAAGAAGATTGTTGAGTGCAAGAAGAGGTATGACCGTAAGGCATATGGGAATGCCAAGGATGTATCAGTACAGAAAGTATGAATTCATCATACAAGAGTACTCAATTGGTGAATTAAGCTTGGTATAGACGAACTTGTTGAATCCTCAGTTGCTAGACAGAAGAAGAAGATTATGGGAAACATCATAGAAATTGAATTGTTCAGAAGATTATGAAGAGGGTCTCAGGTAGATCAGAAGTGTATAGAATACTGTAAGGGAAATCATTCTTGGAATGGGTGAGCGTGTGTATTTAAGAGTAGCACCCTTGGTTTGAATCATGTTAGCGTGATTGATCGTGCATGTTCTTGTTTGATTGTCGCACGGTTAATCAAGTTGACATAGACCCAACCAGAGATGTTACCTTCATGTATGGTACATCACCTAACATTCCACATTTCATGTTGTTGGTATGGGAGAAAGACAGATAAAAATGTTTCATAAGTGATGGTATTCAGAGACTCAAAACTGTCAAAAGAAGTATGCATACCGCAATATATGAGAGTATTGTGTTGTAAAGAATTGGTAATCTTCTAAGTGTTTGCTCAGAAAAGAAATGATAGGTTTGGAAAAGTTGGGAAATCGACAATCTGCTATATTGATTTGTACGGAGTACTGACTGGTTATCAGAGTTGGAAAGGTTATCCATTGACCAGAGAATTTTTCAGTTATGCATTTGAAAATTTGTGAGCCGATGTTGTGTAATCCTATATCAAAGCCAGTATGATAGAACTGTTGAGACCAGAAAACTTGAAACCTTAACTCGCCTAGCATAAAGGTCCTTTACGGATAGGTGAGAAGCATATCAGAAGATTTGAGATCAGAAAACTTTGTAAGATCAAGTATTTGGGGAACCAACCATCAGTTGTTTTGACATGAGAAGATGAAGATATATTTAGAGGTGATTATTATGAAGTCTTTGCCGAGCCTCCAGTGTTTAGTAAAGTGTGTACAACTATGTTATGAAAATTCGGGGACGAATTCTTTTGAGGGGGGAAGAATGTAATAACCCTCACGAACCAATGAATTTTTGGTCGAGAAAAATTTTGCTCGACCAGTTTGGAATTGGTCGAGCAGATTTAAAAAAAAAACAACCCAGAGAATTAATGTCTCGACGAGACTGTCGTGTGGTCGAAAGACCTTTCCTTGATAGATCTTGTTGAGTTTTAATTATTATGGTCCATTTATGTTCAAGTTGGACGAGTATATCTGAAACCAGGACGAGACCCGAAGGACGATAAATATTTGATCGAGAACTGGTCGGGAATACTTTCAGCTGCTTGCGAGTTTTGTGCATGTCTTGTGCTGTCTGGCTGGTTGCTTACTTTCTGACCTGGTTATGTGACTATCACAAGCTGCTTGGTTAATTAAAACTCATATGCTGGTCACAAGCTGTTTGCTTAAGCTGCTTGCAGCTTTCTTCATGTGAAGGAAAAGTTCAGCTGCTTGTGCTGCTTGGTGTGCTGAAGCATGTCTCCAGCTGTCTAGCCTCAGCTTTTCCTTGTGTGGGAGCAAACCCTTATCTGAAGTAACTCCTCATGCTATAAAACACCATCTTCTCTCCTCTGGACCTCCTGTTACAGAGGTAAAACCAGAGAAAAATCAGTAAGAGTTTTGAGAGAAAAATTCAGAGAAAAACTTAGTGAAAAATTCAGAAAAAATCAGAAATTAAACACAGGAGCATGGACGACCCTTTCTAAGCTTCTTGTTCCTTGAATCAGTGGCTGTGGTGTGTGGAAAATTTTTAGATTGTTCAGGAGATTCATGAGATCAATCCACAACTTATCAGTATTGAGTATTAAACCGGTTTAGCATGAGCTAAGTTTGGAGGAGGGCACCATCTGACATCAAATAAATGATCAGGAGACTAGAATCCCTGATACAGAAGCAGAAGCAGAAGCAGAAGCAGAAGCTTCAGAAGCTCAACCTGAAGCTAATGCGCAAGTTGCTCAGAGAACACTGGCTGACTACAACCGTCCAGACCATTACTACGCCAATAGATCTGTTATTCGTCCTCTAGCTTTTCAGAGACACAATTTTGAAATCAAGCCCGTCTTCTTCGGACTTGTAGCATAGACACCCTACCATGGCTTGAAACATGAGAACCCTAAGCATCATCTAGAGCGATTTGAGGATCTAGTGACTGTCATTAAAGCCAATGGAGTCCCTGAGGATTATCTTTTTTGCAAGCTCTTCAAGTACTCACTTGCTGGAGAAGCTTCATATTGGCTCAAGCAGTTACCACCAAGATCCCTGACATCCTGGACTGACATCAAGAATGCTTTCTTGCGCAACTTCTTTGATGATGCAAGAGCAGAAGACCTGAGTAGCAAGATTGTCACCTTTTCACATGCCTTTAAGAATCCTTCAGAAACTCATGGATGAGATTCAAATCATACCAGAGAGAGTGTCCACATCATGGGTTCAACGACTTTCTTTAGAGGTATTGGATTATAGTATTAAATGGCTTTGGACACATCCAATGAAGGAAATTTCAGCACCAAGAGTCCTGAAGAGGTTACAGGGTTGATTGAGAATTTGGCATTCAGCAACAACACCAAGAACACAAACTTTGAGAGGGAAAAATCGACTCCAGCAATGGGCAAGGAACATATTGAAGAAGTCAAGGCAAAAGTGGATAGTGTTCAGAAGTTTTTCAGGAAAAAGGTCACCTTTGCAGAAGTGGAAGCAATGGAGTATGGAGATGATGAGATCGAAAAGTATGTGAACTACGTTGATGGGAATGGTTTCTAGAGACAAGGGAATCAAGGTTTCAACAGGAACTCCTATGGGAATGATCAAATGTCATTTTAATCAGAGTTCACAGCAAAGGCCTTTCAACAACAACAGAGCCTATGAGTCTTCCTACTACCAGAACCCTGCTCCAAAAGCTCAAGGAAGCAAGATTGAAGCAATGGTTGACAGAGTTTTAGAGGGACTGCAGAAGATGACAGTGGATTTCAATGGAAAGATAGATGGGCTATACCTCAACCTCAACACCAAGTTCGAAAATCTGAACACCCATGTGAAGAAGCTAGAGAATCAGGTGATGTAGACAAGTGAAACTATTAGGAGACATGAGAGCCTAACCAAGGAGAAAATATAGGTTAGACAGAGTCACCACGTCAATGCATTGACTGATAACAATTTTTGGGTAGAAGTCAAGAGAGAAAGGCTGCAAGAGAGGGATTCTCGTGTGGAAAATTTGAGTTCGTCCGACAGGTCGCACATGCATTGATCGACATAGGTCAAGGCGCATCGATCGACAATACCCATGGAATTAGCAGAACCGGGAAAACCCTCAACCATCGATCGACGGAGAGACTGTAGAATCGATCGATGGTTTCCTGCAACAAAACGTGTTCATCTACCGAAAGTCACGAACATGACAACTCCAGAGCAGAGGATCATTCTGAAAAAGAAAAGTGATCCTGGAAAGTTCGTGATTCCATGCTTGATTAAAGGTCACAAGTTTCTCAATGCCCTCTATGACACTGGATCATTAGTGAGCATCATACCCAGAGCTATGCCAGAAAATTTGAACCTGAGAGTGGAGTCTTCCAGTGATTCGTTTGTTTTTGTGGATTGCTCCAGAGTGGATGCATGGGGTATTTGTAGAGATGTCCTACTGCATATTCAGAATGTCCTAGTCCCTATAGACTTCCATGTCATGGACATCCAGATCATTTGGAACTCTTCACTACTACTTGGGAGAGCATTCATGGCTACCGTGAGAGCTATCTGCGACATGAAAACTAACAGGTTAATTATGAAATTTATAAGAATAAACCTGCCCTCACAAAGTTGTCTAATAATGCAGAACTTGTGGCCACATGCTTCTGCAATTATGAGTTCAACGAGGAGTCTGAGGATATAGCATCGATCGACACCCAACCAAGAGCACTGATCGACGCGTTTGATGTTCAGCGATCGGTCGACACCCACCCTATGTTATCGATCGACGGCCTCACCCCAGAAACGACCAACACTTGCCATGCAGATGGCAATTACACCCCAGCCTACCTTGAGTACGACGAAGATTACAGAGAGGAAGAGCTAATCGTGTACCGTGGTACTACAATGGAAGAGGCTGGTGTCTTCCAAATTTCCCATCAATTTGGAAAATCGACATCGATTAACGATTACCATTTGCCATTTATCGATATTGATCAAGAAGCAGAGTCCGAACTAGATTCCGTTGATAGCAGAATGCATGCAATGGCCAATGGAGCTGGAAATCTGTTCGGGCAACAACTTGGTAATCAAGAATGGATCGACAGCCACCATACACCATCGATCGATGGAGAAGGAGAGCAGATTGAATATCATGACCTAGTATCAGACGATGCCAGCTGGGAAAAAATGAATAGACCCACATCGATCGGTGCACCTCATTCAGCGTCGATCGACATAGAGAAGTAGAAGATTGAGCCGATCTGTAATATTCCATACACCTCTCCACATCTTAGATCGATTGACAGCAGACAGTGTGCATCGATCGACATTACCCTTCTGAATTTCAACAAACTTTGTACTTTAACTACCTACTATCCGTAGAGTTCAGCATCGATCGACAAGACACACCCATCATCGATCGACAGATGTATTGAG
This sequence comes from Sinapis alba, assembly GCA_012274485.2. NCBI lineage: Eukaryota > Viridiplantae > Streptophyta > Magnoliopsida > Brassicales > Brassicaceae > Sinapis > Sinapis alba. The sequence goes on along the minus strand of MU105718.1, from coordinate 198,434 downwards.
CAAGGTACAAGAGCTTATGATGCTGAAGGAAGAAGAATTTTCCATTTGGAAAAGGAAGATGAGTATGGAATCTACAGAGACGAGAATGGTAATGCACGAGCTACAGACGTAAGAGTAGTGAATGTGCAAGCTAAAGACATCATAGCAAGTCTAGAGAGAGCTACTATGTTTGAGCAGAGCTACATATCTCTACCAGAACATGCAGCAAGGATTAGAATGTCTATGGAGAATCAAAGGACATATAGCAGAGCAGAGATTGATGATATTGTGCATGAGGTCTACAAAGCTCAAGAGATGTCATTGGATGAATTCTACACAAGGCTTGATGATGTCTACTATCCTATAGACATATGCCTAACCAGTTTGACTACACGCATGGATGAGATGAAGCAAGATTTGGATACTATACAAAGACAACATGCGATTAGGCCAGACGAACGAGCATCGATCGACGGCACCCTACGACCGTCGATTGACACTGAAGCCAACAAACAAAAGACAGCAGCAGAAACACAATTGGCACTGAAGCTAACAGACAAAAGACAGCAGCAAGGATTAGGATGTCTATGGAGAATCAAAGGACATACATCAGAGCAAAGATTGATGATATTGTGCATGAGGTCTACAAAGCTCAAGAGATGTCATTGGATGAATTCTACACAAGGCTTGATGATGTCTACTATCCTATAGACATATGCCTAACCAGTTTGACTACACGCATGGATGAGATGAAGCAAGATTTGGATACTATACAAAGACAATATGCGATTAGGCCAGACAAACGAGCATCGATCGATGGCACCCTATGACCGTCGATTGAGATTGAAGCCAACAGACAAAAGACAGCAGCAGAAACACAATTGGAAGATAGGTTTGATGAGATTGCCTTTTCTCAGAGCCTAATGAAGAAAGATAATTCTCAACAGTTGGAAGATATATTAGAGAATACAGCTGCAAGACTTAGAATGCTACAACGCAGTATTAAGAACCTACAAAGAAGAATGCATTCAATGTAGGTTGCTAGAGAGGTTACAAGGAATGACAAAACCAGAAGTGATGAAGCAATAAAGATCTTTATTTGTACATGGTTTCAGATGAGCAAACAAGACGTAGACACTTGTTTTCCAAGTGTTGATCCACCTCCATACTAGTCAGAAAGTTCAAACGTCGAGCTTAAGACTATAACCAAGCGTTGAGTGGGAGGTAACCTATTGTTTAGTAAGTTTTAATTAATTTTCTTGATTATATTATTCTAATTTTGGATTTTATTATACTATTACAGTTTTTTAAAGAAAAAAGAACATGACTCTGCATAGAGCATCGATCGACACTTGGTCATTGTCGATCGATGGAGCAACCTAAGCATCGATTGATCAATGGCTGACCAGCATAGATCGACAAAGCAACCCCAGTATCGATCAATCACTACTTAACTGTGTCGATCGACAGTCACCATTAGCAAGCAAGTATATCGTTTTTTCTTTGATTAAATTGTGTCCTTATGAATTATTTCCTTCACCAATCTCGAACTAATTAATATTGGTGATAGTGTTGTTTAAGTCTGGGGGAGGTTTACTAATATTGTTTCCTATTTTGAGTTTTATACTTATAAAAAAAAGAGTAGAAACTTACAAGTCATACATCGATCGACACCATAGAGTCACCATCAGTCGACAATGGATCCCGACCATTGATCGACACAGAAAAACTCACATCGATCGACACTCTATTACACAGTCTGGTATCGAGTTTCTTACTTCAAATACTTACTTATGATTTAATTTTTTCCTAACCAATCCGGACGGATTACACTGGGGACAGTGTAATTTAAGTCTGGGAGAGATTTGCTAACACTATTTGATTTTTTTTGAGTTTTATTTGCTATATATATATATATATATATATATATATACAAGTTTTTCAAAAAAAAAAGTTTTATTGAGTCAAAAAGTGATTATGATCAAAATTTATTATTGACTAACCACACTTTAGCATCATTTTTAGAAGATTATTTGCAGAGATTACTAGAGAAACTAAAGTAGATCATCATGCCACTATATCACACTTGCTTAGAAAGTTTGAAGGAACTGAAGCTGATTTCCAACACTAATCCTGACACTATCAGCTTGCTTTGGGGCTTGGTATACACTGGATAAGGTTCTTTCTGCAAGTCTGTAGGTATAAGTCATTGCACTTTTGGTTCCCTTCTCTCTCTCTCTTCATCATCTACTTAAAAGCTTAAACGATTGAGATGATTTCCCAAGATGCAGAGGGGTAGATACATTACCAATGACCCCACTATTCTAATTCAAAGGAATGTCATACATTGTTGGAAGCGAGGGGTAGGTAAATTACCTATGACCCCATTATTCGCCTACAACTTTTCCCAAAAGAAAAAGAAATAAAAATAAAAAGGAAAAGAAATAAAAATAAAAAGAAAAAGAAAAAAAATAAAAGAATGAGATGCCATTATTGAGATCTAAAGAGATTCAGAAAAGAGAGACAAATAGGAAAAAAATGGGATCAGAGAAGACTGTGTACCTAGTTGTTCAGATATTTGCAGAGGTAGGAATTCATGTGTCCTTTGATCGATACTCCCAAGGTAAAGCATACACATTTATTTTATGCATAGAAACGAGATCAGTAGAGGGGCGAGTCAAGCTAGTATTTGGTAAGTTGTTGGTAGAATAGATTTGGTTGCTATACTAGGATAAAGTATATAAAGTATATAAAGTTTCTTTCTGATAGTTATAATTAGATATTATGTGAGTCCCCACTTTTCCAAACCTCTTTCACATATTTGTTTGCTTGAGACAAGCAAAAGGTTAAGTTTGGGGGAGTTGATATAGCCTATTTATTAATAGTTTTAGGCCATGTTATAGGCTTTATTTGGAATATATTATGTGTGTTTAGGCTATGTTTTAGAGTATTTACAGGTCTATGAACGTTTTGAAGATATATGAGATACTTGGAGCTTTTGGGGCATCTTGAAGAGAAGAATCTGTAGCTGATCATCTAGAGAGTCGACGAAGCCATCAATCAATGTAATACACATGGCATCGACCGATGATCGAAGCTCGAGAGCGATCGATGTAGCACACTTGCCATCAATCGATGATCAAATCCCATGTCAGAAAGACGAAAATGCCTTGGATGAGTTTTGACCTAAATTTAGGGTTTTATATTTATGTCTTGAGAAAGAGATAGAGACAAAGAAGAAAAAAAGAAGAAGAAGACAACACAAATTTTACAGAGCATTTTAGTTCCATTCATTTTTGTATTAGGAGAGAAAGGAGAGACTCCTTCAGAGTCCTCCTGAAACTCCTTTGGTTTTAATATATTTTATATTTCATATCTATTCTTTTCATCTATGATTTCTGTGACAAATATCATATTTGAGTAGTTACTAATTAGATTTAGGGTTGAATGATAACAATCATGGATTAACCCAAAAATAGGATTGCTAGGTTAAGTTAATATCCAGCAATTGAGTTTTTCTTAATGCTTGCATTCTAGAGTAGCTAACTAGGATCTCGATGATTGGACATGGACAACTACGATAGTAAGTTATGAGCCATAATAGATTCTGTTGAACAAGGCTGTTAGACACATGTGAGAGCTGGTCTAATAAGTCTGGTGGACTTATCAAATCTCGCTCATACTTCCTTTTTATTTCACCGTGGATTGACACCAGGCCTTAGCCATCGATTGATGGTCGTTCCTTTTGCTCGCATGCGAGAGTTGGAGTTAAAAAGGTCAAAATAATTAACATTTGAGTTCTAGAATATTTACATTTTTGTGCTTCCTATCCAGTATAATTCATTAAGCTTGAAACCCTAGATCTAACATATTTACATTCATATTTACATCTAATAGAATATTTTTATATTTGCATTAGTAGCATATTTCTATATTGCATCCTACTAGTTGACAAGGAATATTTCCTTAATTTGATTATTTACCATCAATATATATATATTTACCTAGCTTAGTCTTTCGAAATAAGAAATTTACTGTGTGCATTTGCTCTTTGTGGATTCGATCCCTAAGTACTACACTTGATCTCTCTTGGCAAGAGTATTATTGAGTGTGTTAAGATTATGATTAATTTGACAATTTATTGTTTAGGATATTTATTACCCTGCTAGAATAAAACACACCGTGTCACATAGCTTTTGTTGTTGCTGTAGTTGTCGAAAGGTTTATGGTACTGCAAAATCTTGTTGTAACTACTTGTTTGACCAATGCCATATAAGTTCTTGTTTCCACACTGATTCACAGATCTCTTATTCTGAAAACGAGTACTATTGATGAAATTAACATTCTCCTCATTGCTCTTGTCACTGTCGAAATCTACGACGTCTACATCCTCTGTGAAGCTAACCTGGTTCTTCATAAGCTTATGAACACCGTCCAGCTTGGACTTAACTTCATCCATCTGCTCCTTTCCTAAACTGGCAGCCGATTTCTTCCTCTCAAAGTCAAAGTTATTGATGCTATTGCTAAACACCAAGTTCTCAATAAGTTTCACAGCTTCTTCTGGATTCCTAGTGTTGAAATTTCCTTCATTTGCTATATCTAGAGCCATTTGGTAAACTAAAGTGATGCATCTGAAGAAGGTACTAAGCAGTTGTACCTCGTTGAATCCATGGTGTGGATAATCTCTTTGACTTGAATTTGATTAAGAAGCTTCTGGAAGATTCTTCAAGCTCATGTGTAAATATAGCAATTATGTTCCTCAAGTCTTTAGATCGCGCATCATCAAAGAAATTACTTAGAAAGACATTTTTGGTGTCAGCCCAAGATGTAAGAGATCTTGGTGGTAGCTGCTTAAGCCAATACAAAACATCTCCAAAAATGAGTATTTGAAGAGCTTGCAGAGTAGGTAGTCCTTACGGACTCCATTGGCTTTGATAGTAGAAACTAGATCCTCGAAGAATGAGCAAAATATTCTTAACCAATGGAAGTTGATGTTAGGGAGTTTTGTGAACTTATCAAACTCGATCTTATTGCATGTTTAGAATCTGAAATTCAACGGAAGTTAGTCTTTAGGATTCTACTACATAGGGTATAACACTGGGAAGTAGGTTAATCTACTGGTGTTGTTTGAGTTTGAGAACGATACTTAATTCATTCCATGTTTGGCTATTGTTTCATGATTTATGTTTCCTGAGAATTTCCCACTGCCTTACGCTTTAATCCATTCGCTTTACATCATTTTACTTTCTGCTGTTTAGTTTCTTACAAGTTGAAAACACACAAAAACCCATTTTGTCTTAGTTTAACATTAATCTCAAAGATTCGTTGTGTAACCTTGGTCCTTTGTGGATTCGATCCATAAAATACTATTGTGGTTCACTGTGCACTTGCAGTATACTTCTAAGGGAAAAATCTGATTGTATCAATTTTTTGGCGCCGTTGCCGGGGACCAATAGCGTTACCTACGAGTCCATGACTAGAGTTTAGTCTAGGACCTTTTTCAGTACTAATAGTCTCTTTTTCCTTTCTTTCTTGTTTGTTTCAGGTGAAAAACAAAGACATTGCTGAAAACGAAGGAGAGCATAATGATGTCAACGCTGCTACTGCACGACAATAACCTCAGTCTCATCCTCTCAAACCTACGATACTCCACATGCCTTCTACCAGAATAGATCTGCAATTCAGCTACCTCTGTTTCAGGAAAAAGACTATGAGATTAAGCCTCAGATTATTGCTCTAGTCAAGCAGCATATGTTCCATGGATTACTTTCAGAAAATCCAATGGAACACATAGAGAACGTTGAGGAAATCTGCAGTACTACGAGATCTAATGGTGTCCCTTATGATAACCTTCGCTGCAAGCTCTTTGCTTTATCTCTCAGCGATAAGGCATTGAGATGGCTGAAAACTCTTCCTACTGGATCTATCACTATTTGGGATAAGTGTAGAGGAATCTTGTTCGACAGCGTATATACAAAGTCCTAAACAGCTACTCTTAGGAGTAAGATCACTAACTTCCAGCAGCCTACTTTTGAGCCTATGAATGAAGCATGGGAAAGGTTCAAGGAGTATCTAAGAGATTGTCCACATCATGGTTGTTCTAAAGAGCATATCCTCAACATCTTCTATGATGGAGTAAATTGGAATATCAAAAATTCTCTTAATGCAGCCAACAATTGAGATTTCATGACAAAGACTCTGGAAGAGGCTTACACACTGATCAAAAACCTCGATTCCAGCTCTAGCAATCACTACTTAGAGTATGATAGAACAAGACGAAACAACAGTGTGGAAGCTCAGAAGATCGATGAGCTGAATGCAAAGATAGACATGCTGATTCAGAGAGATCAAAGTGCTGTCAACTCATGTGAGGATGCTGAAGAAAGAGCTCTCTTTCAGGCTTTTGGAAACTTGGTTTCAGTAGTTCAAGAATCTAAGCTAGAAATGATGATGCAGCAGCTGATAGATAATCAGCAAAAGGCATCCAATGATGTGAGCATGAAATTTGATAGCATCAATCAAAAAGTAAAAACCATGTATCAGGACTTGAACAACAAATTTGAGTTTCTATCAGCTTATGTCGACAAAATGAATACACAAGTGGCTCAAAACACTGAAGCAGTAAAGAGTCTGTAGCAAATTCCTCTCGGAAGAGACAAATCAAATTTGCGAAAGCAGTGCAATATGGTCTTAGCAGGAAAAGAGAATCAAGAGGAATTTGTTTATGTGGAACCACCGCCATATATTCCTAGGTTCCATACCCAATGCCTCTTAGACACTTGATGGACTCCATTAGTGCAGAGAAGCTAGAAGGTTTTAACAAGATGGTGAGAAAGCTTCCTAAAGAGATCTCATTCAAAGATGCTAGGGAGATTCGTCCATTGCATATGTTCTTTTAAAACTCTAGAGAGACTCAAGAGGAGATTAAGGCTGTTTTTACTGAGGCATTGACTGAACCAGCACCACTGAGAGTATTATCTAAGGTTGAAGATCCTGGAAATTTTGTATTTCCATGCTCCATAGCTGGTTTTAAGTTTAAGGAGTCTTTGTGTGATTCTGGATCTAGTGTGAACGTCATGTCAAAGGCAACTGCAAAGAATTTGGGAACCAATAGGATTCAGCCATCCAAGATGACTCTTACATTTGCTAACTTCTCCACAACAACTTCATATGGTACAATCTATGAACTACATGTACAAGTAGGAGACTTTTTGATACATGTCGATTTTCAGATTGTGGAGATGGTTGAGGATTTTGTTATACCATTGGTCTTTCGAAGGCCATTCATAGCTACAGCGGATGCTATAATCGATCTTCCCAACAAAAGAGTTTCATTTGCTAGTAGAGACGAAAAGGTCTTCTATAAGGCAATTCCCACCAAGAGAGTTCAAAGGTATGAATGTTCCTGGAAAAGAGGTTACTGGTATAAAAGAGGTCAAAGAAGTCCTGGATGGAGACTCTCAGCTATCTTCCATGAAAACATGTAAGCAACATATTGACAAAGCCAATTTGAAGAGTGGAAGGATCAAGGTTGGTCATATGACTTTGGTTCCTCTGAAATTTGATGGAGACTCAGTTGAATATGAGGTGAAACGCGAAGGAACCTCAAAACCTTTTTCTAAGGTTAGAGTGTTCCTTACATATGAGTTCAAGAAGAAAGGAAAAAATGCTATGAAGGATTTGCTGAATGGAATTTTGGAGCTTAGCATGTCTAATTATGGAGCTTGTTTTGGAACAAGTTCATCCACTCAATCCGGTTGATCTCCATACCAAAGTCGAGCTAAAGACTTAAAACAAGCGCTTAGTAGGAGGCAACCCACTGGTAAGTTTACATATTTCCTTTTAGTTTCCCTTTATTTTTAATTTTGGGTTTTGGTTATTTTCTTTACACCTTCTTCTTGACCTACTTTCACACCGAGACAGTGTGAATTAATTCAGGGAGAGGGTCTTTGTCGTTACTAACCTGTTTGTTTGTTTGTTTTGTATTCTTTTTTCGAGTCTTGAGTCTGATGTTTTATTGTGCCAAAATTTAGTCGGGAACTATGAATTTTTCTTGAAATTGTTGCCTAACTAATGTTTCAGTGACCATTCTTTCAGCTGGTGACTGCAGATTGTACAACATGGAAAACACCAAGTTGGATTGATCTGCCAATACCATCCATACTTGTCTGGGTGTTCGAAGGATCTAAAGCTGACATCCCACCTAGTCTACTTGATTTCTCTTGTCTTGGGGCTTGGTATACATTGGATCAGCCTCCTGATTCAGGTCTGAAAAGACAAGTTTGTGTGAGTATAGTTTCCCTTCCTCTTATCTTCAAAAAAGGATTCAAATCAAAAAGATTTGAACTAGGTGTTTAGTGGCTACCACCATTAGTGCTTGTGTCTCATGGAAGCCTGTCCAATAAACTCAGTCGATAGAAAAATAAAATAAAATGATACCCTCCAAGGTAGGGAAAAATTAACTGAGTGAAGTGAGAAAAGAGAGAGGAAAGAAACTGGAAGTAAGACTATTTGTGTGATTAAAAACTGGAATGAGTAAGAATCCATGTGTCCTATGATCAATACTCCCTCAATGAGACTGCACGTTCAGTCCTAAAATGAGGTCAGTGGTGGTAAATATGGACAACTCTTATGAGTTGTGGGCTGAAAATGGTTAGGTTACTAAGCTGAGGTTGAACACATGGAAGTACCTTATTAGGTTGGTGCTATTAGATTTGGCTTGCAACTGAAAAGTGGTAAGGTTGTGTTCTAAAGGATATGTGAGTTCCTATATTTTCAAACCTCTTTCTCAAATCATGGTAGTTTGCTTGGAGACAAGCAAAAGACTAAGTCTCGGGGAGTTGATGTGTTACGTTTTTAACGCATTCTAACCTTTGTTTTCAAGTGTTTTCAAGTACTTTTGGTGTTTTTGATTATTTTCAGGTTGAAATAGGTTAAGATGAAGTTATGGACAAAAGAAGCAAATAATGGAGCAAAATGGATCAAAATAATGTTTTTATAGTTAGATCGTTGATCCTACCTTGGATCGATCGATCCCATTTTATTAAAGTATTGCGGGGCGTTTTTGGATCGAGTCGAGCAAAGAAAATTGATCTCCCAAAACCAGATCGGTCAACGAGTTGGAAGAATTGGAAGGCAAAATTGAAGAAAATGTACCAACTGGTTAAGTTCACGAGTTGGAGATAAGCGGACTCGAACCGCTGACATCCGCCACAGGGTAAACCCCTTTCAGGATCAGTCGTGGTCTTACAAACTCTACCGTAGATTACTTTTTTGGTATAACAGGATTATTATTCACGAATGAAACCAAAAAGCAGTAACCTACACGGAGAATTTGGCAGTAGAATTTTCTGAAATGACCCCACAAATGTTATTATGAGATTGAAAAGGTAAGTGTTTTTTGTTTAGCCAAAAGACAGATTCGCCAAACATAAAAACATTTTTTTTAGAATCCTTATAAAAAAATCCCCGAAAATGACAAATCGATCCATCGGTCGATCCCGAGCGGTGTCTGGGTTTAATTTAATTGTTGAGCCGATTAAAATTAGGGATTTGTGTGAGACGTGTTTGGACCTTTATTTTGAGTTTTCTCATCATTTTTTGAGGCTATGTTTTGTTTTACATTGGATTTGATATCCCTCTGGAGATTTGTTCGATCGGGGAGACAATTTCATACTCTGCTTCAGAGAAACTTTTTGAACCACTTTTATTATTGATTTCCATTGTTATCATGATTTACTTAGTGATTTATTGTGTTTCTTTTTTCATGGCTGAGTAGTCAATTAGTTAGGCTTAGGGGTGTTCAAAGGAATTCATGGATTGTTGAAACTTATTTGTTAGATTAGGAAATTATCCACTCAGTTCTTCATCTAGGTTGTTCTTACTGCTGAAACTAGATTCATTACTTAGTTTCTGACCTTTGGTTGTTTAACGCACCAAAAGTGTTTGATTAATGCATGAATGCCTAGAATGAGCAAAATATTCTTAACCAATGGAAGTTCATATTAGGGAGTTTTATGAACTTATAAAACTCAATCTTATTGCATGTTTATAATCTGAAATTCAACGGAAGTTAGTCTTTAGGATTCTACTACATAGAGTATAACACTGCAGAACTACGTTAATCTAATGGCATTGTTTGAGTTTGAAAACGATACTTAATGCATTCCATGTTTAGTTATTGTTTCATGATCTATGTTTCCTGGAAATTTCTCACTGGTTAACGCTTTAATCCATTCGATTTACATCATTTTACTTTATGTTGTTTAGCTTAACTCTACTCTCAAAGATTCGTTGTGTAACTTTGGTCCTTGTGGATTTGATCCCTGAAATACTACTGTGGTTAACTGTGCACTTGCAATATACTTTTAAGGGTAAAACCTGATTGTATCATCGTGCCAAGGTCCGATCAAACGAGTGGTAGACGTTTGGACCGACAGGTGAGAGGCAAAATGGTTGTGTTTGTCTCAAACTGGTTTCATGGGCCGAGTCTTGGTCTTAGGCTTGGGTAGTTCTGGCAAGTAAGTCCAGTCCCATTGGGATGGACTAAATTATGGTCTTAACGGTCCTAGATCCTAACCATGTGGTTGGATTGGGTGTGGGCGATCCGGGAAGGATTCTAGTATGGTCGGTTGTACTTGGTCGATATTATAAGACTATAGCTGATTGATACTAAGTTGGAATACTATGAGTATATGAAAATAGATAAGGGAACCGAACATGCATTGTTAGATTATTCATTAGAATAACGGTTTGGATATTGATATGTTGTGATATGTGGTTTCGTGGTAAGACCAAGGAGCCGTGAAGGCTCAATCAGTGAGAAGTTGTGTGGTATTTAGGTAGATCGAGTTAGGAATGAACTTATGATATCCTATATTGCAAACTGAACTTATGTATTGAATCTCATTTATATTAATACAATTGATTTCCCCATTGTTTATACAAGATGTTTGATTTGTTCATAAACCTCATATACATGGAAAATACTAAGAAAACTTTAGACCTACAATGAACCTACAGATCGGATTGCATTTAGGTACGGCCGCGGGTCCAGTTGGGATTTAAGAGCATGCTTGATTCTAAGATTGTTTGGGTTATGGGGTAGTCATTACACACACGCTGAAAGGTCTCATGGTAAGGTTATATCTCAATTACTTAGCCTAGGGATTGTGTGTTTAAGTTGTAGTATTTTTGTGTACTAACATGACTTGGAATCCTTAGGTGGAAAAAGCAAATCGGGAAGGACTCGTAAGGGTAAGGAAGCAGTTGGACAGTCTAGCCAGGTAACCATGGATGGAGTAAATCCGACCATCTTGCCAACCGACCCGGTTTTAGGCAATATGGGTGGAGGTTTACTGGTAGATCCAGCTAACCCTTACTAGAGCTCAAGCTAATGATCCAGAGAATCAACAGCAAGACGAGCATGAAGGAGAGGGGGAGACCTCTAATGATGGTCATCGAGTCGACCAGAACACTGAAGCGGTTGATGGTACCGCAGGACTGAGGGATCCTACCACTGATACTCCTATGAAGAATGTGTTAGAGGCTATGAATGTCATGGGAAACGAAATGATTGCTTTGACTCATGTGTTCACACTCTTGGTGAATTCGTCGGTGGGTCAAGCAACACCGGTTCCGGCAGCTCCTCCGGTGGCTCATGATCCTACGACTAAGGTGGTTGAGATAGACCCACCGATTAGGACCGTAAGGAGGGTTAATTACCTGAGTGTTTTGGAACACATATCCCAACAGGGTACTAAACACTTTTCAGGTAGTGTGGATCCTATTGAGGCAAATGAGTGGAGGAGCCGTTTGGTTCGAAACTTCAGCTCGACTCATTGCCCGAAAAATTACAAGAAGGATACTACGGTTCACTTATTGGAAGGGGACGCGCATAATTGGTGGTTGGTTTTAGATAAGTGCACCAATGGTATCATTGAGCGCTTTGCGGACTATGGAGTCAAGTTCAACCAAAAGTACTTCCCTGCAGAGGCATGGGATTGAGTGGAAGCTAAGTTCTTGGACCTGGTTCAGGGTCGCAGAACGGTACGTGAGTACGAGGAGGAGTTCAACAGACTTAGGCAGTTTGTAGGAAAGGAACTCGAGGATGAGGCAGTCCAGATTTGTTGGTTCATCTGAGGCATGAGGGTCGAACTGCGAACCCAATACTCAGTATGTACCTTTCACACTGTGTCTGATCTGGTTGAGAGGATGCAGTGTCGGAGACTAACATGGCCAAAGAGACTCGTCTCAAGTCTTGTAATCAGTCTGTCCCATCGGGTAGGACTAATGATCGCAAAAGGAAATCGGATCAGGTAGAAGAGGGCAAAACCTCAAGTGAACGACATGAGTGCCCTAAGTGTGGTAGGTGCCATGGAGGCAAATGTTGGAAGTCCATGAGAGTTTACACCGATCTGGTAGCAAGGAACATGCGGTCCGAGAGTATCCTAGACCGGACTAAGGTCAGGGCAAGGTGACTGGAGAAGACTCAAGGACTTATTTCTATTGTGGAAAGTCTGAACATTACCATAAGAAGTATCCCAGGCTGCAGGCAGGACAAGGAAAGGATCGTGTAGATGTGGATAGATCGACCCAGGGAAAGGGTCCAGCTACTACACCTCGTGTGTGTATGAGCTGTCTAGGGAGACATGGGCTTCTGGTTCTTACGAATCAATCCCTTGGACCTTGAATATTGGTAGTGTGGAAACACACGTCATTTTTGATATTGGAGCTACATATAGTTTTGTGAGTCCAGAGATGATCGGAAAGGGAGCGTTCCAGATGGGAACAAGGGATAGTTGTGGCATAGTGAATTCGGACGGACGGCAAATGATGCATTCATTAGGGCTGGTGAAACAGATCCCAGTGATGATCCAAAATAGGAGTATGCATGTAGATCTGATTGTTATCCGCCTAAAGAGTCACGAGGTGATACTAGGCATGGACTGGCTTGGAAAGAATCGGGCCAGTCTAGACTTTCATCGAGGGAAGCTGCGATTTGAGAGTGGGGATGGGCCAATCAAGTTCCAAGGGATTAGACCGACTCTGGGGAAAATAGTTGTATCAGCAGTCCGTGCGAGAAGGATGCTAGATCAGGGTTGTGAGGCTTATTTGGCCACAATCACCACTACGGATATCAGGAAAGGTGGTGACCTAGCTGGGATTCCCCCGGTATCTGAGTTCGAAGATGTGTTCCGGACTCTACAGTGAATTCTCTCTGATAGGTCAGACCCCTTCACGATAGAACTAGAACCAGGGACGTCCTCTTTATCTAAAAGTTTGTAACGTATGGCTCCTGCCGAGATAGTCGGGCTAAAGAAGCAATTAGAAGAATTTCTGGATAAGGGATTTATACGGCCAAGTAATTCGCTGTGGGGTGCCCCAATCTACTTTGTGAAAAAGAAGGATGGTAGTTTCCGTTTATGCATCAACTATCGAGGGCTGAACAGGGTGACTGTGAAAAACAAGTACCCGTTACCTCAGATAGAAGAGTTGCTAGACCAGCTCCGAGGAGCAAAGTGGTTTTCCAAGATCAATTTGGTATTGCGTTATCATTAGATTCCGATAGAGCCTAATGACTTGAGGAAAACATCATTTAGGACGAGGTATGGCCACTACGAGTTCGTATTTATGTCATTCGGTTTGACTAATGCACCTGTTGAGTTCATAAAAATGATGAACAACATTTTTAGAGATTTTTTGGATGAATCTGTAAGCATATTTATAGACGATATACTAGTATACTCCATGGATGAAGAGTCTCATGAAATACATCTGAAAGCAGTGTTGGACCCATTGTGGGAACATATGCTCTTTGAAAAACTCAGCAAGTGCAGTTTCTGGTAAAGGAGCATAGGGTTTCTCGGCCATATCGTGTTGAACCAGGGCGTCTCAGTTAATCCGGAGAAGATCAGGTCCATAAGTGTGACACCCCCGATAGTAGATGACCGGAAATGACACGGTCGATGCTCCCTGAAAGCCGACCAGAGGTTCCCGAATACTTCTGAGTTCCTTGGACTATCAATATGAGAACATCGACACTCCTATCGGATATCACTTAAGGTTTTTCAACCCAACCAAGCAATACTCGATAGTTAGTCTTTCCGGACAAGGACTAATATCATATGAAACATGTACTTTAGAAACAATATTTATACATTATATACTTATTCTTTCAAAAGCATCTTATACAAATTTTATAGGTCGACCTTGCGGTTATCAGAAAACATTCTTTATACATAAAATATATTAAAAGACCAATGCAAGGATAACAAAATTACCGCTTGCTAATGATGTTCCTTCCCATCCTAGAGTAAGGTTTCCCGCCTACTAGTAACCTGCATCACAAATGAGTTATGAGTAACTAGTTTACTGATTGAGTCTAATGTCGCACCCAACATATATCAATAATATCCCGAGAAATGAACTTCATTTGTATGCAGTAGAAATATATTCCACATCAATTAAAAATATATATAAGACTTATCATTATGTCTCGATCTTGATCTGAAGAAACGTCCAACCAAAATCATCTCCATCGACTTCCTTGATTCATTATCTGGCCTTCGATCTGAACGAGTAGCCTTTAGACGGTCTGAATGGCACGAAGAAGCTTCCTTGGCAGTAACAGCTCTCTTAACATACACATCATACTCCACCATCTCCTCAAAGCTCTAGAACTCCATGATCTTTTGTTTGCCCCGAAAATATTGGATAAGTCTCCATAGAAATTCACTGATGATCTTCAGCTCATCCTCCAGACCATAATGGATGAATCAGATTCACTCGACTTCAAAATCTTGGCGGAACATCTCAGTTTGCCAACTCTATAAGCTGAATCTTCAATATGTCCCATGTCTTGAGTAGAAAATACTTCTTCTCAAATTTTTGAAATAAATCTGTCTAACTTGGATTAACATTCCCATAATGACGCTTAACGCTTGACATTTAACTCACTGAATCCTTCTTGATGTTGTATACTTCCAATTCCTTCTTGCAATCCTCGGAACAATGGGCTTCGTTAGTCGTTCTTCTCCCAGTATTGCCTTTGAAATCTTCCTCAATCTAAAGTCTACATCGAATAGTTTAGTCATTCTTCGGTATCTTGTGGTCCCAACTTCTTGATCTTCTTCAGAAATGTTAAGATGTCTTGTTGCAACGGAATGGTGATGGTGCGTCCATCGTCTTGTACTAAAGTAGAACTATCTACGCCACCAACACTAAGCTTGAAACAAAAGCTAAACAAATCAGGCTTGTGCGACGCTGGTTCTGGAACGTATGAGGATAAGCTGGATAAACTTGAGCATCTGGAAGAACATATGCATATGGGTGATCATGTGCAGAAGAATCTCCCAAAACTGAATCATCAAAACAACGTCCGCTTTGACATCGGTAACAAATAGGTCCATATATGTGTTTGATGTGTCGACTCTGTCCCGTATATTTCTCTAAAATATATACATAGTAGAACCCAACAGCACTGTAGGAAAAGCATGATGATACCAAACCCGAGCATGACGATAGCAAACTAAAGCATGACAGGATCACAATCGGTTAGTACGCTCCACCCCATCGAGCTTGTTTCGGTAAATCTGCTATGAAAGTTAACGGTAAGGTGATTACACATGACTATCTATCCTAAAATGAAGAAACCAGCCAGCATATCTTAGTTATCCTTGCGACACATTTTGACTCGAAAAATGTTTGAAACAAGTCCCATTCAAGCATCGTATAACCATGCTCTGATACCACCTTTGTGACACCCCCCCCCCCCGATCGTAAATGACCGGAAATGACAAGGTCGATGCTTTCTGAAAGCCGACCCGAGGTACCCAAATACTTACGAGTTCCTTGGACTTGTAATCTGAGAACATCAATGCTCCTATCGGATATCACTTAAGGCTTTTCAACCCGACCAAGCAATACCAGATAGTTAGTTCGTTCCGGATAGGGACTAATATCATATGGAATCAATACTTTAGAAACAATCTTTATACATTATATACTTATTATTTCAAAAGCATCTTATACAAATTTTATAGGTCGACCTTGCGGTTATCATAAAATATTATTTATACATAAAATATATCAAAAGATCAATTCAAGGATATAAAAACTACCTCTGGCTAATGATGTTCCTTCCCGTCCTAGAGTAAGGTATGTCGCCTACTGTTAACATGCATCACAAATAAGTCATGAGTAACTAGTTTACTCAATGAGTCTAATCTCGCACCACAACATATATCAATAATATCCCGAGCAATGAACTCCATTTGTATGCAGTGGAAATATATTACATATCAATTAAAATATATATGACTTATCATTATGCCGATGTGAATCTTATCTTAAACATCACCTCCACGACATCCACCATTCACTCATATTTATAATATATATATATATATATAAACTTGGAAAACCACCAAGGCTAACCGAACCTAGCGGAAAAATAAATATAACCATCATTTCCATCAGATATTCCAAGATCGAACATCTAACGCTGCATGCAGTTACACGGCCTCTAGGGTGCGACCCCATCATCGTGTCTTCATGACCTTGTTCCATATCGCAGGACCAATTCACTATAATGCGGGACTTTCGGGAGAGTGAGAATACAATAAGACTTCACATGATTTATACTTATATACTTAATAATATACTTATATATTAATACTTGAGAACAAGTAATAAGGTTCAGGATAAACCTTAAATAATTATTCTGAGAAATTCTTAAGTGTTTAGTCAAGGTAAACACTTCACAATTAAATATAGATCAAGAGACAATACTTAATCAATCAAACATATTTAGTATGCAATAATGCTATACTTATTCATAACTCATCAATCATTTGTCTAGACTCACCATTGAATCCATGAGATTGGCTAAGGAAGACTAGACTTGATCTCAACTAAACATTCACCACTTCCTGATCATTCCCAAAACAGAATGAGGACAAGGCATGATCCAGCTGGTCCGATCACCCTCTTTGACCATCTGAACTCAAACCTGATCGGATGGAAGACAAAGCTTATGTGCTTACATAAGTAAACACCTCACATTTAATTATAGACTAAGAAACTATACTTAATCAATCAAACATATTTAGTATGCAATAATGCTATACTCATTCATAACTCATCAATCATTTGTCTACACTCACCACTGAATCCATGAGATTGTCTAAGGAAGACTATACTTGAGCTCAATTAAATTTTCTCCACTTGCTGATCACTCCCAAAACAGAATAAGGACAAGGCATGATCCGGCTGGTCCGACCACCCTCTTCAATCATCGGAGCTCAAACTTAGACAGTACGCAATCCTACTGGATGAACAAGACTGATCCATCAAACTTTATTTGATCACTGACATAAAACAGAGGAGTCCGGAACATGATAATCAATCCAACAGTTTGGGTCTGATGAAGAAATTTCAATCATTTTCTATCAGTTTGGTTCAAGATTTAACAGTTGTGATGAAGGATAGCTCAGATTGGTTTAGTTAAGATCATAACACTTTGGTTTAACTTAGATCAGTTAAGTTAAGTTCATATCATGATCAAACTATTCCGGTTCAGAACAAGCTATATCAGTTCAGTTTGGTTTCAAGCTGAAACCACTTAGATCATATCAGTAAAGGCTCAGCTAAGACCGTTTCAACTCAGACTTGATCAGATCATATCAGTACATGAAAAGTTCAGACTATGCTCAGTTCAACTCGGATTAAATCCAATCAGTTCATAACAGTACAGCTAACAATTCCAAAAGACTGATTTGATCCGCAACTAAATAAAACTGAGCCATACAAAGGCTTAGACCAATGATTCATGACAAGAGCTTAACTAAACAACATCATATTCTAATCAATACATGAGTGAGTCAAGAGACTGAAGCTTACATCAACAACTGATGGCCAGATGATTCAGATGCCCCTCCCCTTCAAACTGAACTCAATGCTGGACTGAATAAAAACAGAGATCAAGATCGGTTCAACACATAAACAGAACAAGACCAAGGGTTTACTATGGAATTTATCACCTTCTGATCTTCTATAGATCAAGCAACTGAGCTAGAGGATGAAAGTAAGTAGTCCAAGGTCTTGTCTAATTATTTCTGATTTTTTTCTTGCAGGTTATGGACGACCAGAAGAGAGAAGATGGTGTTTTATAAAATAAGGAGTTACTTCAGATAAGGGTTTGCTCCCACACAAGGCAAATCTGAGGCTAGACAGCTGGAGACATGCTTCAGCAGCACAAGCAGCTGAACTTTTCCTTCCCATGAAGAAAGCTGCAAGCAGCTGAAGCAAACAGCTTGTAACCAGCATGTGACTTTTAATTAACCAAGCAGCTTGTGATAGTAACATGACCAGGTCAGAAAGGAAGCAACCAGGCAGGCATCACAAGACATACAAAAAACTCGCAAGCAGCTGAAAGTATTCTCGACCAGTTCTCGATCAAATATCTCTTCTTTCGGTTCTTGTCCTGCTATCAGATATACTCGTCCAGCTTGAGCATAACTCTACCATAATAATTAAAACTCGACCAAATCTATCAAGGGAAGGTCTTTCGACCACACGACAATCTCATCGAGACATAAATTCACCGGGTCAGCTTTTATTTTAATTATGATCAGACCAACTCCAAACTGGTCAAGCTGAATTTTTCTCGATAAAAAATTCATTGGTTTGTGAGGGTTATTATAATAAGAGAGTGGCCTCAGCCTAAAAACACCACAGATGTAAGAAGCTTTCTAGGTCTGGCGGGTTACTACAACAGTTTCTGAAAGGATTCACAAGCTTAGCTCAACCTATGTCACGGTTGACTGGTAAGGATGTAAAGTTTACATGGTCCAAAGAGTGTGAGAAATGTTTCTCAGCACTAAAAGAGATGTTAACAAGTGCACCGGTCCTAGTCCTACCAGAGGTCTGTCAACCTTACGCGGTCTACACAGACGCATCCATAATTGGATTAGGTTGCGTGTTGACACAACATGGAAAGGTCATTGCCTATGCATCCATGCAGCTGAGGAAATATGAAGGAAACTATCCCACCCCCACCCCCATGACTTGGATATAGCTGCGGTAGTGTTCGATTTGAAGATTTGGAGATTGTATTTATACAGTGCCAAGATGCCGATACTTACAGACCATAAGAGTCTTAAGTATATATTCACTCAGCCTGAGTTGAACTTGAGGTAAAGGAGATGGATGGGGATAGTAGGAGACTAGGATCTAGACATTTTCTATCACCCTGGCAAAGCTAACTTGATGACTGAAACTTTGATCCAAAGATGGGCGGATATTTTGGCAGTACGAGAGGAGGACAACCTGGAAGGTATGGTTAGTACTTTACATTTAAATACATTAATTGGGTCGGAGGAACCATTGGGATTGGAGGCGGTAAACAAGGCCAACTTACTTACCCGGATTAAGATAGCACAAGGTCGAGATAAGAACCTGAAGAAGGTTGCTTAGAACGACAAGACTGTTGGGGATGGATTGCATCTACCCGTCGTAGGCCTATTTAGGCGCGATCTCGGCCCAAGAGCAAGATCAAAGTCGGCCCATGAAGACCTAAACCGACTTTAGGTAACAAGCGGGTGCATATATAAAGGATAGAAGTCGGAATGGAAAGACATACACACACATACAATCAGAGCAATCTAGAACTAGGGTTTTTCACATTACTCGTTCTTGGTTTTTTCTTCATCAAACATTTGACTTTACTCAATATACACCCTTGATATGTTTTTAAATTCGCCTCTTTGATAAACCTACCATCGAAATCAATTACCAATGAACGTATACCGATTTCAGATTCAACAATTGGCGTCGTCTGTGGGGAGTTCAGATAGTAGCAATCAAGAACACCGATCAAAACAATGATAGGATCTCCGATGAATCAAAAAGGTCAACAACCAGTCGACCTTAACACCGTCTTGGCATCTCTCGCCGCTGTAGTCCAACGACTTGATCAACAAGACACCGCAAACAAGGCAACACAAGAACGTTTAGACGTAATCGCCGCCACATGCTTGCCACCTACGCAATCAGATGATCAAGATCCTGATACAGCCAGACGACGTTTATTCCAAATGACGGCGCGAGATCAAGCAGCCGATCAAGCGACCAACGAAGAACTTCTTCGCCTTTAAGGAACGATTAAAACATGTCGTCTCGAATTCATCAAGACACAATCTTTGCACCAGAGATAGATCGAGTCTTGGAAGCAACTCAAAAAACTCCTTTCACCAAGAAGATCACCGATATCACGGTGACACCGACCCTAGCGACCACCTGACAAGCTTCATCATCACCATAGGTCGAGCTCATTTCACCGCAGAAGAACGAGATGCATGTTATTGTCAACTCTTTGTCGAAAATTTAACTGGGTCGGCCCTCACTTGGTTTTCTCGATTATCAGAAAACTCAATCAGCACTTTCAAAGAACTCTCTACCGAGTTCCTGAAGCATTATTCCATGTACATTCATCAAGGAGCCTCAGCGACCGATCTATGGAAAATATCCCAGGGTCAGAAGGAGTCTCTCCAAGATTTTATGGAAGTATTCAAGAACCTCGTCTCCAAAGTCGATGTTCCAGATAAAACCGCAGTGGATGCGCTATGCAACGCATTATGGATCAGATCATCCTTCCGATCTGATCTCTATACAAACAGTACAATCTCTCTGGAAGACGCCCTTCATAGAGCAAATTGCTTCATACGGATGGAAGAAGACAACGCGGCTTACACCGCGAAGCAAAACGCGTTAAAACTCCAGCTAACACTAGAGGCAAAGACTACTTACCAAGAACCTTGTCAGCATCAGCCTAACGAGAAAAAGGGAAACTGAACGACCATAGAATGTATGAGACAGAACTCTTGAAGGGAAACCTTTGACGTACGATGAAACTAAGTTTTGCACCTATCACAAAGCAGAGGGTCATGATACGAAGGAATGCAAGCAGCTCGCGGAAGCCTTATATTCAGTATTCAAAAGCGGAGTCATCACACCCGACCCACCGAAATCTAAGAAAACTAGAAAGAAAGGCAGCTGGACCAAAAACCGGCAAGCAAACGCCAAAGCACAAGAGTCTAACTAGCCGGTTCACCCAGACGATCAGGACGCAGCTGCTCCACCTAGGCACCGTGATGATACTGATACCGAGGATGAAAGACCACAAGTCGCTCGACGGATCAACCTCATCTCGGCACATGCGAGAGGCTCGACAGATAAACGTGCGATGACCAACATGCGAGAGGCTCTCCTTCACAGAAAAAGAACGAAGCTCTCAGATGACGACCTCCGTCAAAGGCTTACCTCCAGGGCAAACACACTGACACATGACCTTCGGAAGTCATTTTCAGATAAACGTCCCAGCGTTTTCCGACGGGTGAACGTCATTCTCGGTGGATCACCCCTGTGCAATGATTCAGTAAAGGCGATAAAAGAGTACCAATGCAAGGCAGTAACTGCTCAGTGATGGCCGACTAAGCGCGAGAGAAAAACAGCAGTAACGATCTCAGATCTTGATCTAACCGTTGTAGATCATCCGCACAATGATCCCTTGCTAGTCAAGCTCCAAATCAGCACTTACGAGGTCAGTCGTGTTCTTATAGACACCGGAAGCTCAGTCAACCTCATCTTCCGTCAAACACTGATCAAAATGATGGTGGATCTTAAGGACATCAAGCCCTCGTCGAGGGCACTTATCGGATTCAATGGATCATCAACGCAGCTGTTGGGCACCATCCGCCTCAATGTTTTTGTCGGCGGAGTAAGTAAACTCGTTAAGTTATCCGTGATCGACACTAAAACCCAGTACACCACGATCCTGGGCACACCATGGCTTCAAATGATGAAGGCGGTTCCATCGACGTACCATCTGTGCGCCAAATTCCTACCAGAGAAGGGAACGTCTTCACGCTCAAAGGGAACCAACGTCTCGCAAGAAGCATGTTGATCTCCGACTTCAAAAATCAGAAAGTAGCCTTCCTTGTCGAACCAGAGAAGAAGCTGTCACCACCAAAGGAGCAAACAATCCAAGTCGGTATTGACCAGAGAACCGGATAGAACCGTTGGCATAGGCGTCGAACTCGACAATGACTTATCGGCGGAACTAACCACTTTCCTACGCACGAACAAGTCAACTTTCGCCTGGGCGACTACCGACATGCCCGATATTGATCCAGCTATACAGCCCATCGACTAAATGTCAACCCGACGTACAAACCGATTAAGCAAAAATGGCAAAAACTCGGCCCCGAGAGAGCCAAAGCCATAAACGACGAGGTCGATAGACTTCTCGAAGCCGGGTCCATCACCGAAGTCAAATACCCAGACTGGCTAGCCAATCTGGTTATCGTCAAGAAGGAAAATGGAAAGTGGAGAGTTTGCATCGACTTCACCGACTTGAACAAGGCTTGTCCAAAAGATAGCTTCTCTTTACCTCATATAGATTAAATGGTTGAGTCCACTGCTGGAAATGAGTTTCTCTCCTTCATGGACACATTCTCAGGCTATAATCAAATCATGATGCATCCGGATAATCGAGAGAAGATGTCGTTCATTACTGATTGCGGCACATACTTTTATCGAGTAATGCCCTTCGGACTCAAAAATGCAGGGGCTACCTATCAGCGTCTCGTCCACAAAATGTTCGCTGATAAGCTAGGGGTTACCATGGAGGTTTATATTGACGACATACTCGTCAAGTCGCTTGTCGCCAAAGACCATATCCGACATCTTGCCGAGTGCTTCGACACCCTCAACGACTATGGGATGAAGCTCAACCCGACAAAGCGCACTTTCAGAGTTACTTTTGGTGAACTCCTCGGGTACATCGTGACACAGCGAGGTATCGAAGCAAATCCTAAACAGATCTCCGCAGTTTTAGACTTGCCCAACCCTAAAACTTCTCGAGAAATCCAGCGCCTCACCGGGAGAGTGTGGGCCCTTAACAGATTTATCTCACGATCTACGGACAAGTGTCTCCCGTTCTATGATTTGCTGCGTGGAAACAAGAGATTTATGTGGGACGAAGCATGCGAAAAGGCATTCACCTCATTGAAACAATACCTAACGACGCCCCCGGTATTATCAAAAACCCGATACATTGTATCTTTACATCACAGTCTCTCCATCGGCAGTTAGCAGCGTTCTCCTCAAGGAAGACCGAGGTGAACAACACCCCATTTTCTACACCAGCAAGCGTTTAACCAACGCCGAGACCAGATACCCCACTCTCGAGAGGATGGCTCTCGCCGTCATCAAATCGGCGAGGAAACTACACCCCTACTTCCAGTCACACTCCATTGTCGTCCTCACCAACTTACCCCTCTGAACCATACTACAAAATGCTAACCAATCTGGAAGACTCTCTAAATGGTCAATCGAACTCAGCGAGTACGACATCTCGTACAAAAGTAGGCCAGCAATCAAGGCTCAGGTTTTAGCTGACTTCCTTGTTGAATTCCCTCCAAACCAAGCTGTGGAACTCGACATCCCAATGAAAAGTTGGATCTTGCACGTTGATGGATCATCATCTAACAAAGGATCAGGAATAGGCGTTCACCTCTAATCACCTATCGGGGAACTCATCGAACAGTCATTCTGACTTGGCTTCGCGGCGTCTAACAATGAAGCCGAGTACGAGGCGTTGATCGCAGGACTTTGCTTGGCAAGAGTAGTTGGAGCAAAGCGACTGCAGGGGCCTTTTGCGATTCACAACTTGTCGCCAGTCAATACAGCGGAGATTACAAGAATGGACGCTTATCTCGGCGGCGGCAAAAGCTTAGCTGCAGAGTTTGATTTATTTGAACTCACCAAGGTCCCTAGGAAGGACAATTATTTCGCAGATGAGTTAGCTGCATTCTGAAGCAATCAACGAGATCAAGTCAGATGGACGATCCCGATCCATACAGTTGAAATACCGAGTATCGCACTACCAGGAGGCAAAGATATCCTTGCCATCTCCACTGGTGTCACCGAGATCACTTCCTCAACAGCAAACGATGCCGATTGGTAAACCCCTTTCCTCGACTACCTAGACAAAGGAATACTTTTGGAAGATAGGTGGGAATCACCGACTCAAAGTGAAAAGTTCCAACTATGTGTCTATAGACGGTAAGCTACACCGTTGGACCGCAAACAAGGTACTCCTCACCTGCGTTGGAAAAGAAGAAGCGGAGCTCGTCATGATCAAAACTCAAGAAGGAGAAGGAGGCAATCACAGCAGAGGCAGAGCTCTCGCATTGAAATCAAAGTCCCAGGGTCATTACTGGCCCACCATGGTCACTGACTGCGAAGAGTACGCATCACAGTGTGAGAAATGCCAACGACATGCGCCCAACATACATTCTCCAATCGAGCTGCTAAAAACATCTGTGGCGCCATACCCGTTTATGCGATGGGCAATGGACATAGTCGGTCCTTTACCCAGCACAAGACAAAGACGTTTTCTAATCGTTCTGGCCGATTATTTCACCAAGTGGATTGAAGCCAAAGCTTATGTCCATATCACCCAGAACGAGGTACAGAGTTTTGTTTGGAAATACATCATATATCGGCATGGATTACCCTACGAAATAGTCACCAATAACGGATCCCAGTTCACCTCCAACAAGTTACAAACGACTTGATCCCATCTCGGGTACGTAGGCAGCCTTTAACCGGGTTCAATTACAAAACAAAATATATATATATATATTATTTATTTCTTTGTTTCAATAACGGCTTTGTCTGCTCTGATGTACAAAAAGTAATAATATGAATACTTTTAAATCCAACTCAGACTTCGAAATGACTGGACCACTTGACCATAACAAAGTTATGGATTAAAGTCGGTAGTAGGCCACAATATACAACATGTCAAACGGATTTACTCACTCTATGTTCTGATCAAACACTTAGAGAATAAAAGGTTGAATGATGAACGCGACATCACAGTAAACGATAAATAAAAAAACTGCTCGGAAACTTAAAGTTGAGTACGTTTCTTCCTATTTTGCACGAGTTAAGAAATGTCGGCTCGTCTGACAAGAGAAAGTCCTATTTGTTTACTTGGCAAAACCATTACAACCCTTGACGAAATACTTGGTTTTAAACCTACTGTCCTACAATAGATGTCGGTTTAAAATTGATGTCGGTTCGGGCTATATTGGATATCGTTTTTTTTAATTAACTTTGTAAAAACGATTAAATGGAGATATCCATAAAAATAAAGAAGAAAGCCATACTCGGAAACAGTTTCTTACATAAAAAAAAAAAAGAAAACAACAAAATATAGATATAAAACAGCGCATATATCAAGTGCGGAGATCCTCGATGTCCTGAGGGGTGAAGGCCGTCATATTGGAACCGTACTCGTCAAGACCGATCGGCTGGAGATTGATCTCGGAGGTTTCAATAACCTCCATCTCCTTCAGCTCTTCAGAATATGAAATTTCGTTGGCCCTCGCCTTTTGAAGCACTTCTTCCATGGGTAGACCTTGGACCTGAATCTTCTCGAGACCTTCTCGGGTTCCCTTGGCTTGACAATAGAGAGCTAGCTAGTATTGAATCAAAGACTGCTCCTCCATGAATTGGTGCACTTTCTCGTACATAGGCATCACCTGTTGTCTCAAGGCAGCCTCATCCCGCAGCCTCTCCTTCCTCACTTCGTGCTCCCGAGAATCCCTCAGCCGCCTGGTTGGCGTCTCGAATCTCGACTCTACTTCAGCTTTCTCCTGCTCCAAATTCCGACAACAAGAATCGAGAAGCTCCTTCTGGGCTTTCAACTCTTCCAACTCTTTGGAAAGACGCTCATTACAGGATCTATCGGACTCGGCCTTCTCCACAGCCTCATTCTTCTTAGCTACCAGGTTACCGACTTGTTCTTCATACGCACCGCACTTAAAAGCCAACTTGGCGATCTCTTTCCTCTTCCTCTTCAAGGATCTGGTCTTCTCCGCCAACTTCTCGTCCTGGGTTTTGAGCTTCATCTCGTAATCTCTCACCATGAGACTGGCATTCCCGAAGAAATAAACGAAAAAAGAGAGTAACTATAAGTAAAGTAGAAAACGGGAAAGAAACTCGGTTAAACAGGATGCTTACTATGGCACCAGTGCGAGTCATTTCTCGATATCGGCTGTTTTGGAAGAGTTCATCCAACTCGGGCATCCCTTTCTTCTTCAGCTTGATCTGACAAAATAGGTGTGCTGGTGCTTCATGGTCCTCGACCAAAGGAACCTCAGGTGTGTTGATTGCAGAAGTCGATGACATGGGGGTACTCAACCACCTCGTCACCATGAGAAGCAGGATCGAGCTCTTGAAACTCCTCTCCTTGAGTCTCTTCCATTGGAAGTTCGATCTCCATTGAGGTATCCATTGGGTACTCGCCCGCCGGCCCCTCTATAGTTGTCACCGTCCCCATCTCATCGACAGGTTTGGATGGCGAGTTTCTTTCAGGAGACGGCTCTTGCCTCCTTACTTCATCATCCAGGTGCTCTTCTTCTAGAACTATAGGGGGAGGAGACCAATGTGGGCTCACATTCAGAGCCCCTTCTCTTAGATGGGAGGCTCTCCTCCTTTTGGCAGGCCGACTTCCACCAGGAGATTCCTCTTAGCCGTGAGAGGGAGTACCAATCGAATCAGCATAGGAAGGAATATAAGCGAGGTTGAGTTTGCCCATCCTTTGTGTACGGGATCTCGACGAAGGGGTCCCAGCTGCGTCTTCAGTTGCACATAAAACGAAGTCGGCCAAGATTAGGAACTTGCGTAAAAAGAGAGGTGCAACACCGAGATGATCGTATTCACCTCGAGTGATTCTATTAGAAGCAGCTTGGATAAGGGTCTTGCTGATATCAGGCCAATTTTGGTGACTTGGTGTCCTGATAGCTTCAACTTGCTCAAGGAAGGAGCCGGAATCGCCTTGATACCACTTTCCAAGAAAAAAGAGATGAAGCACATCAGTAAAAGTGCTGAAACAAATATCCAAAATAATACTGATATTAGCATTGAAATCTCCATTCAGAATCACTGAAGGATCTTCGAAGGACGCCTCGTTAATCTTCACATAGAAGTATGATTGGTTCCAGAAGTTCACTTTGGATGGCTTCCCGGTGAATACGTTATATTTGGGAACCATCTTCCCATAAAATAATCCGGTCTTTGCGGTAATACTTGGCGTTGTAAGCTCCTCAAAGAGTCAAACCGACATCTAAATACCCAACTTGGCTGCCAAGACAGTCAATGTTACGATAATCCTGATCCTGTTTGTTGTATACTGGCCAAGAGCTATCTTCCGCTGAGAACAATAGGTTGTCAGGAATTCAGGAAGCGGCCACAAAAGTCAGCAGTTGTTGAACCACGACTCATATATGCAGGCATACCCAAAAGGAGGGGTCCACGGCCTTTGATGGGAAGCAGGGATGAGGAACGCGAACCCGGCCGGCGGGTTGGTTTGAAGAACTAGTCTTTGAACGCTCTTGAAAGAGGACCGCGTAGAAAAATGGTTCTCCCACCTCTGATTCTTCTTGACACTAAAACGATGCTCCTTCTCGGGGTCGATCTCGTCGTCAAACCCGAAATTTGTTCATGTCCATCTCATGGGGAGAAGGTCGACCAACCTGAAGTTTGTCTCCTTCTCGGTTGGATTCTTGTCCTTGTTAACCAAATCGGCATCTTCACCGGGGTTGGTCGTCTCCGCATTGTCGGTCTCGCGAGGAGCTTCGTTGAGAGGAGTGTGGCCACTCGCTTCTCGATCCTCCAACTCCATACTAAAATGAACAACACTTCGTTCTTCATCGTTTAACTCAGGCAGGTCGTCACCTGTTGGAGGTCTCGGATCCATTCCTCTGAGCATTATCACTCTCGGCCTCCCTATTAACGGAGAGTCCGAACCATCGGAGTCCGTCGAGTCAGACACGGTGGCGATCGACTTTCCTTTCATGAAGCAGTGGTGGATTGGAGACATTCTAATCAAAAGTTATGGAAAGCTAGAGAGAGAAAGAAGAGAGAAGGCAGAAGAAAAAATACATATTCGATTGACGCAGCAGAAATGAAGGAGTAAGGGTCGGGAAGAGTTTTTATAGAAAGCTCGGCACGGAAGACGAGTAGTCGCCATGATTAGGTCTATAAACCTATATCAGTGACAAGTGTCCCACTAGCCCCGTTATTCGAAGGAATCCATTTATAGCAAGAACGTGTGGGTTCCACGCGTTTAGTGTCAAGAGGTAGACGAATATGACAATGTATTGCCGAAGATGCTTGCATCAAGAAGATAGTAAGAAATTCAACCTTCCTTTGTCTACCGAGAAGAAACATAACCGAGATCATGCCTTAAATAAACCCATTGGGATTGGAGGCGGTAAACAAGGCCAACCTACTTACCCGGATTAAGATAGCACAAGGTCGAGATAAGAACCTGAAGAAGGTTGCTTAGAACGACAAGACTGTTGGGGATGGATTGCATCTACCCGTCGTAGGCCTATTTAGCCGCGATCTCGACCCAAGAGCAAGATCGAAGTCGGCCCATGAAGACCTAAACCGACTTTAGGTAACAAGCGGGTGCATATATAAAGGAGAGAAGTCGGAATGGAAAGACATACACACACATACAATCAGAGCAATCTAGAACTAGGGTTTTTCACATTACTCGTTCTTGCTTTTTTCTTCATCAAACATTCGACTTTACTCAATATACACCCTTGATCTGTTCTTAAGTTTGCCTCTTTGATGAACCTACCATCGAAATCGATTACCAATCAAGGTATACTGATTTCAGATTCAACAAAGACCACATACCAGATCTCTAAGGACGGTAATATCTTGGTCCATGGACGGGTCAGTGTGTCCAATGATAGAGAATTAATAGAAGAGGTCATGAGGGAAGCTCATAAGTCTAAATTTTCTATCCATCCGGGATTGAACAAGATGTATTGGGATCTTAAGAGGTATTATCATTGGGTATGCATGAAAACTGATGTGGCCGAATGGGTGGCTAAGTGTCTTACTTGTCAACTCGTTAAGGCCAAACATTAGGTACCAGAGATTCTACTGATCTGTGGATGAACTTTACCTTAGAGACAAGGCCGGTTCGGATCATAGATACGATGGGAAAAGCAACCAGGAAGAAAACAAGAAAAATGGTTAAGGTCATTTGGGATTGTAGTGGACGGGAAGTAACGACTTCGGAAACTGAACCAAGAATGAAAGCCAAATTTCCTAAGTGGTTTGAGCAGTATGCTATGGAAGGAACACTTGTTTTGGATTCGAGGACGAATCCATCACAACTAGGAAAGACTTCTCATGTCCCTGATCCTAGATAGAATTGTTGGGATGGACCAAGGTTCAAGGGAACGTACCAGCCAGTCTTAGGAGTTCAAAGCAAGTGTTCCATGGTCTAAAATAGAAGGCTAAGTGCATAAGAATGCTGAGATTTAATCAATAAGGAAGGAGACAAGGAAACACAGCTGGACGAGAGTGAGAAGGATGTTAAGCAGAGTGGTTTAGCTCAGCTAGCTGGATGGACTAGCTCACTCAGCTGGGTCAGCTGGAAGCCATCTCAACTCAGCTAGATCGAATGTTAGGGTCTCGGGTAGCTGGTCCGGGTCCATGCCGGTGGTCAGGCCATGTGGTCAGCCCAAGTGGCTCATGGGTCTAACGGTCCATGGGTATGACCCACAGGGTTGGCTAATGGGTTAGGCCTGAGTTTAGCCTGCTAGGGACAATTATTGGCAAAGAGATGGCAATGGAGCAAGTTGTGCCCATTCACCCAACAAGTCGTACATGTTCGGCCAAGGCAGTTGGTGATCCCATGCTCTATAAATACTAGACCTTCTGGTCAATTTTGGCCATCAGTTCGTAAGGGAAATAATAGCGAGAGAGACAGAGAGAGAGAGAGAGAGAGAGAGAGAGAGAGAGAGAGAGAGAGAGAGAGAGAGAGAGAGAGAGAGAGAGAGAGAGAGAGAGAGAGAGAGAGAGAGAGAGAGAGAGAGAGAGAGAGAGAGACAGAGAGAGACAGAGAGAGAGAGAGATCAGTCAAGACAAGGCCAATTGTGGTGGGATATACTTACCGATGAGAGAGATCGATTGTGGAGAGTGATTGGCGATTGGATATGGATACAAGAGGCAAAGATAAAGACTTGGAAAATGTCTCCAAAACACCAGAGCATGCAAACAATATCAGTGGAATAACCACCGATCCATTAGCTAAGGCAATTGGATGGTCCAATTGGGTCTAAGGCCATGGGCGATTGGTTATGTCCATTTCTTCCTTTATATTTGATTGTTATATCTTCTTCTTCTTCTTATGGTTACTATACATATGGCAAGTGGTTTAGGGGATGAACCAAGGCTATGGCCGGTTCATAATCCGCAATCTAAGTCTCTTGGATTAGATGTGTGCATGGTTGGATTGCTCCATGGTTGGAATAGATCGGACCAGGCGGTTATGGTGGCGGTTATACCCTTTTTCCTGAACATTTGCAATGGTTCATGACTTGTCTAAGTTGTGTCCATTTGCGATCCAAGGCCATTAGGCCGGATGGGCGCCAAGGTCTGATCAAACGAGTGGTGGATCGTTGGATTGCTGAGAGGCAACATGGTTGTGTTTGTCTCAAACTGGTTTCATGGGCCGAGGCTTGGGCCAATTCTGGTAAGTAAGTCCAAGGCCCATTGGGCTGGACTAAATGATGGGCATGATGGTCCTAGATCCTAACCGCGTGGTCGGATTGGATCATGGGCGATCTGGGAGGATTCTAGTTTGGTTGGCTGAACTTGGTCGATATTAATAAGACTATGGCTGATTGATACTAAGTAGGCTTACTATGAGTATATGGAAATAGATAAGGTAACCGAACATGCATTGTTAGATTATTCATTAGGATATTGGTTTAGATATTGATATGTTGTGATATGTGGTTTCAGGAACTGAGGTTGATCGTGGTAAGAACAAGGAACCCTGAAGGCTCAATCAGCGAGAAGTTGTGTGGTGTTTGGGTAGATCGAGTTAGGAATGAACTTATGATAGCCTATAGTGCAAACTGAAATTATGTATTGAATCTCATTTATATTAATACAATCGATTTGCCCCATTGTTTATACAAGATGTTTAATTTGTTCATAAATCTCATATACATGAAAAATACTTAGAAGATATTGGACCTAAAATAAACCTAAGGATTGCATAGCATTTGGGTAAGGTTGCGGATCCAGTTGGGCTTGAAAGCCACGATTGGGTCTTACATCAACAAACAGAGTAACGAAACATATTATTACAATATCTATAAACTGTAAGAGTAGACGTAGTATAAGACTTAGGGTTAAGATGATAACTTTTAATATTCTGCCGATTGACATAAAAACGTTATGCATGTCTTGAGAAACCAAAGGTTATAAGAAGATCTACTGATTTCATAGAATTTTTGGAAACACAGTTTGGATCGGTATTATCGTAAAAGCGAGAGAGAGAAAAAAAATATATATATTAACGGAGAACTTGATTTGTGTGTTTCACCTTTTTCACAGACAAAAGTTAAAAATATTTACAAAAAACAGTTGATTTTACCCACGTTTTTTTAACTTCCCGGGAGAAAAAAAATATATTATAGATATGGACTTGATTTTGTTAATTGGACAGATTATAATGTTAATGGGCCTAATCCATAAATAAAAATATTATTTATTTCCCAAATTAATGGATTTTAAAAGTCTATCAGTTAATATTTTTAGCCAAATATGCTTAATATTTTTAACAAAAAATGTAACATAAATAAATCCCATAAATAAATTAGATATTTTAAATAATACACTTTAATAATTACAATGTTACAAAAATATAAAATTAATCCTAATTTTGAATAGATTAAATTTCTAAAGGACAATTAATAAGTTAGTTTTTCAGTAATACAGGTTTATAATTATAATGTTACAAAAATATAACAAACTCGAAATTATTAAATTACATAAAAAAATTATCTTTTTATAATTATAAACTAATTAAATTAATTTAAAATATTTATTTAATTTAAATATACAATAAAACTTTCACAATGTAACCTCCTTAATTTAAAGAAAATAATATCATAATTGATTACAAAATCAAACCGATACATTACTATATATGAAACATTATACATTATAATTTAACACCATGTACAACATATATTATAACACAGATCTAATATATACATGTCTAAATAATTATATATTTATTATAATTACATATTATATAATACAAAAAAAAAAGAATTGTAATTTATAATATAATCTGAATAATTTTAATAAACATGTTGAAAAATAATATCCGTGCACATCCTTGATCCGTATATAACCATATTAATATGTAACATTTATAAACAATATTATATAAATAATCCACCTCATCCTTGATCCACAAAATATGTAATACATCGCTTATTTATATATCAAACAACAATACAATATAAACAATTTATACAAAAAGATGTAAACCTATTATAATTTAAAATATTTTATGTTACCAATTAAAATAACACCCGCGCGGGTTGGGCCAAAGTCTAATATATTTTTATAAGTATATACATATGTGTAATATGCACAAACATATTTAAGATATTTTTCTTAGAAAACAACTATAATATATGGTAAATATATGTAGAAGGTATCTTAGATCTTAAATGTCTTCTCAAAATGAACCACGGTTCACAAGTCCAATATTAGAAAAGAAGAACTCAAACCGACCACGAAGTAACAGTTTCATAAGTCCATCAGCTGGTTTATCGTCAGAAGAAACATGACACGCACACATTGAGTCTTCATGCATATTTGTTCACAAATGAAGTGATGCTCCAATGCAACATTCTTTATTCTAGAATGAAACTGGATTAGCTCAGAGATAGGTGGAAAATACGTTATCGCAGTAGATAAATGGAGTTATTTCTATTAGTATGCTCAGCTCCTGAAGTAATGATGTGACCATTCGAACCAGCAACACCATTTGGCAGCTGTGCATGATCAGTCGTCGGTTGCTGCATGAACTGGGAAAGCTTATTAACAGAAGGAATGCCAGGAAAAGTGAGAAACAAGTAGCTAGACTTCCAACAACTGTATGATAGTTTATTCCATCACCCAGGTTGTATCATCAAAGAACAAGCGAAATTGTGGAGCTCATCGGTGTGGTAACAAATTTGGCATCAATGATCTTTGTTCGATGTTGAAGGTCAAGTATATATTTTCGTTGAGAGGCCATTAGCACTGAATGACCTCTAGAACCAAAAAAAATATGATAGCTCGTCATGATCTTTGGGTGAAAACCTTTGAGATAAGGTCTCAACACTATGAACCTCTGAAGTAGAAGAACCAGTAATAATAATATCATCTACGTAAACTAAAATGAAAAATGTAGCACATGTATCATTGCGATAGAAGAGTAATGCATCTATTTTCTGATTTAAGTTATTAATACACAATAAAATGAGTAAATTCATGATGGTGTTGGATCTCGTTAGAGGGTCTGGTCCACAAAAGCTCAGAAGAGAACCGCATTTAAAGTCTTGAGAAAACAGAAAACCACAAAACAGCTCTCGGAAAATGTATGAGGGTAATAGGTTGTGTAACTTTGTGAGAAGCCTATTATCCGAGCTAAATATTGGGTCGTAATTGTTAGATAAACTAAGTCTATGAAAACGTTAAATTGTGACTCAAATTTGAGGTACATATAAGGATTGAAGACCATACTAAAAGTATGAAATGATGTCTAAGTAAGTATGCTGACGAAGAAGAAGGTGACTATATTGTTTTACACAGCATCTATAGACAAAGACACTATATAATTTTTTTATTTTTTATATGTTCATTTAACAAAACATTAACATATTTGCCTTCTTGATTGTGAAATACCTAGAACATGGATATAATGAGAACACATTCTTCAACAAATCCGTTTATTAAAATTTATTTGACAAACTCGAACAGTCTTGTTCAATCATGTTTACGTGACTACACACATGTATCACGGCTGATCGATTCCTATCTACTCCAAGATCTAAGTCCCCAAGCCTTGTTCCTTGTTACACACGTTTTAGAACCCATAAACCCTAGCATCTCTTTTTCTATTATGTCTATGCGTGCTAGACCTTGATTGCTTAACCTGTCTTCTCTCCCTAACTTCTCTTTTTATATTGCGAGATCTTCCTAATCACAAATATACACCTTCCTTAAATGTCGCAGCCATGTCCTTAAGTGAGATTTCGCAAATCCCAACAGGTTGTTTGATCTCATTTTACCTTTATTCTAATTTTCGGATACTAATCCAAAAAATACTTCACCTTTATTCATTTCAAACATTTATTTTAAATAAATGATATATAAGATCATTTTTCTCTTATTTTCCATATATTTGCATAGTTTTGTGTGCATTGTTGTTTGTGAATTTTATTCCTATACATTTTTGAGATTGCTATGAACATTGTGTTAGTTTGGGATTAAAAAGTAATGAAATCAATTTGTCTGAATTTAACGTTTCATTTTCCTTGTCATATAATTTTTTTTATAAAATAGGCAACTAAAAAAATATTAATACAGAATATAATTCACTTAGTTATCTAAGAGTCACCATTTAAAAAAATCCAATTTTGTAAGAAACATTTCACTACAAGAAAATATGAAAATTCTTGATGGATTTCCGATGAAAGATCAATGAAATACAATCCACCAAAACTTGTATGGACTTCCCAACAAATTCTCGTCCAACGTCCATCCGTTGGAAATTTATCTACAAATTCCCGACCAAATTATATACTCATTAAGTAGTTGTTCTACAATACAAAAATTCTCAATAAATTTTTAACAAAATATATAACTGTTATATAGTTGTTTTAAAAATTCAATTTTTTTACAAACTCTCTTGGGTTGTGACTAAGCCAAATCTTGCATATGTCGTTTCATGAAGTTTGACAGCAACATCCTAACAAACTGAGGGCTATTGTTGGAGATAGTTTTGCGCATTAGCCCGGCCCAACAACAATAATAAGCCCATTGAAAAAGCCCGCCAACCCACATTCGGTTAAAGGATAATCCTTTCTCTAGTTGAAATGAAACCCTTTGACAACGCGCTATGGGATGATTCAGCATGCAACATATGTAGCCTAGGCGTGGTGCCAAACATAGATGTCACCAACCAGTCGATGACTACATGAACTTCTATATATAATGATGACCTATGGTTCGTAATCCGGAAGAAGATGTAAGAAATGTCTATTAAAAGAGAGAAAAGGTAACGAGAAGCAAAGAGAACTCAGACACAAGACACGACATGACAATCAGTTTCTAAGTTTTCGGATGATTTGTATATTTTCATTGTCTTGTATTTTTACTTCATTATAAACAAAATCTTTGATTCCTCTTTCTCTACAAATAATTGACTCTAGACAATTTTTTTACTTGATGCATTGTTGATATAAAAATACAAAAAGAAAAAAAAATGAGAATCGAACCTTTGAAATTAGAACAGCTCCATCAATGAGTTCTA
The DNA here is from genome assembly GCA_012274485.2 of Sinapis alba. NCBI lineage: Eukaryota > Viridiplantae > Streptophyta > Magnoliopsida > Brassicales > Brassicaceae > Sinapis > Sinapis alba. The sequence continues at coordinate 162,964 of MU105718.1, read as the reverse complement.
ATATGGGTTCTTACAATTAAAAAAATGAAAAATACTAAAAACATGAAAGAAAGTGAAGAAAATTTCTCAAACTAGATCTCTTAGACCATGATTAACCCGGGGTTCTTAGGGTGGGGTTCTTAACGTAATTTAAGAACCGGTTCTTAACTTTAACAAAGAAAAAGTTAAGAATCGGTTCTTAAATTACGCTAAGAATCTCACCCTAAGAACTCCGGGTTAATCATGCTCTTAGAGCATTATCAACCCTAAGCACCTCTTATGGGGGGCTTAAATTTTTTATTTTTATTTTTTTCTGATTTAAAAAATAATAATAATAAACAAACCAATTGTGGACCGTCACGTGTCAGTGAGGCCCGCAAACAGTACAAACACCAGCTCTTAAACAAGCTCCCTAAGAGCATCAATATCCATGAGACCCAATTAGGGTCTCTTAATTTTTTTAATACTTTTATAATGTTAAAAGTGGCTAAGAGACCACATTAAGAGATCCTAATAAAATGTGCCTCCATTGCAAGTCTCTTAAGTGGGGGTTCTTTAAAAAAAATTATTACTTGAAGATATAATTTATTTATAAAATAAAACATAACAAAAGACAACACATAAAACATAGATATATATAAAAAAAAAGATTAGTAAATAAACGAGAATTATTTGAATTAAGATTCTGAGCTCAGTTGTTGTCTTCATCACGTCCAAATTTAAGCGATACATGTTCAACCAAATCATCTTTCAGTTGTTGATGCATTTGTCTATCACGAATTCTAGTTCGAACACCCATCATATTGGCGATATTTGTCGGGATATCTGTAGAGTACGAGAGATCAATATGTGAACTTTTGTTGTCTTCTCCGTGTTGGAAATCTGAAACATCAAATTGAGTATATCCGGCTCGTACGTCTTCAACTATCATATTATGGAGTATGATACATGCTCTCATAATCTTTCCAATTTTGACTTTATCCCAAAAAAAGAGTGGGATTTTTAACAATGGCAAAGCGGGCTTGCAAGACTCCAAAAGCACGTTCGACATCTTTTCGGACAGCTTCTTGACGTTGAGCAAATAAAACAGTTTTTGGCCCTTGTGGTATTGGAATAGATTGGATAAAAGTTGCCCATTTCGGATAAATACCATCGGTGAGATAGTATGTCAAATGATACTCTCTTTCGTTGACATAGTAAGTGACTTGCGGTGCTTGACCCTTAATTATGTCATCAAAAACAGGTGAGCGATCAAGAACATTGATATCGTTTAAGGTACCTGGAGGTCAAAAAATGCGTGCCATATCCATAGATCATATGAAGCAACCACCACTAAAACAATTGTTGGTTTACCCGAACCCCGAGAATATTGCCCTTTCCAAGCGGTGGGACAATTCTTCCACTCCCAATACATACAATCGATGCTTCCTATCATCCCGGGAAATCCACGATGCTCACCAATATCAAGTAGACGTTGAAGATCAGCCGGTGTTGGTCTTCTTAGGTACTCATCACCGAATAAATTTATTATTCCTTCCACAAAATGTTCCACACATAACCGAGTTGTAGTTTCACCTAGCCGGAGGTATTCATCGACTGTATCAGCCCCGGAACCGTACGCCAAGACACGGATAGCCGCTACACATTTTTGGAGTGGAGAAAGACTAGACCTCCCAAGACCATCTTCCTTTTGCCGAAAGTATTGAACTTCGTTGGAGAGTCGAGAAACAATGTGCATGAACAATGGTTTGTTCATTCGAAAAAGTCGTCAGAAATAATTCTCAGGATACATTGGAGTTTCACTAAGATAATCATTCCATAAACATGCATGGCATTCTTCACGATTTCTTTCGATATAACCTTGTTTTTTTCTTATCTTCTTTCGTTTTTCTTGAATGGAAAAATTCTCAAATGTTTGATCGAAATGTTGATCAAAGAATTGATCAAAAGTATCATCAATTGATTCCTATAAAGTGTTTTGAGAAGAAGAATCCATATATGTGAATGAAAAAAAAAAAAAAAAGATAGTTGTTTTATTTTGACTTTGAAGTTGTGATGAAAAAGAAAGAGCAAGAGAGTTGTTCATATCGTGAGAGTGAATTGTCCCTTTATATAGGAAGTGTAACATGACACAAGTACCATTACAAGACACAAGACACAAGACAACAACAAATGCTCCTGTGAGACTAGACAACAACAAATGTGAGTCAATTCTGAAACAAAAAGACAGTACATGACACAAGTAGACACTACTCGTACAATGACACAAGTGGAGACAATACATTACAACAAGACATTACATGACACAAGTACAAACAGTACATTACTACAAGCTCCCGTGACACAAGACATCTGAATGCTCCGTCTGCTCCCGTGACACAAGGAAGCCGTAAACCTGTAAGAGAAAACAAGTCACCATTAAAAACATATACATCATCAACAAGAACTTAAAAACATAGACATCAACAACAAGAACTTAAAACATAGACATCAACAACAACAAAACCGAGACACAAGTAGAATAATTACTTAACTTAAACAGAACTATAACAACACTGAAACTAATTAAACATTAAGTCACTGATGAGCTTCTTCTTGAGGGCTTCTTCATACTCGACTAGAGGTTCTTTTTTGCCAACAAGAGAGTCAAGTAGACTCATCTTCGACAACCTCTCCTTCATTGCCAAATCCTGCTGTTTAATGGTCCACATACTCTGAAATTCCTTCAGCGCATTCTCCTCTACCATAGTCTTCTTACCACTGGCCTTTGATGCCTTAACACCCACGGGACGCTTGGTATCAGTTGCTTGAGAGGTTGATGAATCTGCACCGTCATCCCACTTCTTCTTCTTAGAGCTTCCATCGTGTTTAGCTGTAGAAACGTCACACCACTTCTGGTCGTTGCGCAACTCCTTCCAAGCATGCTCTAGTGTGAATTTCTTCTTATAGTTGTTGTAAAATATTTCATGAGCTCTTTTCAGGACATCATTCTCATTGCAGCCACTACTTTTCTCCCGGGTTGCGGCTTCGTAAGATCCACATAACTTGGATACCAAGTCGTTGATCATGTGCCATCGTTGTTTACAGTGACTAGCCTCTCTCTATTCGCAGCCAGCAAGCTTCGGACTTGCCCCAAAGTAAGCTGCAATTCTCTTCCAGAAAGCGCCTGATCTTTGTTCGTTGCCAACAAGTGGATCTTTGCTTGTGTTTAGCCACGAGCTGATTAGCACAACATCATCTGTGGGTGTCCACTTCCTTCGTTCCCAATGATCACCAACATCATCCGTGCCTAGAGAATGAACTTGACATGAAGATAGGTCGGCACTATCTTCATAGTTACCAAAAGAAATATTTTGTTGACTATTAAGTAGCTCAACAAAGTTTGCATTCTGCGTAAATGGATTATAATCACGAAAGAGGAAAAGAAGTAGGAAATGTATTCAAGAAAGAGGAGAAGGAAGAGGAGAAGAAAGAGGAGAAGAAAGAGGAGAAGTCGAGAAAATGAATTAAAGAAAGAGGAGAAGTCGAGAAAATGAATTAAAGAAAGGGGAGAAGTCGATTTTTTTATAGCTATATCTAACAGATTCATTCATCACTACACCATTTATTAGAAACCTAACCAACCATTTTGAGTTGACATATATCTAACACATTCATCACTACACCATTGATTACCTAACCATAACCTAACACTAAACATAACATTAATTAGCCGATCCTATTCAGACACTACTCATTTACACAACATCAAAGACTATCACTACCAACAAAACAAAGTAGCATTTCGACACTACTCATAAACGCTAACTTGTATCGCATTTTAGACCTTTGTTCGATGAACTTGGATGATCATTCCAGCTTCAGACACTAAGAACAAATAAAGTTCAATGTTGCCTCATCCATTTGACGAAACAAAGACAGAAACAAATACATTAGTCAAGAGACAGAACCAAGAGTATTGCAACAAACTTAAACAAACTTGAACAACCAAACCGAGACAGAACAAAAGAATTAGAAACAACCTTGAACAAACAAACTAGCAACAAACAAAATCTACATCAAGAATCGAGTACCAGAAACAAAGCAAATTGTTTAAACTTGAACATGAATCAAAACCTTTACCTTCGGATTGAAGGAGAGCCGCCGAGATAGATGTCCCTCGACACCTCAACGAGAGCCATCAAGATACAGAATCTCCAAGACAAACATAACAAAAGACATGCAAATGAAAGTCAGAACAAGAACAATCATATTCTAAAGACACGCAAAATTGAACATCACAGATCATCGCTTTACCTTTCGAATCGCGGTTACCCACCGAGACATAGACTTCTTGCCGTCAAGGACAACCACCGAGTCAGATACCACCGTCGAGGAGATACACCGACAGAAAGAGAGAGAGAAACTAGAGGCCCCCGAGAGATAGACAGAAACCGGACAGCCACCGAGAGATTGAGAGACACCACAGCACCACCGCGAGACAGAGAGAAACAAGAGATCCACCGAGAGAGACAGAGAACCGGTGGAGCCACCAATGGGAAGCATGTCGCCTTTCGTCATCGTCGACAGAGACGAGAGAGAGAGAGAAACGACCGAGAGAGAAAGACAACGCAAAGACGCGTTTCGGCCGAGACCTCTCCTCTACCCCCTTCTCCCTTCGACACGTGTCTCGCAAGAGACGCCTCTTGCTTCCCTTAATTAAGAGGCGTGCCTTCGCTAATCTTTTTTTTTTAATAAATGATAATAATTGTAAGGAACCCAGTTAAAGGACGTGGATAAGGGTGCTCTAAGCACCCCCTTAGGGACTCACCCACTATTATATTCATTTTCCCTAAGCACCCCCTAAGCACTCCCCTTAATGGTGCTCTTAGTAACCTATTAAGAATCCCAAATAATTGATGTCATTTAACTGCTTTTCAACTGATTTTTTTTTTTAAATTAGTTATTTAGTTATAATACTTAAATTATTCTTCTTAGAACCCAAGAGGGTTCTTACTGATAATATTGCTCTTATGGGTGCACAAATGGACCTTTACCATCTTAACCAACAATGATTAACTATCTCATTCACAAAATTGCTAAATATTAGTAGTATTTTGGTGCACGTGACCCCATAATGAGTAACCTGGCTACGCCCTGGCTGTAACCAATTTCCACCTTCGACATCTTTGTGATCGCATCATGTTCCTTGGTTATTGTGTCGTCCCTCAACCACGTAAACTGCCCACACCCCAAGGTTCTACACGCTCGTCCACTAATTAATCACATACCAAGGCTTCCACTCTTTTGAACCATAATTTTCCTTCTGATATTAACAGTTTAAGCCAACAATTGACTACCCATACATAATACATGTGTTAACCTTTTAGTTTTCGTAAGTAACCCGAATAATTTATCGTTTTAGTAGCGTCCGATGATATGGGTAATTCACATTTAAGTTGAAACTCTATTTAATTTAATTAACTGTATATTTGCTTACAAGCTTCGTTCATCAAACAAACTAACATGTCACCATGAATACTCTGAAAGGGGATGTTAATTCGTAAGACTAGTCAAAAAGTAGATCCATTAACTGTTCCTTCCAGTGTAACTATTCTTAGAAGTATTCGATTTTACTATTTTAGTCTTACATACTGATACTTGAATGTTCAGGCAACGTTTTCAAAATTGGAGATGGTTAAACTTTGTTATCACTAAACTTATATACAGCTAAAACCTTGCAAGGAACGTAGGTCCCAAAGTGTGGAGAACATTTTAATATAAATCCAAGCTAGTTTTATAAGGATACGCAATGTATATAAATTTTATTTTATTTTTTGATCAAAGTATATACAATATAATATAAAACAAATATGAAAATGATAGAAGCCAAACATACTTATTATAAATATCAAATTGGAGATGAGGGTTGTTACCATCCATATGGTGTGAATTCTATGATTTTTGGACCCATTAATTATAAACGAGCTAGGGAAGAAGACAAAGAACATGAAGACATGAAACTGTTCCCTTTAAAAATTAATAAATAAAAATTCAATAAAAAGGAATGGTTGTCGTTCGAAAATGGGTACGAGTAAATAGTGTTGCAGAACTCTGCACCAACAGTAATTACAACAATGCAATATACAACCACGACCCACTTGCTTCTATTCATTTCCATTCATGTTCTCTCTCTCTCTCTGAATTGACTACGGTGACATGTTATAAGATGATAAACCCATTTCTTCTCTTTGCACGTTTCTTAGTTAGGTTAGGTCGTACGTAAAAAAGTTATGACCTATTTTGGTGTAATCGCAGAGACCAACTAAATTTCAGTTAAGATTAGTTTTAAACGACCACCTAAACTGTTTTGCTAGGGATGGCTAATCGAGTGTATAAGTTTTGCATAGCCTAACTTTGAACCAAGATTTTCAAGAGAAGTTGTGTTGAAAGAAAGTTGAAATCTTGACACTTTATTAGACAAAATTTTAGTACATAAGGTACAAATAAAACTTTAATGAAAGTGGTACTAGAGTGTGCTTAAGATGGTTATATTGGTTGAGGATTCAGATAATCAAAAGTTATTACGAACAGACATAACTAAAGTTACTATGGAATATGTTAAATGAGTTTAAATAATACTAGGAATTAAAAATGTTGTTATAAGAAAGCAGACATGAAAGAGTTTCTTATAACTAAAGATGATCAATTTTTAAAGATGCAGCAATCCGTAAATCAATATCCATACTCTTTAATTAACAGGAAGAACAAGTAAAAAAGGACCTACTAGACTATATATACGATAACTTAATTGAGTAAATTGGTTCGTGTGTCTTGAATATGTTCTTGAATGTATCCTCAATTATTAACATCGATATGACTAAAAGCTAAATCATCTGAAAAACGGTGCCTCTGTCCCCAACCCGAATTCATCATATTGATTCATGTTTTTTCTTATATAAAAAACCTTTCTTATAAGAAAAAAAATCCCGAACTAATTTTCAATTAATGTAGCGGTTGATTACTCTACTCAGAAATTTCTTAATTGATTAAGAGAATTATTAATAAGAATTGAAGACTTTGATATCGTCGGGTTATATATTTTGAACTCTACAAAAAAGAAAGTGTATGAATATCAAAATCGATATAATTACCATAATATATATAAGCACAATGGTGGATATAGATATAGATATAGAAGAAAGAAAGAGTCCGTGATTACTTGGTCTCTCTCTCTTTCTATATATCGACACAGCATAAAAGTTGTTCTTTCTCTCCGTTTCCTTAGCCTCTGCATCTGGGCGATTTTCTCTCTCTATCTCCCTACACCTTTGGGAGAGTAGTACTGATCCTAAACCCCCCCCCCCCCCCCCCNCCCCCCCCATCATCTTTCTATGCCTTCCTCTTTTCTTTCACTTATTTTCTTTTCTTATTTTTCTTTTAAGTTTGCGCAAAACTAGCGAGTCCAAATAATAAAACACTTGCATGAGCCTAATTTAATATTCAAAATTTGATAGAGAGAAAGAGAGAGAAGATAAGAGAGAAGGTGACAGTAGATTCCTACTGATTTTTATGTTAACAAACATGGAAAAATGGGTTTGACCGAAGAAACTTAAGGGTGGTAAATTTTAGTACCAACTTTTCTACGCTATCATTCATTTACTCTTTTCTGTATATGTGATTTTTGTCAACCGTATCATATCTAATATAATCGTATTATAGTTTTAAAAGTATAATAATAGTAATAACAAAATGCTTCGCTACTGTATGTAAATCCCTAGACAAAAAGAATAAGAATAAAAAGAGCAAAGTTCTTCATCCCAAGATCAATCAGGAGAGTCAGACTCAGACCCCATCTCATTTCCCATCTCTCCTTTTCACATTTATTTCCTTTTTTTTTTTTTTTTTACTTCTATTTTTATATGTGTGAAATTGAAAGTTAATACTCGTATTATTTAGTATAATGGGTCCAAGGGTTCATCCCAAGATCCCCTCTTCCTCTTTTTTTTTTTTTAACACCAGATCCCCTCTTCTTTTCTTCTCTTTTTTTTCTTAGAAACTCTCAACTTCTTCACATGGAAATCAATTCCCTCTAGTACCACCAAATCCTGTTACTATTAAGGTATGTTTATAGTTATTTATTACTAGTATATAAATATTTGAAAAATAAACATCATTAATTAGTAATAGTCGTATCATATTTTAGAGCGTATTTTATTATTAGAATAATATTATATTTAAATGAGTAAAAATATAGTAAAAATTAAGCACAAGATGAGCTTTGCCCATCGAGAGCCTCAAACCCAAAAGTCTCTTCTAGCTTCACGAGATCCAATCTCTTGCTTTTTAGTTATTAATTACATCTTCTTCCTTCTCTTCTCTCTTCGCCCTCTTTCTCACACCTACCTATCTAAGCAACACAAAGAACACCATTGATCTCATCTTTTTTATTCCTTATATTTCCTCCGTTCATCCTTAAGCATTCCATCTATAAGGTAAATAATTAAAATTTCTTTCTCTCTTTGGTTGTCCGTTTATAGACATCATAGCTTTCTCAGGTTATCTTTAGACTTGAAACTTATAGAGGTCTAGTTTCCAAAATTTGACTAGCAATCATATAGCTACAAGTCACTCTATATATACGCATATATAGCTTATAGGTCTTTAGGATATGATCTTTTGTTTCTTCCAAGTATGTAGTATATTTGATACAAACCTTTTTCTTTGACTTTATAAAAGCACCTTAATGCTTCTCATCTGTTTTCATATTTGTTTTAAACAGTTTGACAAGAAAGTTCAAGTGCATATAAAATATATATACATGCTTATATGTGTGTTTGTACATAAAAATTGCTAGCAATATTTTCAATGCTATTAAATACAAAGTTTCCTCTCATTTTACAGTTTTTTTTCTGTTGAACGCCAAATAGCAGCTAAGCTAAAGCAGAGAAGATCTCCCCTTTACTTTCCCTCTCAAGATAAACAGAATTCCATATTAAAAGAGGAGTTCTTTAATTTATTCGCAGGTAAGCTTTCTTATTCTAGAGATTTCAACATCTCCAAATATATTTCTCTGTCACATATTTCACATTAGTTTCATTACAAAAACCAAAAAAAAAAAACTCAAAATCTTCAAATCTTATCTTTTCACAACTGTTACACAAGTTGTTCCTCCAATAAGAAAAAAAAAAGTCAGAAACCCTAGCTAGCTTTTTAAATTTGAATGGCGGCTTTGTGTAGGAAGAAAAAATGGCATCTTCATCAACGAACTCACCATGCGCAGCTTGCAAATTCCTGCGTCGAAAATGCCAACCGGAGTGTGTATTCGCTCCATATTTCCCACCTGACCAACCACAAAAATTCGCAAACGTTCACAAAGTGTTTGGAGCAAGCAACGTCACAAAGCTCCTCAACGAGCTTCACCCTTCGCAGCGTGAAGACGCAGTGAACTCTTTAGCATATGAAGCCGACATGCGTCTCCGTGATCCAGTCTACGGCTGCGTCGGAGTAATCTCTCTCCTCCAACATCAGCTTCGCCAGCTTCAGATAGATCTCAGCTGCGCCAAATCTGAGCTGTCCAAGTACCAAAGCCTCGGGATACTCGCCGCCACGCATCAGAGCCTTGGAATCAACTTACTCGCAGGGGCCAACGCCAACGCAGATGGATCCACGACGACGGGCACAGTGAGAGACCATCATTATCATCACCACCAGTTTTTCCCTAGAGAACAGATGTTTGGTGGGTTAGATCATGTTCCTACCGGTAACAACTACGACGGTGGGATTCTTGCGATTGGACAGATCAGTCAGTTTCAGCAGCCTCGAGCTGCCGCTGGAGATGATGGTCGCCGTACTGTTGATCCCTCTTGAGATTTTAGGGTTTTGGGCGCTTCATCCTCCTCGTTGATCCTCGCTTGATTGATGATTACTCATGAATTATGGCTTCAGATAATATATTATTAATGTGGAACAAAAACCAAAATAATTATTTTTAATCGAACGGTCCAGTCCGTCTCTCTTGATGACATTTATTTCAGTTATTATTATCACTTTCACTAAGATATAGTATGATGTTAGTGTCACGTTTGTATTTCTTTTAATTATATGGAAACGGTTTTTGTTTCTTCTCTTAATTTTATCTCATATAGTATAGTACTTCCAAATATGTCGTATCTCCTGCCGGATAGAGACTCCATTTTCAGTAAATATTTTGGAAATCTGATGGACGAAACATTATATAGACAATATAGGATTTCTACGAAAATATTAAATGAATACTGTATTCAAAATTCTAATTGTTAAGTCTATTTTAGTATATAAAGAAATGAATATATTAAACCAGAAATTTGACATGAAATCTTACATATAAAATAATATTTGCAAGAAAATAAATTTGATGTGGGATGATAGAGCACCCGGTGCATTCTTATGAAAGTTTTTTAAGATAAAATTAATTAAAATGCAATAGTACTATAGTAGGAAAGAGAGTGAAAAGTTTATTAGATAAGCTTCCTTGCGAAGGGACTATGAGAGCATGATTAACTCAAGAAGCTCTCATAAGATTCTTGAAAAAAAAAAATTTTTTAAAAAAATTAAAAATAAAAATGAACCAATCACGGGCTGTCATGTGTTAGTTGAATCCACAAATAATATAAAAAATCCATAAAAACCAGTTATTAATTAATAATTTTTACAACCGGTTATTAATTAATAATTTTTAGAACTGATTCTTACATTATTTATGATATTCATCTCTTAAGAAACCCCCATAAAAACTCCTTTTAATCCTGGTCTCAATCTATGACCATCAATAAAAATATCTAAACCAACGTGTCATTTTAACCTTGAACGAATTATATTTGCTGATATTAAATTTAATTATATAAGTATAATAATCATAAGAATTTTTTTTAGAGATTGTTCATGATGCTTTTAGATACACTGTCAATTCTCAAAAAAAATGGTGTGATACACTGCGACGAGAGATAAGTGTATCACACCATTTTTTTGAGAATTGACAGTGTATCTAAAAGCATCATGAACAATCTCTAAAAAAAATTCTTATGATTATTATACTTATATAATTAAATTTAATATCAGCAAATATAATTCGTTCAAGGTTAAAATGACACGTTGGTTTAGATATTTTTATTGATGGTCATAGATTGAGACAAGGATTTGACGTATGTAGGAAAGGGCTTAACGAATTCATGAACAGTGATGAAACATCTTATCTCCGGGAGAACTATACAGAGTACCTCTTTATAGGCTGCGTCCAAGTCTTCATTCATATATTTATGATCATGCCTGGTTTGATCAAAAAAAAAAATATATATATTTATGATCATGCCTCTATATATATTTTTCTTTTTTGACAATAGATCATGCCTCTATATATTTTCGATTTCCAGCTATTAATACTAATTGTAACATTAACTCGTTGACCAAAAAAACATTAACTAACTAGTACGGCCGAGATTGAGCATTTAAACTGTCACTGATTTAGACTTTTTAGTTATTTATTTGACTAGTTGGTTAGTATTTGAAAGGTGATATTTTTTAATTTAGACAAATATTAATAATATCTAAATATATATTTTATCAATTATTTTATTTTTCCTTTTATGCTTCCCAATAAAATTGTATCATTTATATATTTAGATTTTAACATCTTCAGTAGCAAAAAGACTGCCTTTTGTTAAAACATTTTAAAAATCCTACAAACATACTCCTTCTGTTTCGCAAAGAGTGTCGTTTTAGAGAAAAAAAATTATTACAAAATAAGTGTCATTTTAGGATTTCAATGCATAATTTATTGATTTTATTTTCCAGTTTAATTTTCTATTGGTTGAAATATGATTAGGTGTATGGATAATGATGTTTTTCTATAGAAAATATGCAAAATTAAATGTTTTCTTATGTATTATTTTTAATGAAAACATTATTTGTAAATTACGAGAACCAAAATTCAATCACTACTAAAATATTATATATAAATCACTGGCCAAAAGTAATGTTTTTTGTCTTTATAAATTTTAAATATCATCTGAATTAGTACATATTTTTTTCCTAAAACATTATTTAATAGGATACAAAAGGAAATATATTTTACTATATAATCCCAGATTTTAACATAATTGCAAGACATAGATTTCTTAATTAAGGAATTTTATTAAGGAAAAAGCTTATTTTTTTAAGAAAAATTTCAAAAATGCTTATTTTCTAAATTTATATTAACCTTTAACAATTTTTTCTTTAAAATAATATATCCAACATGATTTAATATTAATATTTAGAAACTAAAAATTTAAATATATGTTCTTCTATTTGGCTAAATTTTAGTTTCTGTATTTTCATCTACTCAAGAAAAGTTTATCATGTGGTTTTGCATCGGAGCTAACAACATTAGCATCAACACAGTCTCATACTATTCAACCAATAATAATACTAGTCTAGTTTACAATTTTTAATTAAAATATAAATATTTATAAAAAACTAATCACATAGAAACAAGTACAGGAAAAATCTTACTACTTTGTTTGAGAGTTTCTCAAAAAATAAACACATTTGTTTCTCTTTCTCTGTTTTTATTTATATTAATCTCTTTGAAAATTTAATGATAACTTTAAGAACACTAATTTTTTAAAAATTTGGGGTCCTCAACATAAATATAAATAATCACATTAGGATATTTAATTATGATATATCAAAATAATGAAAATTACATCAAAAATATAAAATTTAATTATATATGTATATATTTTTAATATATATATATATATTAGGACTTTGAATAAATATCCTAAATAAGGATGCTCTAACAACTTATTTTTGGTTTAAAAAAAACTTGTATAGGTATACTCAATTAAATCAATTTTAATTTTGAAAAATAAGTTAAAGTTGGTTATGTGTTTCTGATTTATCGGTGCATATATATATATACTATAGAGCGAACTAATAAGGAAATTGAAATCAAATAGTTAAAGTTTTTCCAAAATGTATTGTACTGATGCTTTTTCTCAAAAAGTTGAGTATTGTACTCGCAATACAGCAAAACAAAACTTTTTTCTTCTGATTGCTTCAAAAAGAAGGGTAGGTTGTTTAAGTAAAGACGCGTTTTTATTGCGTTTTACAATGCAACTGTATCTAGTCAATTACATTATTTTGTCAACTGCATTTAAGATACATAACAATGATGATTATAGTATCTTTTCCACACTTTAATTGATCGATCTATTCATAATAAAAATAAGTAATGAGAAGTATCGACACAATTCCCAGTGTTGACCAAAATCCCTCATTCTCAGAGTACTTATGAAGAAACCCTAAAGTAAAAGGAATTGTCAAACCAGCTCACCTTGGCCCCCACGTCGCCCGCACGGTTGCATCACCTTCTTTTTTTTTTTTTTCACCCAAAAACAAAGATTATAAATATACTCCCTTCCTTTCGTTTCGCAAAGAGTGTCGTTTCGAGATTTTATTTTCGTTTCATAAAAAGTGTCGTTTTCTATTTTCAATGCAAAATTTATAAATTTTATTTTCCAATTTTATTTTCTATTGGTTGAAATAGTGTTAGGTGTATGAGAAATGATGTTTTTATATAGAAAATATACAAAATTAAATGTTTTCTTAATCCGTGTGCAGAAACTTAAAATAACACTTATTATGAAACAGAGGGAGTATTAGTTAGCTTTTTCTTAAATTTTAACTACCAAAAGGATTTTACTCAAGCAGTTCCTTTACTCAAGCAGTTCCTTTACTTGAATAACCAAATAACTAAACCGGTGTTATGTTATGGTAATGAACAATTTTCTCAAATAGTATTTTTCATTTTTTTTTTCATAAAATATCATTCAAATAAAAGAATAATCAAAAAATATATATATTTTTTGAAAAATTTAATTTTTAATTTATTTTTGAAAAATTGAAACTTTAACCCCAAAATTCTATCATTTAACTTTAAACCCAAAATCTAGATTATTTAACGACATTGATGATGACGCAGCAAGAGGATTTGTGTTGACCAGATCGACCGTAGACAAGAGACTGAGTGCATGGGAAGCTATAAGTCTTCCACGGAACCCTCTCCATATGTAATAGAGACGGGCTATCAAAGAAAAGGTAATCATGTGATTCAGGATTTGAAGAACATATGATGTAAGAGATGAAGAGTTGAAGAGATTGATAAAACTTGTATATTGATAGAAGATGTACAATGGTGATTATATACAGAGGAGAAAGAGCCGACTAAGACTCATCAATGAAAGCTACTTCCTTATTCTACGTATACAATATTATGTACAATATTCTGAATTGAAGTCAAGAGGATCTGAAGTATCTTTAACATCCCCCCCAAGATGGTGGGGCAAGTGCCACACCAATCTTGGTTTGAAGTTCTGTATAGCGTGATCAGAGGAGTGGTTTTGCAAAGCATCAACAAGCTTTCTTTAGTGTTGATCGATGTGTGATACTCGTAGCATGCCGTTCTGAATTTGACCTCAACTGAAGTGATAGTCGAGAGCTACATGTTTCATCCTTGAGTGGAACACATGATTAGCACATAGGAAAGTAGCTCCAAGATTGTTGCAGTATGACAGGAGAATGTGGAACATTTATACCCATTTCTATGAGTAGATTGCAGATCCATCATATTTCTGCATAAGTGTTTGTGACTGTACGATATTCTGCTTCAATGGATGATCTTGCAACTCTGCTTTTCTTTTTAGAGGACCAGCAAACCGGGTTCTTGCCAAGATAAACAATGAAGGCACCAATAGAGATATAGTCATGGTTGTCACCTTCCCAGTCAGCGTCAGAGAAAGCATGGAGCTGAAGATTATTTTTTGAGGAGAAAAAGATACCATGGATTGCGTCACAGCTAGATAGCGTAATATCCGCTTAGCTGCATTCTAGTGGTGATCCGTTGGAGAATGCATGAATTATGATAGACGATTGACTCCGAACGCAATGTCGAGGCGGGTGAAAAGTAGGTATTGAAGGCTGCCCACAAGTCTCTTATACTCGGTGCTGTTGGATAGAGGAGTACATGTCGTGACAGTGATCTTAGTATCTGTGGCCATCGGAGTTGATACATATTTAGCACTAGTCATGTTGTATCGATCCAGTAAATCAGAGATGTATTTTTGCTGAGAAAGATGCATGCCCTTATCTGTTTGTTGAGCTTCGACACCTAGAAAGTAATTGAGATCTTATGGGTCTTTGACAAAGAACATGTTTGCAAGTAGCTTTAGCACCTGCGTAATCATCTTTTTGCAACTTCCAGTGAACAAAATGTCATCGATGTAGACAAAAAGTGTTTGTATAGTCTTGCCCAGGCTGTTGATTGTAGCCTTTTGCTACTAACCATGACTTGCGCTTGTGAAGAGGACCATTAGGAAGATGCTTGTTCTTGTAGATCCACCTGCATCCAACGATGTTTTGATGAAGCTGTAGTGGAACTAGTTCTAGCGTTTGGTTCTTTGCGAATGCATCTAGCTCATCCGACATAGGCTCACACCATAACTTATAGGGCTTATAGGGCTTGGTTCACTATTCTTGTAGGGCTTGGTTCACTATTCTTGGTTCTTAGGGAACGTTTTGGGTACATGAGACATAAAGGTTTAGCTTGGGAGGTTTGGTAATGTTGTTTTTCCATTTGGTGGTCATAGGGTGATGATTGGTTATGGGTTGAGTTGTAGGCTGAGTTTGATTTCAGTGTTTATCGGTTGGGTTGCAGGTTGTGTTTGGGTTGCAAGTAGAAGAGGCAGCAAAGGTAAATTGGTTAGAGTTTCAATTTTTGTGTTTGGAGCACATACCTGAGTGTTGCTTGAGTCGTCTGTTGCGTGGATCACTGCAGCCTCCGTTGGTGATGAATATATCAGCTGGTGTCCCTGAAGAGGTAAGACCATGGGCACGAGTGTATGTGAGATAGGGACATGAACAACTTGAGATTGAGGGCTCACGGTTTGGTTAATGTCTGGACTTGAAGGTGAGGTTTGGTTTGCTGGAGAGGTATTTTGAAACATCATTGTTTGTTCATCGAATCTCACATGCCTGGAAGTGTAGACACGACGAGTGCTTCTTTGCAGGAAAAGGTATGCACTTTGAGAGAGTGAGTATCCGATGAAGGCGCATGGCGTAGAAGGATTCTCGAGCTTGTTGGTGGTATAAGGTCGTAGCCATGAAAAACATAAGCATCCAAAGATTTTTAGTTTATGGTAGTTAGGAGTTGTACCGAATAGCTTATGAAATGGATACTCCATGGCAAGGACCTGAGTTGGTAACCGGTTGATGAGGTACACTGCAACTGCATATGCATATGTCTAGTAGCTTTCTGACATTCCGGCATGGATTAGAAGCGTGAGTCCAGTTTCAACAATATGGTGATGTTTTCTTTCAGATACTCCGTTGTGTTCAGGAGTATGTGGTGGTGAGGTGAGATGAGTGATACCTGATTCAGAGAGGAAGGAGCGTACAACTATATACTTACCGCCATTGTCTGAATAAAGTGTTGATTCTCTGTTGAAACTTGTTCTCGACAAGATCTTTGTCGCTTATGAAGGAGTCACGAGTTTGGACTTTGTTTTGAGGGGATAGATCCAAGTATAACGGGCATAAAGGTCAAAAAAATGACATAATATTTGAAGTTATCAATAGATACTGTTGGAGAGGTCCAAACATCAGAAAAAATATATTCTAAGGGACGAGTATAGGCAATGGTAGTTTGAGAGAACAAAAGTTTATGGGTTTTATTAATAGCACAATCATAACAAAAAAAAGGTTGAGTAGAAATTTTGGGAACAACAATATTGATAATAGAAAGAGAGGGGTAGCCTAGGTGATAATGCCAGTCTCATAAGGATGGTTTGGGCGAGGTTGTGGGGAAGAAAGATTGAATGATGAAGGAGGAGACTGGCCACTCGTATAGATCAACCTTGGTCTTTCCGCTGAGCAATGCAACACCCAAGAATAGATCCTTCACCTGAAAGGAAGCAAAGAAGAAATCAACAAAAACTTTGTTAGCATTAGACAAGCGATATACTGAGATAAGATTTTTATGAATATGAGGTACACATAAAACAGTAGTTAAGGTAAAAGGGCGAGTTGAGGTAGGGAGAGAGAGTGAACCATAGTGCATAATAAGAAGGCCAGTACCATCGCTAATAAGAACTTTGTCGTTACCATTGTATGGTTGATGCAGAGCAAGCGTATCTAGATCACTAGTGAGATGATGAGTCGCTCCGCTGTCCATGATCCAAGAGGACGATGGTGTAGTAGGTACCATAGCGACATTGGCACGAGACTGCCATGGAGGATATGAGTTGAGAGAGGAATGTGGTGTTGATGATTGATGACCTAGTTGAGGGCATCTCCTAGCGATGTGTCCTTGTATGCCGCATATCTGGCACTTCCCTTGATAACCACCTTGAGAACCTTTGTATATGTTGTTGTTGAAGTGGTTAGAGTTGTTGTATTGTGGTTGTTGTGGATTGTGGTTCCAAGACTGTTGTTGCGTTTGATGATGACGGCTTTGAGATTGTTGATGTGTGTAAGATGCATTAGCATTGATCGGTGTGTCGGAGACAAGAGCCGAAGTTGTCAGTGATTTTGCCTCTCGATTAAGCAGCTTCTCATGAACCTCAGTGATGGCAGGTGGTTTATCACGTGCTTCAATCTGATCAACAGTCTATTTGTAATCTTCGGGAAGACCACCGAGAATATGCTCGATCTGATCTTCATGATCCAAAGGTTTTCCAAGTAGTGCGATTTGATCGAATCTCGTTGTTAGACCTTGAACGTATTCATCTATGGTCTTCATGCCTTTGTTCCATTGACGAACCTGCAGTCAGAGCTGCTGGATGTGTCCTCTGCTCGGTTTAGCGTAAGTAGGAGCCAACATCATTCATATGTTTAATGCAGTTTTCGCGGTGGAGACAATCGGTTGGATGGAGACAGCGATGGTGCCGATTAGACCACTGAAGATTAGCTTATCTTGGTGCCTCCACAGCGTGTAGGCAGGGTTCGTGGTCACAGCTCCTTCGTTGGTGATTGTCGGGGATGGTGGTGGTGTGATTCCGTCGAGATGTCCAGCGAGTTCATAGCCATCGAGTAAGACATCAACTTGAAGGCTCCACATCATGTAATTTGTCGATGTCGATTTTGTAACATTCGTCATGTTTACATTCAATAGAGTCGCAGGTGTAAGATCTACTGTTTCAGCGGTTGTAGTGGACATGATGATGTCGATGTGGGAGAGGAGAATGTGAGGGAGAGAAAAGAGGAATTGAATTAGAGAAATAGAATCAGGATTGTGTATCCCACTCTAATACCATGTAAAAAATGAAGAGATTGATAAAACTTATATATTGATAGAAGATGTACAATGGTGATTATATACAGAGGAGAAAGAACTGACTAGGGCTCAGCAATGAAAGCTACTTACTTATTATACTTATACAATATTATGTACAATATTCTAAATTGAAGTATAGGATCTGAAGTATCCTTAACATAAGACATAAATATTAGGCACACTCATGCCCCAAGATAACAATCTGTCACGGGCTGGAAGCTTTGATAACATAACAATCCATAAAATGAATGAGCATCGAGGGATCTTCTCATTGAACCAAATTAGCTTGTCTTAAGAAAAAGTGACTTTGCTGGCTTTGATTTGCTTTCAAGTTTCCTTAGAAAAAAAGTTGAAGAGTAATTCTTGAGGCATTGCACCAAAGGTATGTATCAGACCTTGACCCTGCTGTTGGAGGAGCTGTAGCGGTCAGTTGGTTTGGCAGAGCTAAGGCCTGCTCTGATCATGCACTTGGTAGGTTCCAACAGCCATTCAAGATTGTTTGAGAGACAAATGCGTGGATTGGTACATGCAGATGTGTTGGCACATGTCGGCCAATATAGTTTATCAATGGCCTTGTCTAGAACCATGAATCGAACCAGAAGGAAGCCTTAGTACCCACCCATCAAACCTCAAAAACTGATGGAGTGTGTTATTTAACCGCAACATTCCCCTGACTGTGGGGGAGAATCCTTGTGCGCCAGAAGTTATCCAAAAGCCCTTCGTGTGGAACACAATAGTTATCAGCCATGCGACCCATAATAATCCAGAAGCAGTAAACATGTTTCAAACTCATTTTAACCGGAAAATCATCTCAAATTATTCTGATATCTATTGATTTTGATGAGTTTTAGATTTATGTTTTAGCTTATTATGATCATTCTAGGTTGCAATTAGATCTTTATATTGTATTTGACAGGGTTTGAAATGCATAATTAGAAGTTTAGGATGAAAATCTAGGGTTATGTTACACATTATGAAAGTTTAGGGTTAAATATGATGTTAACAACAAACGAGGGACCAATGTGAAATAAAAAGGAGGTCTAAACTGCACAGCTGAAAGCTTTGTGGTTGATCCGAGAGGCCGTTTCTGAAAATTTGATAATTTGGAGTCAAATAGTAAATAGCTGAAACATAAAGGGCCAGATGTACAAAAATGTGAGATTTGGCCATGGTTGCTCCTCGAGCTTTCACCTGCGACTGAAGCACTGTTGATTCTGACGACGAGACTTACCGAAGGAGACCATGGCTTGAATCAGAGAGCACGACGCGGAGTTAGAGAAGTTGTGAGCCAGTGACAACCAAGCTTGAAGCAAAAAACTCAGTGAGATGAGCACGACATCGATACTTGATTCTGATGACGAAGGTGAAGTTCAGTCACGGCGTCGACACGTCAGAGATTGCTTGGACGGAAGAATATGTGGGTCTTGGTCGCAGAAGGAGACATTCATGGTGGCTCCGGTTTCAGTTGATGTCGGAAGAAGAAACCCACATTGGAATTGGCTACAAAAGATGTGGCAGAGAAGGAGCACTACAAGAAAACACGTCCATAACGACCACAATTTTAGTCGTTAATTCATCTTTACTTACCTATTACGACAAAACATGATTCATCGCTAGTTGCTCGTTGTAACATATATATCGTCGTAATTGTTATGACTAACATAATTCATCGTTTATTCTCCGTACACGGGTTATTCATAAACCATATATAATGTTACATCGTTTATTACGGTTGTACATATGTCGTAAACAATAGTTGCTAAAATGATGTTAATTATTCGTAAATATTACAACCAATTAACATTGACTATCGACGTTAAATCTTTGTAAATATTACAATATCTTAACACTGCCAGTTGATGTAAATTGATCATAATATTTACGACCAATTAACATCGTTTCTCGCAATTTAACAAAATAATTAAAATATTGAAAGATTAAATTGAATTTTCTTTTTAATTTAGAAAATTTAAATAGAAATATTATATATAAATATTATAATTCCAAAATGCAAACAAATTTTTTTTTCTAAAAATTAAGATTCTCGAAAAGCTCGGAAGTATGATGCTCGGCCCGTTGCTCAATCTATGCCTGCTCTTATGGAGTGGGGACAAGGCTAATGGTTGAACATACATTCTGCCATTTCCGTGCAAGCGCCGGGTTTGTTTCAGCAAATACATCAAATATCCCCGCCATGGCCCTCAGCTGGCTCCTAGTGTCTTGGTTATCCGCCCGGAGGCCAAATATAATGTTGTTGGCAGCCGTCAAATCTGCCCGGAGCTAAAAATCTTCTTACCTTGCAACAACGTAGGTTGCTGTAACCCTCGGAATATCGTTCACCGAACCGATCACGACCATCCGTTCTCTTTTCTTTGGGACAACCTTCAATTGAATTTTGAATATTTAGTTAGTAAAAATATATAAGATTAAAAATATATAAGATTAAATGATGATTATTTACTTGTTCAAAAATTTTGTCTTGTTCGACGGTGGACAACTGGACATGTGCGTCATCCGGATTATGTTGCGACAACTGGGTCTGGACTTCTTGGATCCGAGCCTCCACATTGTTGTGGATCTTTTCTGATCAAAGATCTACAAACGTCCCATCATGATGTTGGTGTATCGTCTTGAAAAAGTCAGGAAAGAGATGGTGGAGCTCCTTCCCGAGCGGACTAATTTTTTTTTAATTATGAGTTAAAAATAATTGAAAAATAAATAAAAAATTTAAGAAAAGATACTTACAATCTCGAGGGCCCTTCTGGCATGTGAGATCTGTCCGGAAGTATGGACCATTGGCAAATTTCCATCGAGATTAGGTGTAAACCGGGCCTTCGAGCAATTAGTGGACGTCCGAATTGAGCAAGGCGTAGTCCAATAGGCCTCTAGGCCTGTCCAAACGCGATCACTGATGTAGATGGGTTTGGCATTATCCCCTAAGATCATCCACTTTTTCTTCCTATCTCCAACAATGTTCTTAAGTCGAAGCCTCACCTTATCGTTGAACGCCTTCTTCACCTCTTAGTTGACACAAATGGACCAATTCCATTTTTGCTTCAAAACAAATTCGTTAACTTCACAAATAAATAATTTGAAAAAAAAAAAAAATAATTCTAAAAATATAAAACTTCCCGCAAAATATTTGAACCAAGTTGTCCAAATATGGTCGGGTGTAAGAGACCAAAACAGATGATGTTCATGGAAGTATGATTTGATGGTTTCTAAAATGCTTCGTCCTAGAACATTGTCCGTCAGAAACCTGTAAAATTTGAAAAAATAAAATAAATTAGATATTTCACTGTAATAAATGAAGTAAATTTGTAAAAAAAAATAAAATTATTAAAAGATTACCAATAATGTTAGCCGGTCGATCATGGTCAATGATGCGTAAACCCTCTCGACCGGGCTGTCAAAGAAGTCTTCGACAGTGTATCTAGCATATGGAGCATCCGGTGGCACTATCAATTCCGGATGCATACCTTTGGAAGCAGTAGGTGCTGGAGTAGCTTCATGAGCTGGGGCCGCATTGTGAGAAGATGGCTGAGGCTGATGAGATTTCTGTAGAAGAGGCACATACGGAGAAGGAGGAAACAAAGGAGGAGGAATAGACTTATGAGTCGTCTGCGGTGATCTTCCCTGAGACTGACTCTCAGGGACAAACTTCAGTGCGGATGCAGTACTGAGAAACTTACTGAGAAACATAGACCCATAGATGGGTATGTTCCTGAGTCTCTTCCTACCACCAGCCATCTATTAAAAATATACAATTTAAATTAGAGATATGTAAAAATTATATTTTTAATCTATCTAAATAATTTCATTCCTAAATTAATTCCATAATCTAATATAATTTCATTCATAAACTAATTCCATAATCTAATCTAACTTAATTCCTAAACTAATCCTCCTAAAAACTAAACTAAAAAAACATATCTAAGAGATAGAGCAGAGGATTTTTAGAGTCCAAAGAGTAACTGAAATGGGTTCGATGGGTTTAACTTAAGGATTTAAGATTTGTCGTAATATAGTCGTAATATTACGATAAATTAGGGATGATCTGCATTTTTAAGGTTACGACGAATTATGGACTACTCGCGTTTTTATATTACGACGAATTAGGGATGATCCACGTTTCTAAAGTTACGACAAATTAGAGACGATCCACGTTTTTATGTTACGACGAATTATGAACGATCCGTATATTTTTAACAACTTAGTTACGACAAATAAGTTTTATACCCTAAAATAAAAACTCTAAACCCTTAACTTCTTAAGTTATATATACATTTGTCTAACGTTTAACCCTATAAAATCTTGTTTTCACAAGAAATTTTATTTTTAAACATTGATTTGTTACATAATTTTAGAAAGATAATAAAAACATTGAGTCTAATAATATATTTAAGCATAGAGTTGTTACATAGTTAAAAATATGACATAATGAAAATTCACTCCTCATCAGAACCATCACTCGTGTCTTCACTAAGATCATCACTTTCTTCAAATTCATCTTCGCTACCTTCATCTGTAAGATTGTCTGGAAAATTTTCATATTCCGGGTTCTGCAAATCAACAAGTAAGATTTCATCTGTAGGTTGTTCAGGTACTTCCACTTTATTTACGAAATCTTCTTGAAAAGACGGTTGTTTATCACCGATTATCCAGCCCCGAGGTGTAACTTTTGTATTGGCTAAACAAGATATTTATGGATTGTCTTATCTTCAGATATGGAATAAAACAAATTTTCTTTGCTTGAGATGTCAATATGTAAGGTTCAAATTTGTTGTACCTACGTGTAGCATTGATATCCATAACTCCAAACTTGTTATAGAAAACACCTTTATTGACGGTGGGTCAAACCAATCACATTTGACAAAAAAAAATTTCATCTTCACTAAACCGGGGAATGCCACTTCAATGATCTCTTGTAAGATTCCATAGAAATCTGTTTCACCTTTCACACATATTTCATAGTTCACAGTTTCTCGACGACTTCCATACTCGTAAGTGTCAAAAGTGTAACCTCGTGTGAAATACATAAGTGTTGTGGTGACCTTAAAAGCTGGACCTTGTATTAATTCATAAAACCACGTAAGATAGAATGAATCATCATAATCAATATGTAAATAATAACTTAATAATATTTAATTTATAATAAAATTAATAACTTAATTAATTGTGATGTTATTTAGCTGATATATATATATATGTGTTTTCAACCACTTCATGAAGTGTTGTTATTTTCTTTTGTTGATATCATTAATTACTATTCTTGGTATAGCTTTTTCTACCCGATCAACAAACCTTCTATCCGACAAAATAAATAATCATTAAGTATTAGAAATTAATTATATATATAATTAATTGAGAAAATAATTTACTTTTCAAATTATTGCATCTCCTCGCAATTAATGAATATATTTTTGTGGGTATTGTGATAATCTTTTGTACTCGGATACTAAACTTCTTTCAGCTTTCCACCTAGACGTTTAATCTGAAATAAAATATCTTGAACACCTGGTACAACATATATCGGCATAAAACCACCATCATCATATTTCCTCGGAGCTATGTTCCGTGTCTGGACTTGTGACCCAAAGTAGTATAACGTGAAGTGAGATGTTTCTTTCGTCAAACTCCCAACAACTATTGAATCTCCCACCCCTGCAAGATTTTTTGTTTTCCTTTTCAGATGTTTCATGGACCGCTCATAAGGACACATATATCAGTTATGAACAGGTCCACGACGCAATACCTCATACGGGAGGTAGACAACTAGATGTTCCATGACGTCAAAAATAACGGAGATAATTTTTTTCTAAATTGCACATTAAGATTGGAATATTGTCATCAAGTTGTCTGATAACATCTTTAGTTAAGATATATGTGCTAAGATCCCTAAAAAACCTTTAATGCCTGCAAATATTGTACATGGAATTAATATGATAAATATTTCTTTAAACATAATTATTTAACATTTAGTTAGTTCTAGAAGTAAATTTGTTACCTAAAAGTGCTTCATGAATATTTTTTGGAAGCAACTCCGCCAATGCAAATGATAGTAGTCGTTGCACAAACAAATGACATACATGACTCTTTATTCCTGCAAACTTTTGGCTCTATTCAACACATCTTGATAGATTTGAAACATACCCATCAGAAAACTTCACATCTGATGCAACCTATTTGAACAACGTCGCCTTCGCTTCTGCTGATAATCTGAAAATGGGAACTAGAATTTCCCATTATTTTTATATGCAGCTCACTCCTAAAACATAGTGCAGACAAGTCCAATATTAAGTTCTTGTTATCTTTTTTCTTCCCTTGGACGTTAAATAATGCATTTATGATGTTGTCAAAGAAGTTCTTTTTTATATGCATCACATCAAGACAATGTCGCATAAGTATATCCTTCCAGAATGAAAGTTCCCAAAATATACTCTTCTTGTGTCAATTATGCTGTGTCCCGTAACCATCAGTCATATTTGCAAAAGTATACCAATTACCCCCTTTGCGGACTATTTCTTGTGCACCGTAATAATCAATATCCTTCTCGATTTCCTCTCCAGATAAATATGGTGGAGAGGTGTCCCGTATCACCACTTTTGACATGAACAATATCTTGTTCCTTATCTACGGATGGTTAATGGGAAGAAATATCTGATGATAATAAAACCATCACGTCTTCCTACTATACTTCAGCTGAAAGGCGCATGTCCTTCCCATACAATAAAGACAAGCTAACCTCCTGTGCATCATCCAACCTGATAACATCCCGTATGTAAGAAAGTCACTGATGGTCCACAGAAGAACTGCTCGAATTATAAAGTTTCTTTTTGTTGAATAATTATACATTTACACTCATTTTGACCAAAATTCCTTCAATTCTTCTATCAAAGGTTGTAGAAAAACATTGAGGGACCGCTTCAGATACTTAGGCAATATATCAATATACTCATAAAAATAAATTATCTTTCCCTATACATCTGTTGTGGAAGGTTATATAGCGTCAGGGTTACTGACCAAAGCGAGTATTGTCTTCCAAAATTTTCAAAAGGACAAAATCCATCTGTGCACAACCCAAGATAAACATTGTGAATGTTGCTTGCAAAATCAGGGTGTACCGAATTCAAGTGTTTCCATTCTTTTGTATATGAGGAATGATTGATCTCACATTCCTTCTGAGTATGTTTTGCATGCCATCTCATCATCGCTGCAGTCTTTTTAGATTGATAAAATCTCTTCAGTCTATCAGTAATAGGTAAGCACCTTCTAGTACAATACCCTATTTCACCCATGTCCTTGCGGTTTATATAGTAGATTTTTGCAAAATCGACACTCCAACAACTATATATCTTTCCTCCAGTAGATCATACAGTTGTATATGCACACATCTATCATCTCCGAAGATAACCCAAGACTATAAACCAATTTTTGAATCTCATAATTAAATCCATTAGACAAGTTATCTTCAGGTAAATACTCTTTAAATAACTCAGCTCATGGATCCATACAAACTTCAAGTAAATTATGATCAATTTTGATATTCATCATCCTAGCTGCCAATGATAATTTTGAAAGACCTTTTAGACAACATTCATAAATTGGTTGATTAGCAGCAACTAACATTTCATAAAACGTTTTTGCATCCAAGTTAAGTTCCTCTACATTTTCTACTTTTGCATCAACTATTGAGGTTGTTTCGCGTAATGCATCTGTAACCATATCATGCATCTGATATTACGTGTATACTCACACCACTTAATGTAATGTGCACACTACCATAATCGAATGGTATGTCAATGTAGCACTTTAGGATCGAATCCATAGAGACCAATGGTTACACTTTATCTTTATAGGATCAATATTAAGCTAAGACAATATGAGGTTTTGAAAATAAATAAAAGTAACAAGCAAGTTACACAACTGGACTGAGTTTTCAGATTGATTAAGATGCTAGCCTAAGGTTACTTCATTAGGTGTCAAATACTTGCGAGCCAAATAATTATTCAAGTTCGATTTGAAACAAACCTAGATATTGGATCACTCAAATACATCAGCCCACTTTCATGGTACATCACCTTTTATCAATCGATCTCAGCACCTAAACTGTCGTTTGGACTCATACACGATGACAAACATTAAGATCAAGTCTGATTTTGTTCACAAAACATCTTAATATTTACTTTTGCTGATTAGAGATGCAATGCTCATTTATAACATGTCAAGGTATCTACAACACAATTAGTGAATAGAAAAACCTAAGTTCATACATTACGTGATCAGATTAATGCAAGCAATAAGAGCAATTATGAATGAAGGCAACCGATATATACTTATCTATGTTCAGCCTGCGGATCTAACATCCTAGAACCTTACACTAACAAACCAACTACTCAGCCATAACACAAGAAAACACATAGATCAATACTGAGAAACACATCATGGGATTAAATGAAATAAAAATAGGGTTCAATATGATCTTCTCTAAGGTGAGAGAGATGGAACCGCCTCTCTTTACAAGGTAGCAAATCGCAACAATGAAAACTCTAGAGTCTGGTTTTTTTTTGTGAAAAATAGCATAAGAAATAATAGAAAAGAGGAAGAGAATATATATATGGAGGCTACTGATGGTTGTGAGAGAAAAATTGGGAAATTAAAGACAATCCTGAAATAGAGTCTTGGTTTCCTTACATATGGGGAAAATCTCCAATTTGTACGCTTTTTTGTCTCTTTTGCTCCACGTGATCCATCTTCCATCCAATGCAACTTTATGCCTGAAATGACTAGAAAGACTCGATAAAGGCTTAAAAAGTAATTAGAAAACATATATACAAATTGTCAAAAACACCATATATTAATTTACCCAGACTTAGATCTTTGTTTGTCCTCAAACAATGTCAAGTATCAAGAACACAGAGACATGTTTGAAAGTGTGGGAACTCTCCTATTCTCAACAACCATACTTTAACCATGAATCTCTGAAACATATACAAGCAGTAAAACTAGGACAACACACCCTTACCAAAATCCCACTGACCGATGTTCAAGATCGGCTCCATACTCTATATCTCAAACCTGCAAAAGTGACACTTTCAAGACAAAGCTCCTTACATTCAATTAAGAGTAGCGTGAGCTTCTCATCACAAACATCAATTAGGGTAGATGATTCTAGTTATTAAACATGTTATTTGATGGTGGAGGTAAGAGTGTTTAGAGGCTATCATTTTTTGTAGAGGATACAGGATATCATCCAAAATGGCAAGAGAGGATAAATCCATTGATGTCAACAGCCTCAACTCGTTTTTGCTTGCTCTAGAGCAATTGCTCTGATTACCCGTCACTCTCCCCTCTTTTGACTTGGTACCCACTCTTTTGCTTGACTTTCCCAGTGTCACATGTTTCTTTTAATTCTTCTCCTTCTCCTTCTCCATCACCTTATTCTTTTTTTTACTAAATAGTATCCATAAAGATCTGGTGATGTGACAAAGAAGGAGGTAATACATGATGGTTCTGATGTGCCATTGGTGGTTCTGATTGTGCAACCATTCTGGTTCTCCATCCATGCTCTCGTGCATTTCACTGGTTATGGAGCGGTTGCTCCCTTTATTTTGCATGCTCTCCTTGACTGGTTTGATTCTTTGCATCACTAACGAGTAAGAGGCTGTGTCGATTCTTTTCTCTCCGATCTTTTTGCACATATAACAGTGAAAAACAAATGCATGATGGTAGAATAAAGGCTAAGGTGCAGAGTGAGAACTACCTAAAATGAGCTAGTCACTCATGATCATCAAGATGGATATAAAGAATAAGAATTCATGAGTGTGTTTTCGTTTCCCTGATCTAACGCCCATAACAAAAAAAATTGTAGTCAAGATTAGGTTCAAGTTAAATGGAGCTAAGTCTTTCCAGTGTAACCTCCACAAGCCGAAAGCTTCTAGAGAACCAAATGAGATAATGTTAGGGTGTTCTACGTCCACATGTGTGACTTTTGCCACTCTAAGGTCACTGAATAAGATAACTAAAGCACAAGGTGATTAGTAATTTACACAAAATAATGTTCTAATTCCACAAAGTTTTGACTGACTCGATTTTAAAAAACTGACTCAAACTAACTCAAATGTAAAACAAAAAAAAAGAAACAATTTAGTAAACGACAAAGATTCTCCCTCAGACTTATTTCACACCATCTCTAGTGTGAAAATAAATCAGAGAAAAAGCGTAAACAATAAAATAATTTTTTGGGGTCGAGATACTTACCTGAATGGAGCTGACGCTCCATGGAAATTCTTATTGCTCCATCGTAAGATCTCCGCCTAGAGCAGCTGCTCCTTTCGGAGGGATGGTTGCTCTGTTTCTTAAATCCAAAATTTTGAAGTATCTCGTATTTTTCTGATTTTTTACTTGAGACTCAATAAAATAAAACAGAAAATAAGCAAAACAAAAACAAACTAAGTCATATTTACAATTATTGGTGTGTTGCCTCCCACGAAGTGCTTGGTTTAAGTCATTAGCTTGACTTGTTGATATGGATCAGTCGGGTTAAGCTTGAGGGCTTGTTCCAAAACAATCTCCACAATCATACATGTTCAGCTTCAGAACTCTACTCAACAGCCTTTTTACAGCAGTTTTCCTTTTCGCCTTCAGCTCACGCGCGAGAATTGCTCTAACTCTAGAGAAAGTTTTAGAGGTATTCTTACACTTTACCTCATACTCAATGGATTTCTCATCACAAATTCAAGGTATCAAAATCATAGTGGGATCTTTCTTGACCATTTTCTTCTGGATTTTGTTAGTCACCATTGCAGTCTCATTGAGCTTCTTGGTATAAGCGTGAAGATCTCCATCCAAGACTTCTTCGATCTCACTCTTTTCACCAAGCTCCTTCTTTGGAACAACCTTCAGCCTTGCTCCACTGACCATTGAGATGTAAGAGGCGTGTAGTGTGAGAATTCTGATTGGCACAGTCTTGTAAAAAACCTTCTTGTTGATGTTGGAGAAGGAAACTCTCTTATTAGGCATATCAATGATTGCTCCCACTATAGCCATAAATGTTCTTCCAAATATCAGAGGCATCTTATAATCCTTGCTCATCTCAACAACCTGAAATTTGGTATGGAGAATAAAGTCTCCTACTTGGATAGAGAGATTGCGAATGGTGTCATAAGGGAATGTTGTGGAAGAGTTTGCAAAAGCCAGAGTCACCAGAGAAGGCTCAACATCAACAATTTCCAAGTCGTCTATAATCAACTTTGAGACAAGATTCATACTAGACACAGAGTCACAAAGAGCTTCCTTGAATATTAAGCTAAGACAATATGGGGTTTTGAAAATAAATAAAAGTAACAAGCAAGTAACACAATTTGATTGGTTTTCAGATTGATTAAGATGCTAGTCTAGGGTGATTAATCATGTCTTAAACAGGTGTGAGCCAAACAATTATTCAAGTTTGTTTAAGGACCAGTCTAGAACCCAGAGCAAGCAGCTCGAAGTAACCTACTTTCGCAGTGTTACTCCCTACGCCGATCAGCCTCAGACCTAAGTTGTCGCTTGGAGTGAGATATGATGTGAGCAGTATAGAACATCTCTGATATGTTCATAAAACACCTTAATATCTACTTTCACTGATTAGGAATGCAATGTTCATTCAAGTTATGTCTAGCAAATTAAAACACTTTTGGTGAATAGATTAAACCTGGAATCAGACACTAAGCGGTTAACTTGATGCATGCTTTATGATCAACATTGAATGAAGACAATAGATTTATGACTTACTTATGTTTAACTCACGGGTCTAACACCCTAACACCCTAAACTAAATAAGCTGACTACTCAATCATAGCCACGGAGAACACAAAACAATTGATGAAGAAATCATGATAACAAATTGCAGAATAATAAAATAAGGTTTACAAGTAAATCATGATAACAAATTGCAGAATAGTAAAATTATTCTCTAAATCGAGAGAGATGGCCTTCTCCCTTTACAAGTAGCAAATATTCAATATTGAAAACTCTAGAGACTGTTTTTTCTCTGAAAATAGCGTAGAAAAAGAATAGAAATAAAAGAAGATGATATATGGAGACTCCTAGCGGCTGGGAGAGAAAATATGGATGATTAGGGAAAATCCTAAAATATTAGAAGTTTCCTTAAAAATCTCTGCGGCGGGAGCAAACACTCGGGTGCTCCACTCGAACGGAAGCATACATCAGGTTGCTCTGTTTGGTTTATGTGCGGGAAAAACTCTAATTTGCCTCCTTTTGTTCATGTGTCTTTCCACTAGCCTTCCAACCTACTCTAGACCTAAAATGACTCGAAAAGAACTAGATAGACTCTATAAAGACATACAAACAATTTAGAAAGCATATGTACAATGTGTTAAAAATACCATATATCAATTCCCCTAGAGATCCTTATTTGTTCTCAAACAATGTCAAGTATCAAGAACATGGAGAAATATTTGATAGTGTGGAAACTCTCCTATTCTCAGCAATCATACTTTAACATCAAACCTCTGAACTATACAAGCAGTAAACTAGGAAAACACACCCTTACCAAAACCCCATTGACTGCTGTTCACTTTTCGGCTCCATACTCTATATCCCAAACCTGCAAAAGCGCCACTTTCTAGACCAAACTCCTTACATTCAATTAAGAGTAGCGTGAGCTTCTCATCACATACATCATTCAGGGTAGACGGTTCTTGGTATTAAACAAGCTATTTGATGGTGGAGGTAAGAGTGTTTAGAGGTTACTATTTCTTTGTAGAGGATGCAAGATATCACACAAAATAGCAAGAGAGGATAGTTCTATTGATGTCCACATCCTCTACTCATTTTTTGTTTGCTCTGGAGCAACTGCTCCGGTTTCCGCATGCTCTCTAATCTTTAAACATGATATCCACTCCTTTGCTCGACCTTCCCAGTGGCTCCATGTCTCTTTTTCCCCTTCTCCATCACATTATTCTCGTTTTGAATGAATAAGAGAGACATAAAGACATGGTGATGTGACGAGGAAAGAATTAATACATGATGGTTCTAATGTGCCACTAGTGGTCTTGATTGCGTAGTCATTCTAGCTCATTGCTCTGCTCTCCTTTCCTTGTTCACTAGTAATGGAGCAACTATATTGGAGCGGTTGCTCCCTGATCTCGACTGCTCTCCTCAACTGATCTCCCTTTTAAGTGCAAATGTACGAGTAAGAGGCTACGTCGATCCTTTCCTCTCTGGCCTTTTTGCACATATCTGCACATATAATACTGAAAACAAATGCATGAAGGTAGAATAAACGTTAAGATGCAAGGTGGAAACTAGCTAAAAATGAGCTAGCCATTCAGGACCAACAAGATGGATCAAAAGAATAAGAAGTCATGAGTGTGTTCTCATTTTCCTGATCTAACACCCATAACAAGAAGAACTGCAGTCAAGATTATGTTCAAGTTAAATGAAGCTAAGTTTTTCTAGGGTGTTCTAGGTCCACATGTTTGTCTTTCGCCACTGCTAAGGTCACTTAATAAGATAACTAAAGCACAAGGTGATTAATGATCAACACATAATAAGGTCATAATTCCCACAAAGTTTTGACTGGCTTGATCTCAAAAACTGACTCAAAAGAAAAAGAAAAAAGAAAGAAACGATTTAGTAAGCGTCAAAGACCCTCCCCCAAACTTACTTCACAACGTCTCGGTGTGAAAATAAATCAGAGAGAATGTATAAACAAGAATAAACATTTTTTTTGGTTGGGATACTTACCTGAGTGGAGCGGGCGCTCCACGAAAACTCTGGGTGCTCCATCGTAAGATATCGGCCTGGAGCAGCCGCTCTTTTTAGAGGGCATGGTGCTTCATTTCTGAAACCCGTAATTTAGAAGTATCTTAGATTTTTCTGATTTTTGACCTGAGACTCAATAAATTAAAAAAAAATGAATAAAACAAGGCAAACCCAAATTATATTTACACTTATCAGTGGGTTACCTCCTGCTAAGTGCTTGGTTTAAGTCACTAGCTTGACTTGGCGACATGGATCAATCGGGTTGAGCATGATGGCTTGTTTCCAAACAAGCTCATCAACCAGACATGTTCAACTTCAAAACTCTACTCACCAACCTTTTCACAGCAGTTTCTCTTTTCTCTTTCAGCTCATGTGTAAGAATAACTCTAACTTTAGAGAAAGGTTTAGAGGTACCTTTATGCTTTACTTCATACTCAATAGATTTCTCATCACACATGCGAGGTATCAAAGTCATTATAGGGTCAACCTTTACCCTTTTTTGGATTTTTATTCACCCTTGTATTTCAACTGAGCTTCTTGGTATAAGCATGAGGATCTCCATCCAAAACTTTTTTGATCCCACTTTTTTCACCAAGCTCCATCTCTGGAATAACTTTCAGCTTTGCTCCACTAACCGCTGAAATGCAAGAGGCGTGCAATGTGGAAATTCTGGTAGGGACAGCCTTGTAAAAAACCTTCTTATTGATGTTGGAGAAGGAGACTCTTTTATTAGGCATATCGATGATTGCTCCCACTATAGCCATAAATGTCCTTTCAAAGATCAAAGGCATCTCATGATCCTTGCTCATCTCAACAATCTGAAATTCGGTATGGAGCATACAGTCTCCAACTTGGACAGGGAAATTGTGAATGGTGCCATAAGGGGCAGATGTGGAAGAGTTTGCAAAAGCCAGAGTCACCAGACCAGGCTCAACATCAACAATGCCTAACTCGTCTATAATCGCCTTTGAGACAAGATTCACACTAGACCGAGAGTCACAAATAGCTTCCTTTAATTCCATTCTAGTGATGGAATTTGGAAAAAAAAAATTCCAGGATCATCAACCTTAGGCAATACCTTAAGTGTTGGTGTAGACAATGCTTTGGTATAGAGGGACTTAATCTCTCTCCTCTTGAGTTTCTATACAGTTTTTAAAGAATATGAGCAATGGACTAATATGTTGAGCATCTTCGAATTCTAGCTCTTTAGGAAGCCTTCTCACCATGTTGTTAAAGCCTGCTAGTTTCTCTTCACTAATGGGATCCATCATATATCTAGGTGGAATTGGATAGAGAACCGTAGGAAAAAAGACTCTAGCTGGTGTAGTCTCAGCATGTTCGCTAGGAGAAGTCACTTCAGAGCTAGCATGGTGCTCTATTCTTTCTTCTGCATCAGGAGTAGTGTCAGCAAGTGGCTGCTCCATTTTGTTTTTCTCAGCCTTCTCACATCTCAGCTCTGTTGCATTACAATGCTCAGCCAAAGTATTTTTATCAGTTTTTCCAGAGAGGGTACCATGCTGCTTCTTAACGCTCTCAGTTGTTTGAACAAGCTAGACATCGGTCTATCGTGGGTCTGTGTCTCAGAAGAAGACATTGCTGGTGGCTCGGGTTTCATTTAATGGTGGAAGAAGAAACCCATGACGGAATTAGCGACCAATGGCGTGGTAGAGAAGAAGGAGCGGTGGCTTGGAATGTTGAGAACAAGTTGCAGAGCACGACTAATTTAGGATACGGTTTTGTCAAGAAAAATCATAAGTGGTATGATCTCAAGCTCATGCAAGTTCATAGCTGCTTCACAATGGAAACGAAGGCACATCGCTAGGACAAAGCCTTGAGCTATAGCGACTCGCCGTAGCAGGATGTGCTGGTAGCTACAGGAGAAGTCAAGCAAAAACGTGTTTGGAGTCGCAGAATATGGTGTTTGCGTTTGGCGTTCACGATTTGAGATTAGTTTTTGGTGTTTGTTTTAGTTTTCTATATATAATTTTAGACTTAGAAACCCTAGATCTATCTCATTTTCTCTCAAGACTTTGTCTCCTCTTGTAAAAGCTTGAATCTTTTGAACATTTAAGGAAGTATTTCATCTTGTTTTGTGTTATCTTTGCTAACTAACATGATTAGCCTTAAACCTTACATGGATTTAAGGTTTTTCATGGAGATTAGTGAGTAATGACCATGTGGTTCATGTGATAAATAGATTAGGGTGATTAGGTAGATTTTTAGGAAGTTTATTGCTTGATTAACATTGTTATATGACTTATTAGGTATTTTTAATACTAGATTAGTTTTAGCCAAGTTGATTTAGAACTTTAGTGATTTCAAAGGCAAAAACGGCTGCTCCGAGAAACAAGGTCTCATCTTTCAAACAACATGCCAATAAGCTATTTTGTGATGCTTGAGAACGATTCAGTGACTCCCTCAAAGAGTGCCCTCACCACAGATTTGACAATGACCATATTCTGGACATATTCTATGATGGAGTTGACTGAGAATTTTGCAATGCTCTGAACTCTGCGAACAATGGAGATTTCATGACACAATCTACTAATGGAACAATGAAACTGATTGAGAACATGACTGCTAGCTCTTCCAATAAGAACCAGAAGAATGATCGCTCCATGAAGGTGAACAGTGTCGACACCAAATGAAAGGAGGAATTGTCTGCCAAAGTTGATTTACTGTTGAAGAACAACCAAGGGAAAATCTTCATCATGGAGGAAGCTACAACTGAGCAAATTCAGAACACTCAAGAGGTTACTCTTGAGGCTGAAAGAAAATGGAATGACCAGCATGAGTTAGCTACATCAATGGACATGGATATGTGCATAACATGAAATACATCCAGAACCCCAACATCAAGAACAATCCTAAGTTGTTCTCTTACATGAGCAACAATGTGGATAACACTGGTGATCAGGTGCAGAACAACCAGGCTCAAGGAGCAGGGTATCAACAAGGCTTCCCATATAACTTTCAGGGTAAAACCTTTGTTTTCAGTTAGGTTCAAAACCGGTTTGTGGGTCATAATCAGAATCAGGACCAGCAACAGACGTAGAGGAACCAGCAAGTTGTTCCATCTTCCGCGAGTAGTTCACATGATGAGCTGGAAAATTTGAACAATATGATGCAACAGCTATTGCAGAGTCAGCATGTTCAAGTTAAGGTATTGAGCCACATTACCACTGATATCAACATTAGGATGGACAACATCTTCATTGAGCTGAACACCAAGTATGATACCGTGACCAGTCACATGTTTGATTAGCCTGTGGTAAAACATTGTAATCATCTTCAAGCTTGTGTATCCATAACCCTCCTTCAGTTTGTGGCCTAAAAATGTTGTCCATAGAAACTCGAGCAGCCAGAGCTCCTGAAATCATGTTGTTCCATAGGAATGTTGAGCATATAGAGTCTACTTTTGCATATAAGCCTTTTGAAAATGTGAAAGCCGAGCTCCAAAAGTTCACCATTTCGTAAACCACATATGTTACCAGTTCAATCTTTCATACAATGATAGGGCCTTTGTTGTCTATGAGTGCATTTTGGGGGTTATGCGTTTCAGAAATGGTTAGAGAGTAGCAAGTGATATTCTGCTTCGGTTGAGTGAGAGGTCGAGGTACTTTGTAGGAAATTAGCCAATCTGAAACTTCAATAATCCTCATAGAACAGACGCTTCAATAGGATAGTATCCACCATAGAATATTTCAAACATTGAGGCATTCATGTCGAGTCCACTGCATTCTTTAAAAGCTGACATAACTGAGATAAGTCCAAAAATTGAGTATTTGAAACAATCAGTGAAAACAAGCAAATTATCACCAAATAACAAATGTGTTATCTTCAGATCTACGCAAGCATAGTGTTGATTAATGACATCATGTGGCTTTTTCAAGCATCTTGAACAAAGCTTCCATAGCCATAATGAATATATACAAAGAGATGCAATCTCCTTGACACATCCCTTTCTTTCCTGCAAAAAATCAAGCAAGTTTACCATTAATGGACACATAGAATCGAAGTGAGGTTATACACTCTATTATCCACGTGATAAAAAAGGTTCACGAAGTTCTGCACCTCAAGAAGTTTTAACACAAAGCACAAAGTCCCAACTTATGGTATCAAATGCCTTCTTTATATCTATTTTCACCATGTTGCTTCTAGGACATGTTCTCTTGTTGTAGTTTATGATTATTGCAATAACTAATATGTATATACTCATTTAGCTTGTAGGCCTCTGAATGTTTAGAAATTAGAACCATCGTTGTGGTATTCATATCCTTCAACAATCTACCATTCCAGAAGAATTCAGTAACTGCAGTTATAACATCCTTTCCCATTATATCCCATAAAACATGAAAACACTACTGAGTACCTGTTAGAGCCAAGTCTCTTGTTCAAAAGCCTAGAGAATACAATGTCTTTTTTTTGCTAGCCATAACTTCCTTTTGAAGAGCTTCTCTTTGAGCATCAAAACATCTGAATTGGAGCAGTTCTTACAGTTCACCAACACTATTAGGAGATCGCGGCAAATCAGTGGCCCCTAAAATGCCCTCAAAATAAGCTGCATCATGGATTTTAATCCCTTTGGTCGTTCCTACAAATCGATCATTATCATCCTTAAAGAAATGTATGTGATTCCTTTATAATATTTGCGCCACTGTCCCGTGATAGAATGCAGTGTTCCTGTCCCCAACATCTGCCCATCTTACACGAGATAGTTGCCTAAAGAACTTGGACTCCGCTGTCAAAAGAACTTGAAGCTTTTACCATTCTCTGTGTTCATCCAGAAGTAATAGGGTCTAGATTGGAGAGTGTCTTTCACATTAGTCCTTCTACAATTGATGACTGATCCTTCACCCTACCAGTAATGCCATTGTAATGAATTTTGTTTAAACCTCTTAGATCTTTCTTCAGCAGCTTAAAGGACCTGACCAACTTGAATTGAGTTGTTTCCACAATGGTATTTGCACACTAGTTATCCTTCATTGTACTCTGATACTCAGGGTGATATATGACGTGATAATAGAACTTGAAAGGGTTATCATTTTTACGCATGAGAGACGAGATTCTGAACAAGCAAGGAGCATGGTCTAACTATCCTGAATCAATGAATCAGCGTAAGAATAAGAAAACCTGTCATACAATGCGTGATTGATGAGAGCATGGTCATTTTTTTGATATCGGGTTTGAATCAATTTTGTTCCACCAGGTCAGGGGTACTCCTTCAGCCTGCGTTTCAAATAGGTCCGCAGCTTGTAACTCTAGGTTAAAATCCTCCATACCATTTATATCCATAAATGAAGCCAAGTGATTAGAGTTTTGAGATATTCTCAGGATCTGGTTGTAGTCACCCACAATAGTCCACGAACATCAAGAGACATGTGTAATAGCATTGATTTCTGTTAACTCCTCTCACGGAGACATCCTCTCCTTAATAGTGTTGAATCCATAGACAAAAGTGACCGTGAACTCAATATTCTCTGCCAAAATGAAAATTCCATAATTTATTGCTTGAGTTGAAACTTGATAAACAAAAACCGAGACCAAAAGGTTCCAAACCACCACAATTCTGCCCAATTCATGGTAACTATGATTCAAGAGATACTTCCAGCCTGTTGGGATGGTATCCAAAATTCTCCCGACTTTATTCTATACAATATACGTTTCAAGAAACGCTCCAAATAATGGCTTATGGATATTAATCCATCTTTTAGTACTAGTGTGGCGTTGATCACTATTAAGCCATCTAATATTTCACGCAAAATATATCCAAAAAGTCTTATAAGTGGCCTAAGCGGCCTCTTTCCCCCACGCATATACAAGTAAAAAGGATGTCTTATTCGGCTTAGAGAGTGGGGACAAATACGAACAAAGTGTGTTATCAAAGACCAGATTTAACTAGTCATGTCCTTTTATTGTGCAAGTTTATGTGAGAAGTGCATGACTCTTGTCGTATACCATCTTTTGGGTTGTAAGGCCTCATAAATGTTGTTCACTACACAATGAGGATCATCAATTATATCTAATGAGTTTCATTATCCATAATCACTCTCAAAAACTCTAAAAACACAATTATTGTAAAAATGTTCTTCTCAATGAATACAATTTTACATTTTTTCAAAAATATTTTGGTGTGCTTAACTGTAGTGTAATAAGCAATCGGTTTTCTCTGAATGAAACATGACATGATAGATTGATGTGTCAGAATAGCTTATATACATACAGTGTATCACATATTTTTGAAGAAGATATGTCCGGCCATCAACAATCGTGATTATATATGCATAAATCATCTTTTAAAAGTTGCTTGGATCCTTTTTGAAGTGAAAAATGTTTAAGGGGGTTGATCCAAAATAAGATGTTAGAACTCGTTTTTGACAAAATAGTTTAAGACCATTTTTTGGGTGGTGATGTTTGTCCTAAATAACTGGATGTTGGATACTATGATGTCGTGTAACCAAATGTAAAAATCAGCGTAAGTTTGAATTAGAAATGAACATCCAAGTGAATTGCTTATAAAGCTTAAAATGTAACATTTGTGAAATGTCATACTTTGAAAAATAAAGTGAAAATGAAATTGTTAGACTTTGAGATTTAACAAATTGGCTCACGTTCGAAAAGATTAATTTCTTTTAATAAAAGTCATTTGTAAATTATTGTGATAAGTCAACAAATATAAAATCTTTTTATATTTTGATTAATAACAAAAATTAATATGAATTGATTTTTGTAACATAAATCAATTATGATAATTACTTGAGAAATAATTCTCATAGCCATTAATTTGGTTTTCTCCACTTTATGATACTTTGGGTATGAGCAAAGGGGTATGAGGCTATAGAAAATCTTGGTCTCTTTCTCATATCAGACACACATTCATATTCATATGAATCTCAAAACAAAACAAAAAATCCTCTAATTGAATTTTTTTAGTTTTTTTTTTATGGATGAGAGTGTAACACAAAATAGTTTCGACATATTATGTTCTTTAGTGATGGAGACATATATGCAATTGTATTATAAGAATCCTGAGTGCTATATAATTGTCACACTATGAGGTGTTTAAAAATCTAAAGAAATAGATTTATCATCTCAACTCTACAATTCTTCTTTATTCGTTTATTTCGATATTATAATTATGATTTAGGTTTTTATTATTTTTACAAATTTCAGTTGTCATATTGTAATAAATTAAGGTTCCTAAAAAATTTAAAATAATAATTAAAATAAAAACAGTATCCGGGAAGCAAACAAGCTGATATCACTCATGATAAAATCGGGATGAGCATAATCGTACTAGAAATTAGGGGTAACATTTTCAATCACTTGGCCACAGGAGAACAAACCTAGCAAGCAAGGTGGCTCCTCACTTGAAATTTTTTCTATATATACTGCCAAGTGAAAAAGTTCAAAAACTTCTGAGTTGGATCTTTTGTCAATAAGGCAGAAAAGTGACGTTGCTTTTTACCTCATTTCTTTACACAAACATAAAAGGCTATTTGGCGACAAAAAAAAAAAACATAAAGGCTATTTTTGCTATATGTAATTTTTAAATAAACAACAATGAAGTGATGATTCTAGTAGAAGAAATTAAAATTATGTAGAAAGGTGTTGTGAATATTCGACATTAATAAATGTATCAGAAACTAACTATATAAAACGAATTAGTTAGAAGGTTGAATTTACATCTGATAAAAGAATTCCAGTTTCATTTCATATAATATATCGGATAATATGATATATACAGTTACATATTAATATAAAAATAGGAAAAAGGTGTGAGAAGTGTACTTATCTTAGAGCACCCGCAATGCAAATCAGATGAGTCTTTAGCGAAAAAATAATTAAATAATTAGTGGATCCCATAAAAATTTAAGGATTCGATCCTTAAAATTCCTAAATAAGGATCGATCCTTACACTATTTGCGATACATGGCGATCCGCGATTGATTGATTATTATTATTTTAAAAAAAATCTGAAAAAAAAATCTAAAGACTCCAATGAGAGTAACACGGTTGCGGATGTCCTTATAGTGTCATGGCAGAGATATGGCAGAGATAGTAGGTACACAAGTTCATGGGATTTTTTTTTTCTTGAAACCATCCTTTTTTTTAACACCTCTTCATGATACCATCCAAAACATTTTTATGATCTTCTTAATTCACGAGAAACTGTTGGCTTTTTGACAAACTATCTTTAAGCTAATTTTATTCTCTCTCCCAACATAATAGCAACCCCCACATAATATGCGAGACAATGTTCACCCATGGGGTATGTTTCTTATGTATATACGATTCATTTTTAAGATTTAAATTTCAAAAAATACAAAACTGGGTGCAGTACTTTCAGAAAACGATTGAACTGTTTAGTCATATATATACGTATTATATGCTGCATAATATATAATTCAAACTATGTAATCACAAGGTGATGATATAGATAATTTTAACTATATACATATATGACTCATCATTTTGTTATATAGACTGTGATTTTTTCGGAGAAATATCTTCACATGTATTATTGGGTTTTGATCTGAGAAAATTAGAAGCCGAACTTTTGAAACGTTTATTGGTCCATAAACAATTACTCATGTTATATGTTATTTAATATTCCATTTCCTTTATATTTAGATGACGGTTTTCTTTAGCTATAAAAAACTAAAGCCTATAACTAAAACCTGCATCCTTTTGTTTGTGTAACAACCTGCTAATGCAATTCTGACATGATTAATAACATATTTATTC
Source organism: Sinapis alba (assembly GCA_012274485.2). Taxonomy (NCBI): domain Eukaryota; kingdom Viridiplantae; phylum Streptophyta; class Magnoliopsida; order Brassicales; family Brassicaceae; genus Sinapis; species Sinapis alba. Next base: position 122,136 of record MU105718.1, on the reverse strand, counting down.
ATCTAAAGAGTAATTTACTAATTCCAAACTTATTACGTAAAAACCGTAATATATGGATCTACATGTAGTTGGCCTAACGAGACATTTAAATATGATGAACGAACAACCCGTCCTCGGTTTCATCACCCTAACTCGGCAAATGAGATAGTTATAAAAGGTGATGCATCAGCTTTAAAGAAAAAGGAATGATAGTATCATAAAGCAATGAATGAGTTATTTTTGAGAAGAGAGAGAGTGAGATAGAGAGATAGCGAGTGAGCAAATGCAAAAGCTCAGAAATAGTTAGGGGAGGACGGGAGACTGTTAAGCCATAAGGGTTTCCCGAAAGAAGAAAGGCAAAGAGACGAAATGGAAGAGGACAAAAATATCGACAAATAGGCAAATGAATAGTGGTGGTTGAGATATGAGCCTATTCCTTTACTGTTTAATTCTTTTCATTTATATTTTTGGCTTTGTATTCAATATTTATACATTTATGTGTGACAGATGGCTAAGGATATGTCATTTGAGATGGAGAGATTATCATCTCCCATTTATTACCCTCTTATTCTTTTTCTGTTTTCTAAAATATATATATTTTTTTTTTCAAAGACTTGTTCATCGACTTTATTTGAATTTTGAATTTGGCATTTTTGTTAAATTTTGAATTACATTGTAATTTATGAAGCTATATTTATAATTTATAGTGTAATATTTGTAAATCGTCAGATTTTTTTTATAAAGATATAGTTTCACATTTGTAATATATCAGTGAATTATGAACATGCTTAGAGGAAGATCAATATTTGCATTTTGTAGTATGATACATTTTTCGTTTCTCATCAAATTAATTGGTGATATGGAACTACAATACATTTGAGAACGCACATTTAATTTTGCTTTTTATTTTTATTTTTTAAATTGGATGCTACTTAATTTTCTAGAAAAAAATTATTATTCTTTCTGTATTCAAAAATAATGTTTTATGTTTTTAGACATATTAAAAAAGATACAAAATTAGATTGTGTTAATTTAAAGTTTTACTAGAATTGGACCCGTGCAACTTTATTTATTTTTATATTTGTTTTTGTTTTCAAATAAATATTTTATATAAATTATTTACATTTTTATACATACTCAATAAATATATAACATTATTGTTTATATGTATTTTTGTCATTATTAATATATAATGGTTATTAGTTGTTAATACATATTAATATATTTTCAATATTTTGGTAAATTCATAATTTAAAATAATTAGGTAATTAACATTATCTCAAAATACTATACAAATAAAAAATGTTCATAAAATATATCTATATTCTTTTTATCAACATTTCTTTTCATTACACTTATCAAGAGTGGGTACAGATTAGAAGAAGACACATGGTTTCCACTAGAACACATAGTATGAAAATACTAAATACAAAGAAACGTGTTATAAAAGAAGCAGGCAAATCAGACAATTTTTTAGCTCCTTCACCGGTCAAGATTCCGGCAAAATCTCCAATGAAATCTTCATCCTTGTTCAGTACCTCCATCTTTTTCGATTAGCACCCGCTACATAACCTTTTTCGGTTTTCGCCGATGTTGATGTCTTGGAAGCCTTACTACACCTCTGGTTGTTCACTTTGGGATTATTTAAACGAATCAAAGTTGATCTTTTGTTGAACCGTTATAGAACGCCAAACTCTACTGAATCTCCTTTAACATTTATATTCTAATTACGTTAGATATAAGATTGCACTTTAGATATTTGTAGATATTGATTAACCAAAAGATATATTTTTTGGATATTCTATAATGATTTTAAAATAATAAGAAAATCAAATATTAGCTATATAAAATACTTATATAATATAATCATTAGGTTTCGTCCGCACATGCGGACATAAATATTTTATATAAAATTAACAATTTTACTTAATAAATATTTAGTTATGTATTTTCTATTTTTTAGATTTTAATTTTTTATTAAAAAATATTTTTTGGATAACAAAACAATATTTATTATAATTATTTTTTTGTTTAAAATATATTCTTAGATTTTAGATAATTTTTAGTATTATTAATTTTTTTTTTTTTGGAGTTAATATATATATATATATATTATACATATATATATTTATTAAGGGTATAAACGATATTAATCGTTCTAATTTTTAACGTGAGAGCTCCATTGCGAAAAATCATTTAGCAAATAATTGTATAAATAAATTTTCTAATATATAGTGAATGAAGAAAGTAGAAATTAATATTTAATCTACTAAATCTTTTAAAAAGCATTTTGGTTTTCAAACTAAACTCAATGTCATAGGTGATTGGTTTTTCACGTGATAATGCATATTTTTTTTTCTCAAAACTAAATTCTGAATTACAGGTGACTTAAGCCATATTCCTAGATTTTAGAAACCAATGACATATATGACGCTAAGTATATTTGATTGTATGCAACAAAATCAGACAAATTGTATAGTTTTATTAAGGATGATAAAAAGACCAAATGACTATTAATGAAAATTCTTAGAATATAATAAATTTCAAAGGCAATATATATATGTAATATTCCATATGAATTCATAACCTTTTAGTGTACTTCTTTTTAATAGTGAAGATTTGTTCCCATCAAAATTATATCACTATACTTGTATATATTAAATTTAAAATAAAATAAATTAATTAAAATTTAAAATCAATATTTCAACTTAAAGTAAAGTGCAAAACATCAATGTTTGACAAAAGTATAAGTGTAATTAGTTTTTGAAAGATGTGATTTTGTGGCACTAAATTAAAAGTTAAGATGACAGAGATTAACAATGAAAAGAGCAGGGAAGCTGCTTTGCTTTTCGCTCATATCACATCATACACAGAATTTATCAAATGCTACTGATTTGAAAGACGTAGTCAAAAACTGTATATATTTCAAAAGATAAATAGACCACTAAAATAAAACAGAGGGGCTAGGATGACAATGATGACGTACTTTCGCAATGATGATCTTTGTCTTAAATGCGTTGCCACCGTTTTACTCTCTCCATCTCTGTCTCTCTTTCTCCATGGTATTATAATTGTAAGGCTGACACAAACCACATTTATTTTGATTTCTTTGTTCCTTTTGTCCTTGTGAAGATCAAATGTGTTTGAGCTTTTTGTTTGCTTGTCATCTTTGATTATTAAACAAAGGTCCAAATACATGAGAAGGCCCAAAAGCAGAAACATAAAAGAACAAAGAGGCTTATAAGCCCAGCATACAAAAGATAGACCAATACTCGAGAGCTTTACCACGTGTTGAACGCGCAGCGAGGTACGGACACGTGTGAAGGTACATAAACGTTGCCAGCTTCAGCCAAAGTTAAGTCATCGCCGAAGTCAAACGGCGTCCACGGTAACGTAACGGAACAGGAAGCCGAAATTAACAAAACCACTGACAACAAAAGCTCAAGATCCACAACGCGGAGGATCACCACATCGCTTAAGAACCTCACACCTAAAATCAAAGGAATCAAACAAAATCAAACCAGTGGAAAGGTTTCAAATCCTATGAAAGTAAAACAAACCATCTTTGAAAATCTAATTAAGCTTGAAGATGATTAAACCCTAACTAAGAGGGGAGGATGAAACCAATCGTTATAAAAGCTTCACCCTGTTGAAGCATCAGGGAACAGAGGAGCGATAATTGAAAACCGAATTAAAAACTTATAAACAAACTAGGAGAACCAGAAAAGGATTCTGCGAACCATTAAAGAGAAAGTTATTGGGAATACATAAACATTAAAAAGAAAATTAAAATAAATCTGGAAAGATCCGACGAAAAGCGCAAAGTGGGATGCGGTGGTAGAACCAAAAGTCAGCAAAACGATTCTGAGAGAGCAACCGTTTGCCGGAGCCAAGGTCTATAAATTAATAATATTAAAACTATAATGTTTTATTAATTTATAATGTTATTAGTTTTTATAAGACATATTATGAAATTTATAAATACAACCGTATATGCATTTTTACGCGTGAAATGATAAAAATTAGAGAAATTCCGTTAGATAGACCCTTTTAGTTTGTTTGTCACAAAAATAGTTTTTAAAGAAGAAAATGACCAAAATGTTTTTTTTAGAAACTAAAAAATGTATTTATATGCATTTATACCTCTAGGGTTAACTAATTTGGACTTTAGGGTTTAGAGTTAAGAGGTGGGTTTGGGATTAGGGTTTCAAATTTCAAAAAAAAAAAAAAAAATCAAAATTTCAAAAAAAAAAAAAGTTTATTTTGGTCATTTTATTTTTTGAGGGCTATTTTGTGCAAAAACTTAAAAAGACTATCTAAGAGAATTGCCCTAAAAATTATATAAATAAAAAGTTAATTCTCTATAATAACTTCTTTTTACTTTTTTTTTTATCCGAAAATAACATTAGAAACTAAAAACTCACAAAACAACTTTCATTAATACACTAAATAACTTTAATACTCTTATTGTATATTAAATAAAATAAAAATTAAAAAATCAGAAATCCTTCGACTCTGGCGACTATCCGGCGACTATCCGGCGACGATCTTCATCAACAAAACATCATCTACGACGAAGAGCACGAAGCTTTGATTCTCCAACAATGCCATCTCAATATGATTCCAAAGTCTAGGATTTTGAGATTCAAATATGAGGATTCGATTCAAAATTTGGGGATTTCGCTGATGTTGAATTTTAACTTTTTCATTTGAAGAATCAAACAAAGAGTGAAGAATCCTAACATAGATTATCAGCTTTTTCTTCTTCGAATGACACAACTCTTCTCGTCGTTTTCTCTAAGTTAATCAATCGGAAAATATCAAGAGGGAATTGGATTTGGATTCTTTTCATTCTAAATGATTTTGGTTTTAATTAATTATCTCTTTCTGGAAGACTCGTGAGCCATTGTTCTTCTCTTAAATTCTAACTTGCTTTTGTTAAACTCTTGTTCATAAGTCCGAAAAATGTTTTAAGAAGGTTATCCAAAAACATTGTTCTTGTGCATTGCTCACTTGTGATCCATTGTTCTTGTTCGTTATATATATTTAGGAAAGTTATACAACAATTACTCTATGTTAATTTCTTGATATTACTCTTTTATAGACTCAACGATTCTAAAGAGAGTAGCAAGAAGTGTTTTTTGATTGTTATTAATATGTTCTTACTCTGTTACTCTGTTATAAACTCAAGTGATTTTCTTGATATTACTTTGTTATAGGCTAAAAGTGATTAAAACGATATTAACAAGAAGTGCTTTTTGGTTGTTTGCAAAATAGATTGAAAAATTCATTTGATATAATGGAAGATTCTTTTCCCTTGTTACTGCCACTACCTTCGTTGAGATATCCCATAGGGTCAGAACCAAATCAGCCAGTATCGGTTAACCAACACTCAAGCGTTAGCTATATAGATATTGTCAAGAAGATTCTTACAAAAGAAGAATTTCAGAGAATACGAAATACATTCATGTGGCTAGTTATCAAACTCAGTGAAAGACATTTGCAATTATCTGGAAAGATAATTCATGTCTTGCTCGCAAGAAGCATATTGACAGAAAAGGAAAACGAATTGTTGTTTCACTTTGGAGGGTAGCCGCTTAGATTTTCAATCAGGGAGTTTCATATGATGACTGGTTTAAAATGTATTGCCAAAGTAAAAGAGAAAGAAGATGAGACAGATAATCAAGATTACACTTGGTATTTATTGAAAGGTGGCCACAGTCTAGATGACTTAGAAGAACAACTAAGTAAAACTAGCAAAGATTTATCTGATGAGTGATTCTCACTTGCTATGATTCTACTAATTGAGAGCATTCTCCTTTAAAGAAGTACAATGTACACGTTTCCATTAGAAGATAGCCCATTATATAAATGTATTGATGTCATATCTGAAGGGAAGAGAAGTTTACACACATCTGCTAAAATCCATTAAGCGAGTTGTGAAAACAAAGCTTGAAAATGTCAAATATGATTTGCAAGGGTTTCCTCTTGCATTCCATCTTTGGATTCTAGAATCGATCCCTCTCTTACAATCGGCCTACAGTACCACCATTCCTATACTACAAACTCAAGAGACAACCCCTTTATTCCTATGTGAAAATACACATGTATGGTTACTCCTTCAATAGGATACGTTCTAAAGGTTAAAGGTGCAACAAATGTAAGTCGTTTCTTCTTTATTTTTACGTCTTGATGTTTTGGTACTGTGTAAATGTATCTAATGAATATGATTGTTTTTTGTTTGTAGCTGAAGGTAACTTGTATTTTACCTTCCATTCAACATGATCCTGAAAGACAATGTGTCAATGGAAGATAAAGTTGATGAAAATCTGGATACTGTGATTGAATTGGTCAAAAGGATATAAAATCAAAGCAGACGATTGGAGAAATAGATCAATAGATAATGTTGATGCTATTGAAGAAATAACTAGAAGATCTTCCTTGTTTGGCAATGTGGAAATTGGCCATAAAGCATCTTCTTCAAATGAAAATTGTTTAGTATCCAAACTTAAGAGACTCAACGATAAAATAGAAGATAATTTCAAATCTATGACTTCTCGATTATCTATCATGGAAGAAAGAATCAAAGACCTTAAAACTCGGATGTCAATCTTAGAAGAGAAACATATTTCTGACAATAAAATGATAATAATGTCTCTGTTTTTATTTTACTTTTTGAATTATAAAGTAAGAGAGTTAGTCATAGATACTTGTTATTTCTAACATCATTGATACATATCATGTGGATGATCAGATGGATGATACAAATAATGTGGAAGATGAGGTGGATGATATATATAATATGGAACACACATATACCTCTCGAGTGTCTCGAACAGTTAGAGGAGAACATGAGAATACTGAGGTAAAATAAAGTATATTACTAAATATTATATAGTTCTTTATATGTTTTCTTAAGTTTCTTTTGGTTTTATAGGCTCATACACAAAACATATGCTTAGAGATATGTCTGTGGGATAACACTCCAATTTCACCAATAACATTTACGCATAGTAGGACTCCAGTCTTATCTTCAAATGTGACATAACAAGTATGCAACTTTATCTTATTTTTTATATTTGAAGCTTTGCAACATTTTATGAATGCTTTACTAATTTTAATTATTATTTTTTTGAAATGGTAGACCAGTACATAGCCACATGATAAAACCAACGAGCAATCACATGAGTCTCTTGACAATGAAGTAAGTTTTTCTTAAAAAGTTAAAGTTGAACGTATTTTGAAAGACAAAAAATTGATATTTATATTAAAGATAAATATTTTTTTGCAGGGTACCACATATCCTATGACAAAGTTGATTTCACCAACAATTTTGACAAATCCACTTACTCAAAGGCAGCCACTAACTCATTCAAAAAAGGTACGACTCAGTTTAGGAAGAATTGTTACATTCTTGTGAATACCTTACTGATTTGTGTGTTTTAAACTTATAAGATGAAATGACGGTGGATGTCACACCTTCAAAATTAGATACTAATGAACCTTTGACAGAGATGACTTCTTTTTTCTACTGTTTAAAAAAACTTATGATCTATCCGTTTCCTAACTTGCAGAATACAAAGACAATGTATGTGACACCTTTCAAAACCAATGAGGAATCACATGAGTCTCTTGACAATGAAGTAAGTTTTCTTAAAATTTAAAGTTAATATATTTTGGAAGACAAAAAATTGATATTTATAACAAACATAAATATTTTTTGCAGGGTACTATAGATCCTATGACAAAGTTGAATTCACAAACAATTTCGATAAATTCACTTACTCAGAGGCAACCACTAACTCATTCAAAAAGGCACCACTCAGTTTATGAAGCATTGTTACATTCTTGTGAATGCCTTGCTGTTTTGTGTTTTTAAACTTATAGGATGAAGTAACGGTGGATGTCACACCTTCAAAGTAGATATTAATGAACCTTTGACAGAGATGATTTCAAAAACAACTTCTACACAGCCTCTAACATGGTAAAAAAAAGTATGGCTCATTTTAGGAAGCATTGTTACAAACTCAAGAATGCTTTACTGGTTTATTTTATAATTTGCAGAGTACAAAGGCAACAAAAGCTACTCCTTCCAAAACCAATGAAAATAATCTAAAGCAAGCAGAACCCAAGAATGTATGCCTCAAACTTTCAAATATTTACTTTATATACAACTACTATCTAACGGTGATGTAACTGAATTTATATATTCACATAATGAAAAAAGCAAGCTGTCAACTCTATTCGAAATTGGTTCAGATGTGGAAACTGAATCAGAAGATGATACAACTTATCGAGTATGGTATCCAGGAAAAGTAGTCGCTATAAAGGTGTGTGATGGGTTTGAGAAGGTGATTGTTGAGTATTCAACAGTGGACAACATGAATCAGCAAAAAAGACTTCTTGAAATTGTACCCATTAACATATTAGGTCCTGAACCACCACAATCAGGAAAGATAAAATATTTTGAGTTGACAGATTGCGTGGAGGGGTTTTACAAAGGAAGATGGTGCAGTGGAAAAATCACAATAATTTTAACTCAGGACATATATTTTGTTTATCTCAACAACTCTACAGAAATAATTCAACTGAAAAACAAGACTTGCGAGTCCATAGGGAATGGGTAAACGGGGTCTGGAAGATGGCAGAAGAGGTATAAGAATTTCTCTAGATAGGATAAATTATAATTTATGTGAATGATTTGATAGATATGATCTTTTTCAAATGGAAGTTGGCTACTTCAGATCATTATCGCAGACCCTGAGTGCAAAACCAAGTCCAAAATCTCAGGTATGTAATTAAAAATATATACAATCCGTGAGTTATTTTAGGAAGGGATTGAGATGGAGATAAATTTGAAGACTAGGACAATCGCATACTTTCATTGTGGTGGTCTAGAAAAAATACTGCCTTAGATATTGTTAAAATCTAAGAGCTGGCAGGTCAAAACTTTTTATAATTGATTAAATTCTTTACTAGATAGTGCAAAATAGATAAATGATATACTTTTTGAACTTGACATAGTTGATTCTTGTCCTGATGCTGAAAGCTCAGAGTAAAGAGTTTAAAAGAGAGAATGTGATTTCCTTTAAGGTTGAGAAGGCATAAAGTGTGTGTAAGACAAAAATCCCTAGCAATTGTGGTATGTTTGTTATAAAAAGGCTAAAATGCACGTCATTGGGAGTGAAGAACATGACATATATCGATGACTATGCTCTGGACTTAAGAAACAAGTTAACTTGTGAGATCTTCAACTAGTTTATGGACAAAGATTTCAAAGAAAAGTAGAGAAATGGAAAATCTGAGAAGCATTTTCTGTTTATCTAAGACTATATTTTTGAACTTTGTTTGCTATGAATCTTTGAGTTGGATAAGTATGGAATATGTTGCTAAGACCATTGTAATGAATTATGCATACATTAGTTTTATTTAAGTTGGTTATTGGAGAATTGTGCATGAAGTTTCATTTAGGTGGATCTTAGTTTAGTTTTGAAACTTATCTAGGATAGCATGTGTAATGTCTGGGATGGGCTTCTAAAAAAAATGTGTGTTTTTTCAACTACAAAATAAGCAATCAGATAAATTTAAGGTTTGACCTCTAAAATTAGCAAGTTTTGAAGAATGATTTTTATTTTAAAAAATTCCCAGATAACTCCACAAGGGAATTGAACACGAGAGAAGAAAGATATCATGTATTTTTCGAGTATAGTAAGGAGTAGAGGTTTAGCCGCTAGGCTAAGGAGAATCATCTGTTAGAACCAAACAAATAAATTTACTTACGCCTAAATTGTAAAATAAAAATCTTGGAAAGTATTTAACAAATTTGAGATGGGATTCCAAAACAATACTATATATGAGTGATCTGGTGCAAAAATGTAATCTTAAAAAAAGACACCTAGAAAATGTTCATAATAACATCTAAATCTTTAATAAACCAATGAAATGAAAAAGGAAGGAAACAAAAAAAAAATTCTCAGATACGTCCACAAGGGGAGCCGAACACCGGACAAGGAAAATCATATGTTAGAACCTAACAAATAAATTTACTTAAGCCTAAATTGTAAAATATAAAACTTGGAAATCATTTAGCAAGTGTAGGATAGGATTCCAAAATAATAATAAAAAATATAGTCTGGTGCATATCATGTAACCATAAAAAAATGACACCTACAAAATGTTCATATAACATGCAAATCTTTAAAAAAGCCGTTGAAATGAAAAAGAAAACAAAAATTAAAAATACCCCATATATAATTCCCCAAGGAAATCGATCCCGAAGCCATGTATTTCTCAAGTATAGTAAATAGTAGTGGTTTAGCTGCTAGGTTGAGGAGAATCATCTGCTAGTACTGAACAAATAAATTTATTTATACGCAAACTGTAAAATATAAATATTGGAAAGCATTTAGCATGATTATGATGGGTTTCCAGAACATAAAATAAGTAAGCAAAAACCTATACTTTAAAATAAAATATTTGTGAAAGTGTCAGGATTGAACCCGAGATCTCTTGGAAAGGGATTCTAGTGTGCAGCCGCTATGCCAATAGGTGTTATACTTGGCAAAGTGTTATAATTAAATAAATATAACAACATATTGATATTTAATTAAAAACAGAAAAAGTTTTGTTTCCAAAGGGGATTGAACGCAGAATCATGAGGGATATGAGTTGGTAAGAGTAGAGGGAATGAACTAGGCTACATTTCATATTTGTCTAGAAAAGAAATATAACATATTTATTAGCAATGATAAATATATCTTATCTAGGGTACCATTTGTCATATTCAGGTTGGGTTTCCAAAATCGAATATGAAATAATTACCCAGATATAAGACCTTTAGGCCAAATGTTATATCTCAAAATGACTAAGTTTTTAAAAGCAATGTAAGAAATTGTCTTCCTGATTGATATAAAAAATTTAAAAATAATATTTTGATTCATTAAAAATAACAAAAAACCACGAACTTGAAGTGGGTTTCATAATACATAAATATTAGTCTTAAAACATAATAGAGGAGATGATAACAACATATTAATCATCCATCCTTTTTTCTTCAAGCTTTAGCAATAACTTTAACCTTGACATCAGCCAAGTTTCCTTCGGCGTCAATATGCTCTGTTGTTAGTTTTTCCAACTCAGCAACAAAGTTAAAGTTTTCAGCCTTGATAATGTCTTCAAGCAACTCAATTTGAGAAGCAATAGATTCTACTTTGCTCGAAGCCTTATTCCATTCAGATTCAAATTTCCTTTGTTCATTGACCATATAAAAAATCAACATGTAATGCTCCGCGGTTTCTTTGTTCCCTTTCTTAAAAGCTTCAGCAGCATTTGATCCATAGTCATCCTCCCTAGGACGCTTCATCATTCTTTTCGATTCATCCATTGACACTTGATGTTGCATGTATATCAAAAACCTGTTGTTAGTATAAAATACAAAATAGATAAACAAACAAGTTATATCTTCTATTTGAGATTGCAGAACACATGAATTGCATATAATATGAGAATAAGGAAAAACTAACTTATTTTTCGAGATTGCAAAAGGATGAAACAAGAACAATTGATAAGAAAGAATTGTTCGCTTACTGAGATCTTATGTTGTATTTATAGATCAAAAGAAGTATCTGTTGATATTGTTTGGAGTATATTGATGTCGATTGAGAAGCAACTCTTTGGTTACTACGCATTTTATCAAAAAAAAAGAAAAAACTCTTCGGTTACTGTTATAAGAAGTGTTGGAAGATTAATTGGAAAGAATAAAGGACTAGATAAAAAAAAGGAACAAAAATACATCTACCATGAATTGAACGTGAGAACTCTGGAAAATGGGGAATAAAGTGTGGCCACTAGGCCAATTGTGTTTCAATTATTTGTTAATGTAAGTAAAGGAATATAATCCAATAATTTTATCCAATTAAAAAACAAAAAAGCAATTCGGTTCCAAGGGGAATCGAACGCGTGATAAGATAAGTGCATTTCAAGTTTCATAAGAGAGGGGATATAGCCAATAGGCTGAGGAAAATCATCTGTTAGAAGCTAAAACATAAATGTATTTAACTGTAAATTAAATATTATAAATATTGGAAAGAACTTTGGAATTTATGGATGGGGTACCATAATAGCTGAATAGTAGTGCATTTTTTTCTAGCAAAGAAGTTTAAACTAAAAAAATGATTTGAGATCAAAACTAAGGATTGATATATGCATAAATTGTATTTTACAAAAGTTGGAAAGCATCCAACTTATTGAGGAAAGGCTTCATAAAGAAAAAAAATATGTGGTAATGATGCATATCACATACTATCAAATGAACAACATCTAGAAAATGATCAAATAGTTCACTAAATCATCAACAAACCATTAAAATGAAAACAATAGGACATGTTTGTATTATCTTTATAAGACAAATGAAAAATATAGAAAAGAAACTCTCTGTTTTTGTTTTCTAATCGCATATAGAATATGCACACAAAGTTCATCCTATCGCCACCTTGCATGTGTTCTTGTTGTGTCCTCCTATGCCACATCTGTTGTACTTGTGTGACTGAGATTTAAAATCAGGAACACCAAACTCGCCAAGTGATCTCATCCTCTTTGTAGGAGGCCTTCCACTACTTTTTTGGTCTTTAAGGTGTACACGAAAATTCATCAATATTCTCCAGATATATACACGTTGATAACTCTCCACCAGGGTGTATGCTTTCAGCATAAGCTTTAGCCCATGTTTCGGTTGAGTGTAAAGCATCGACATAACAATTTTCAGCTCTCTTAGAACGCTTACCAGCAGCAATTGGGTGAATGCAAGGTATCTTGTCAACGTAAAAAACATTGCAAGTGCAGTGCTTCTTCTCAAGATCAACAACATACTTCATAGTATCCTCTTTTACCTCAAGCTCACCTCGATCAATTTGGTAAACAATAAGCTTCATTGCATCACCAAACCTGGATACCAACTTCTTTACTACATTTGGGATAACTAGATGCTTATTTTTTGCAGCAGCTTCACGTCGCTCAAAAAAACAAGTTGTGAGGGTCAATCTAATCGTCTTAAGGAGAGAGATTAGTGGCAACTCACGAGGAAGCTTCAACATAGAATTAAGGGACTCTGCAATGTTTGTGGTCATGATATTACACATGTTTGAAGGCGCAAAGCACCTTGCCCTCTTCATAAAATCTGAATCTTCCAAATACTTAGCCAACTCAGGACATTTATCCTTTATGTCAGTGAAGATAAAATTAAATTCATGAAATGTGTAGGCATTAGCAGCACTTTCTACCAAAGATAACAAACCAAACTTCGAGAATTTAGGTGTGATGTTAGAAAACAAATGAATCCTGCAAATTCCATGGTGGGTAAATGATAAATATTCTCAAGCGCTGAAGCAATAGAAATAGCTCTGTCTGATACAAACACAAGATCGGAAGCATCATGGATCACTTCACTCAGACCTCTAAAGAACCATGTCCAAGACTCAACAGTTTCTAAGTCAACTACTGCAAAGGCGAGAAGATATAGATGATAATTCTCATCTTGAGCACAAGCTGCCAATAAATTCCCCTTGAATTTTTCCTTCATAAATGTACCATCTACTGCAATAACTCTTATCTTTAATGAGAAGCCCCTTATCGATGGACCAAAAGCAAAGAATGTATACTTGAACTTTCCATTAGCGTCCTTCTTTAGGTAAGTTAACGATCCAGAGTTTTTTCTCTTTGGCTTTGCACAACCGCTTTGACAGATTGTATTAACTCTCTTCAAGAGTCCCTCCAACAAAAACATGAGCTTCTTCTCTTACTTTCCAAGCTTGTTTGTAGTTGATATGAGTACCATGCTGTATCCTCACTTGTTCAATGATCTGTTTAGGTTTGAAACCTTCTTTTTTTCTCAATAGTTGCTGCATATCAAAGAACCCAACAATTTTGCAGATGCTTCTGTGTGGTTCACATTCCTATTTGTTGTATTGCATGTATGCTCATGCACATAATATTTAACCATGAAAATATCTGAACAACGTAGTTTGATGGCACGCATCCTCCACGAGAAATTTTCACCAACACACCGCAATACAACTCTTGACTTGTAAGAACAAATAGTCATGTACTCAAACTTTCACTCTAAAGACCATTTCTTTATCCTAAACATTAACTTTCCCTTGCTCTTAAATTATCTATTCACCTCAAAAGCACCATCTCCTCTCGTGGTTGGTGAAAGTCTAATATGTACATGACTTAAATCCGAAATATGATTAAGAGGAACTGCAGAGACACCTTGACCCGAAAGATTCTGCAAAATTCAAGTTAAACAGGAAGGATTAGTACATGATTAGCAAGGTTATCATGAATAGTCTAAGAAAGTAGAAAATCATACAAACATAAATCAAAAAAGATATTAGAAACGATGTACATTTTTTTCTCTCTGCACAGTAGAACCAAAAACTGGAATAACATTCAAAAAAAACTGGAGAAGCAAATGTATCACTAGTTTGCTTGTTACAGTTAGTTGAATCAATAATAACCTTCAAAATTTAAGTTGTTTTGTAAGGTTTAGTACATAACTAGGAAGCCTATCATGAATAGTCTGAGAAATAAGAAAATCATTCAAATACAAACAAAAAAAAAATTATAAATAATGTACTTGTTTTTCTCTGTGCACAGTAGAACCAAAAAATAGAATATTCAAAGGAACTAGAGAAGCAAATGTATCATTAGTTTGGTTGTTACAGCTAGCTGAATCAGTAATAACTTGCATAATTCAATTTGTTTGGAAGTTTTAGTACATAAATAGAAAAGCTATCGGGAATAATATAGTTGATATAAAACAACAAACCTTAACACACAACCGACAAGTACCAGCAAATGCTTTGATCTTGCCAATAAAACTTCTGAGCTGACGAGTATTTCCTATGGAGATTGGGAGGAAATCATCAACAATATTGTTCAAGTCCAACGAAATCCCATAACTCAAAATTATTTCTCCCTCTTGAATACGAAAATCTTCGGATACCATCTTCATCAAATCTTCATACTGAAGATCTTCTTCTAGGTGCATAAACGATTCATTCATATTCCTATCCACAGTAAACTCTCACTGTAGAGATTGTTTTGAACTCCATTCTCCACAAACACAAAAAACTTCAGCCATATTTCGAAAATCTGTTAAAAATCACAAGCAAATCTCAAATCGAAAGCACATTTAAGTAAATAATCAAAAACAGATAAAAATCGTGAATCTAGAAGGTAATGATGACGACAATCCAATCTGAAGTTTCAAAACAACTAGAAAAATCCAATTGCAACAATATATCATCAAATTATAATGAACATGAAATGATAATACCTTGATTATATGCGGAGACACGAGATAATGAGATGCAGAGACGACGATGGATCTGAGACAATACGGAGGCGATATGTAGACGATGATGGATCGGAGGCAACGCGCAGACAATGACAGAGACAATGCGGAGGTGATGCGCAGACGATTCCGTCATATAATCCGGAGGCGATAAAGAGACGACGTCACAGCTTTGTCGCTTTGGCGATACGGAGACAACGACAATAGATTCGTCGCTTTTGACGATACAGAGAAGGAGACAAACAATTGTCGAAATATTTTTTTATTTTACTAATTAATAATTTAGGTTAAATTTAAATGAGGGTAATCTAGTAATTACCCATCTTTAAATGAAACATTTTTGTCAAGTTGGGCCTTAGAGTTTATATTTGGAAGAAAAACTTGAAATGGGAATATCTAGAGCCATTTCTCTAAATAAAATTAATTTTAAAATTTTCCTTATCATGTTACCTCAACAATATGCCTCAAGGCAATTGTTGACACGTGGATCTTTTCTTTTCTTCATCGTCTTTTCTTCATAGTCATCATCGTTATGGGCTATTTTAATTTTGCTTGCCCAGTACATATGTTATATGTGTCAATAAAATAGTCCATATTAATTAAGGCTATTTAGTATTTTTTTACAAAGTTTTTTTTCTAATGGGTAACGATTGTAAAAGACAGATAAAAAACTCATTACCCAAAATTCTCATTACCTTCCTTATGTCGCTTCGAGGTCGTCAAACACCACTATCTTGCCAAAACATATCACTGTTACAGTCGGAAATCAGTCAATTCTTACATCAACATGAGCCAACGGTCCTAATCAGTACTTAAACATGTCACATGTGCAAAAATATACATCAACTAGTACACAATTCAATTTTCATACATAAACTTTCAAAATTTGGTTTTATCAACCTAATTTTCATTAGTCAAATGTTAAATTATCGTTAACAGATAACATGGAATTGATCAATTCCTACATCAACAAGGGCCAATGATCCTGATTAATACATCAACACTCCACCTGTGCGAAAACATACATCAACTAATAAAAAAATTAACTTCAGTACATGAATTTTTGAAATCAGGTTTTAACATACACTGACCTAATTTCCCACAGTCAAACATTACTGAATATAAATTGTTTGTCACGTGTTGATTAAGTAAGGTTTTTATAAAAGGGGCGGGTGTTCGGGTTCATGTTGAGTATTTTGGGTATTTTGGTATAAGAGTAAAGAACTCATTCGAGTATTTTTATAAATCTGGCCAGGTTCAAATATTTTTATTCCGGGTTCGGTTCTTTCGGTTATAACCAAAAATTTGAACTGTGTAATATTTTTAAAGAACTCCTTGTCTTTATATATCATCGTGTCTGCAATCACAAAATCTTTGATCTAATTTCCCAAACCAAAAATGACAATTTGTCGGTTATGTTCGGGTAGTGTTTCAGGTTTCGGATATAACTGATCGGGTTCGGATATCCAAACTTGTTTAATACAAAATCTGATCGGGTATTTTGTTAGTTCAATTCAGATTTTGGTTCTGGTTTTTCGGATTAGGTTCAGATTCGTGTTCATGTATTAGATAAAATGCCATGCATATTTGACAGAGAAAAATCAATCATTTAAAAAAAATTACTTAGTTCGAATTTTTGGTTATACCTGAAATAACTGAACTCAAAATATAAATATCCGAACCTAACCCAAAATAAAATAAAAATAATTATAGCCGGTAAAGTTTGACTAGAGGAAATTATGCTAGTATATATTAAAACCAGATTTCAAAAGTTTATGTACTAAATTTAAATTTTTTTATTCGTTGATGTATATTTTCGCACATGTGGAGCGTTGATGTATTGATCGGGATCGTTGGCCCATGTTTAGATAGGAATTGGCCGATTTTATGTTATCTGTTAATAATAATTTAACGTTTGACTAATGGAAATTATGTCAATATATGTTAGAACCAAATTTGAAAGTTCTTGTATGAAATTGAATTTTGCACTAATTGATGTATGTTTTCGTACAAGTGACATGTTTATGTACTGATCGAGACCGTTGGCTTCTATTGATATAGGAATTGGCCGATTTTTCCCGTTACGGTTGTATGCCACCTTCATTCGATTAACTCATAGTTCTTAATGATGGTTATCAATAATATCATCCCACTACTTGCTCATCCATTGAGCTTCTCCTTCTTAACTTTCTATTACATTCAATATATATATATGTGTTTTTTCTATACCTCAATCATCTTAGTTTTCCAAAAGAAAACACTCTCCAATCCAGTGCGAGAATAGGAAATTTAAAACTTATGGTGTTAGATCTGAAGACTGGTATGTGTAGAAAGACTGTTGTGACAAGGCTTCTGCGCTAACATCAATCAGAGTTTCAGAAGTCTCAAAGAAGTATTACTTTCTATTATGTCTAATGAAATAAAAAATAATGTGATCTGTTTTCTTTTTAATTTCTGTTTTCATCCTTGTTTTTTGATAGGGTTTGATGATGTCCATAATCTTTTTCTTTTAGATTTCCAAGTTTAGCCAGAAAGTTTTAAATCTAGAGAGAAGTTAGAGGAAATATTAAGAGAGCGAAAAGGAGGATCAAAACAATAAAATGTTTAAGATGACCATGTAAGAGTTAAATTTTTAAAATAAATATTGATTATACTAAAACAATATTTAATGAATATTTATAGTATTATTTTATAAATCATATAAATTTAATAGTTATTAATATGATTAAAAAAAATCTTTCACACTACGGCTATGACTTCGTAAACGAAAAATAACTTTTTGAAAAAAACAAAATTAATGAAAATTTTAGAAAGTTAGTCAGTCTACATTACATGTTATATAGTAAGATTGACTTAAGATCCTAATATTTAAAGATGAGATTTCCAATAGGTTTTTCACCCTAATAGATTTAATTTTAGCCTCTTATCTCAAGCAAATAAAATATCTAAAAAAATAAGTGATGCCTTCAAAACTCACTTTACCTTTTTTTCTTATGAAATCCATTTCAACATTGCATTCACCTTGCTACAACTTTAATTGTATTATTACTATATAACCTTTCTAATACAAAAATGACTTCCACATTTTGAATTAAAAATACAAAACTAATACAAAGGGACTTCATTATTAAGATAATTTACACATTTGTAATGAACTCATATTTCTTGTTTTGGTTTTGTCGTTGATTTTGAATTTTAGTAACTCATACATTCCTTGGACGCTGCATAACAGAACGAGAGAACGTATATGAAAAAGAGAATGTTTAGTCGGTTTTGCGCTCTATGTTAACAACTTGAGCATGAACTTTGAATGTGTGCTTCAGTGAACAGTTTTGTTTAACAGATCATCAATGGTGTTTTAAGCTTTAAGGAATGTTTCTCCTCAATCTCATAAATTGATTAGTCTAAAAACCAAATTTGTCCCGCTCGAACCATATACAATTTAATTGATGGGTCACAAATTTGGATTTAAGGAAATCATTGAAATTTCAACTATACTTATGTGAGAAAGATCAGATGATGTTGTCAACAGTGTTATTTGCTAGAAGTTAGTGTAGTTACTGAAGAGCTATGTAGATATGAAACAAAAGTTATAGTTGGAGTTTAAAATGATAATGAGAATAATTAGTGAGACAAAAATGATGCGACTGTGACCCCACTAAACTATCGTTCATAAGTTGACTAATCATATGTGCAAGATCTTCTGCATTTATTAGGTCACCTGGGGTCCATGCCAATTCCGGAAAGATAATAATGCTTTCTGCTATCAAAGTTATCCCAACACCAGCAACCAGTATGATAGCTGCAAATCCATGTATACAACAAAAAGCTACTAAATGAACTTTGGCTTTTGTATTACATTATAACAACGGCCGACAAACTCCTCTATCTCCGAAGAAAGACTCATCAAAGTAAACAAAAGAACATTCAAAATGGATATAGTACAAAGCTTATTCACAGTTTAGTCTAGTTTGCTCTCATTATCTCTTTTGAAGAATGTCCTGAGGAATTACTATTGTTTGAGGAGCCAATCATAAGATGTAGTACCTGCAATTTACATTGATGGATGGGTTAGATGAACACCGTGACAAGGAACAAAACAATGTCGTCCTAAGAAATACAAAGAAAAGAAGACTTTACTTGTTGTCATGTCCACTTTATAAGCTCTACGGTTGGATCTACTTCTTGATCAATGAATACTCTAGATGAAAACATTGAGCTGAGTGCAAGGTTGCCTATGGATCAAAGAGATAAGAGAACATTGAAACAAAGACAATGTTAGTTAACATGTGAACAAACATCACAACAATGTAGTTCTTCTTACATGAAAAATACTACTGAAAACCTAAAATAAATGAACAGCAACAAAAACTCTAGGTTTGAAAATTGTGGTTACATTGTTTACCTCCCACTCTTTTTATATACACGATTGTGATCAAAAGTTGGGCAGGGGTACTTCCACTTTCTTTTAACTTCCTCTGAAACTCTTCTGCAGCTTTGTCCCACATGTATACATTTTAAATTGGTCTCATGTAGATTTACGTTTAATTTATGTTATTATAAGTATTATGCATGATATCTGAAAAAGATTGTAAATTGATGAACATACACTCGTCCAGTCATTGTTCCATCAATGCTCTCAAAAACAAGGCGATGTTCGAGAAGTTGGCCGTTGATTAGCTTAATGTGCTCCACCACTTCTAAGACACTGATGCAGTAATGGTTGATATTTTTCCGGGGAGAGGATTAGTAATTAGTAAACCAAATCAAGCTACACCTAGTGAGATATTTGTTTGTGAAAGTTACTATTAAGAAACTTTATTTGGATGCAGTTAGCTTCGAAATCTTCAAAAGCATGGAACCTGAATCTCTGTGATTCAATTATCACCAGCTACCTTCTATCTCAAAACGGACAGAGTTGTGAGAAAAAATTGAGCCTATCAAAACTCTGTCGATATAAGAATTAGCGAGTCTATATGAATTGAAAAATACAAAAAATACAAGAGCACATGTTGAATGTCGTTGTATATGTTCATCAGTCAGAAGCAAGCTTACGTGGTTTATGGGCTTCCCAGATCAGCTTCGCCTCATCATAAAAAACAGCTACTTGAATCACGCCGGTTGATTTCAAGGATTTTGATGCCATAAATGTGGTAGGTTTAGTTTTCCTGATATATGAAATAGGCAGTAAATCTGAATGGAATTATATAGAATGAGGAGAGAAATTGAAGGGGTATTTGCCATTCGGATGGAAAATTGAAAAAAATATTTATGAATCAGTTAATTGAGTATTGAAGAAGGTTTATATAAGTAAAGGAAGATATGGCTGGAGTTACGCATGGGATTCGAAACGGTGTAACATTTTTCACTTGTTGAAAATGGTTGAAGTTGACAAAAGTGGGAAAGAAAGGTGAATAGTTATGATGAGCTTTATATGGGCTCAGTAAGGTAGAAAATTAACTAATTAATTTTGCAAATATGATTTTTATTTTGGCTATATATAATATGAAGATGTTAACATGTCAATTTGATTGGACAAAAATATTTGTGCCTATGTGCACTTCTAATATACCTCCAATTTAGTTTCTTTTATGAGTTTTTCTTATATTCATCTCTTAGGTGAACTTTTACGTTCACCACTAACATAACAAACAATAAAAATTTGTCAAATTATATTATATTTTTAAAATAAAAACGTAAAAAAGTTTAAAAAAATAATAGTAATTGAAAAA
Source organism: Sinapis alba (assembly GCA_012274485.2). Lineage (NCBI taxonomy): Eukaryota > Viridiplantae > Streptophyta > Magnoliopsida > Brassicales > Brassicaceae > Sinapis > Sinapis alba. The sequence goes on along the minus strand of MU105718.1, from coordinate 101,070 downwards.
AAAAAACTTTTATGATAGACAAGGACAAGAAAAGAAAAGAAAGGGGGATTTGATAATAGATTTGTTTCAGACAAGCAAGTATAGGTTCAACATCTCGTAATGAAACAAAAACACAGATATATTACAAACGAACATACACTGTTATTGGAGAAAAGAGAGTGCAAGGGAGTTGTGTTCCTGAAGACATTAGACAAAACACAGTTTCTACTCGGGAGCTTGGAAAGGCTTGAAATCCTTAAGATTTTGTATGAGTCCTTGCACAGATCCAGCAGCAGCAACGAGGGAGACGAGGAAACAGGCCCAGCTCAAGATTTTCAACCATGTCCAAGTGAAAGAAAATTTCTTCATCTTTTTCTGAGCAATATGCATCTCAATGGGAAAGTAAACAGTCAAAGGCCAAAAGGAAGCTGCTCCAATAAGACCCAAGAAATCGTTGAAGAAAGGGAAGATCATTGCTACAACAGCGGTAACTACAACATATGAAGTCCTCCAAACCAATCTGAACAAACTGATACCAAAACCACCACCGCAAGGGACTTTCATTTTGTACTCTCCTGTAATAAACTTGTTATCTGGCCAACGTTTTGCACTCTGGCTCTCTACAAATTGGAAGATTGGCTGGCAAAAGACCTGATAGGCCCCAACAAGATGCACGGCGATGCAGACGTTGGCAAAGTCGATTAGCCAGAAGGGCTCATAAAAGCCAAAACCGGTTAGGAAATTTCCAGGCGCATTATTGCCAAAGGCAGCATAACCCACACACCCGCATAACATGTAAAAGAAGGTCGTTGTGGATACACCCACAAGGCTTGCTCTTTTCATGGCTTTGTTTTCTGATATTGGTGGACTTGCTTTTAAGGTGTCCTGCCATGGTTTAGAGATGAACAGTTGTACATACTTTAGTAGTGGTTGATCAAAACACACACAAAATTTAGTTCACTAAATCGCTTACAATTATCTGAAATGATAACGTAATTGGTGACTTTAATGTTATTTAGTCATAAATGTAAAAGTATAAAATTAACTAAGTCAAGAGTTGATTAAATACATTTTTGATTAATTAGTTTTTGTTAGTTTTTTTTTGTTTTCCAATAAAGTTCTACGTTCCTATTTTTAGATTTTAATTTTATTTTAATTTTAAAAATAAAATGCATTAATTAAAATTAGAATATTAATCTTTTGTGTATACAAATGTATACTACAAAAGAAGCCAAAACATCAATCTTTTGTATACTGAGTAAATAAAAAGTAACTGTGTCCAGCTGTAAACCGTACTCAAAGTTAAATCATTTTAAAAGTATTTATTGAATAAAAGCCTACTAATTACTACAAATAATAATTCATTTGAAGTGGCCTTTACTTTGTAACTAACCGACACACGTTAAAATCTTTTTGGGGCTCTCTCTTATCGCTGTCTCTAAAACTCAGCTCTAAACATAATCCTTCCATTTCAGAAGTGTCAGTTTATGGCTAATTTTTGTTTTAAACTGAGTTTTGTTTTAGAGTTGTCAATACAAAGTTTTAACATGATAAGTTTCAATTATAACCATATTTTCCGTTATATTAAATTTTTTTAAAATTATGTAGTATATTCAGGTCGGAGTATATTATTATTTTTTCATTAAGATACCATTTGTATTAGCTGAAAATAATTAATAAGGGTTATAGTGACAAACTAATATAATTTTAAAAACATTTTAAATTATAACTGGTGAGTACAAAATAGCAGTACGTTAAAGGTGACAACTTGCCTGTATTTCGATAAGTACGGTTGAGTAGGCATAAGCAAATGCGATATCTCCAATCGATTGGAATGTTCTCCATACTTTCTCGGAACCAGTAACATCAACTCCGACCGCAACTCCTGTCAGGGCCGTCCTTGCGTGCCCACCGCCACCTTTGTTTATTCTTCAAAACCATTAGGATTCACTTTTAAAAGATGAAATTAGTATTAAGGATAAGAACGTATATTTATTTACCGGCCACTTTGGCGATGGAGAGACCGACACCAATAGAGGCGTACGAAAAGGACATTACGGCCGCTAGAATGGAGAGCCAAGAGAGATTGTGGAAATTTGGGATTTGGCTAAGTACAATTTGGATGCATGCGAATATGATCATGAAGGGAGTGTTTGAAGTGGAACATTTCACATTATGTCCATTCTTGTGGAAACAATTCGACCTCTTCACTGCCCTGTTTTCATGAATTCTTAATTTTGTCACTTTAACAATTATAAATATATAAAGTTCCTGACAAAAAAAAAACAATTATAAATTTAGAATACAAAATCTCAACAATCCTAAGAGATCTAACTTTTCACTTTGAAAATTTGAGCTCCTTTTGACTCCCACACTCCATAGAATTTAATTTATATCTCTGTACATATCAAATAACATGTGACAAAGAAAAACTTTTGTAGATATTATATATCATATCTTCTTACCTATCATAGCATTTGTTCTTTAAAAGGTAAAAATAATAGAGAAAAATAAAAAAGAGTTAGTCACTTTGTCCTGTTCTATAACTTAATAAACGTGGGTGAAAATAAGTGAAAAAGGAGAGCCTGCTATTATTGACTATCATTCTCAAAGAAGGAATGAAAGCTTACACCATGCTAATCGACGCTGTGATTGTGTAGCCGATTGTTATTCCAATCAGATTCCCGTATTGAGCCAATCCACATAACATCACTTTTCTTCCTCCTGTTTTTTTTCCATAGCATCAATAAACCTATATAAGTTATTTTGTTCTATATATAAATCACTGTTTTTGAGTTAAACAATGAAGAAACTGTCTAAATAAGTCAAGTTGACGTTTTTGACAAACAGTTGAAAAAATACATTTTCCAAGATATACTATTTGGGTATTGGATTTGTAGGAAATGCCGATCGTATCCACCTGTAATTATTATAGTTTTGATTACTACTCTTTTCTTTTCGTTTTAGTTAGTTCTTAGATCTTCCATTACTGAACCATAGTTTCCTTTTTCTCTTGTTTTTTCTGTGAAAAGTGTTAAAGCTAAGTAAGAAAAAGGAAACCATATATATTGAGCATTGTGGATGGGAGAGTATCTTATGATAGTTATTACAAGTGCGATGGGGACAACGAGAAGACTCCAAGAGACGATGTTGAAAGAATGAAAGATCACATGGGATGGGAGTACTAAACATGTCAATTTCAAGACATACTTTCACATGATATTTAATACAAAACATATATATATGCTTTAAATATAGAGAAATATCCTAGAATATCCATAAAAAAAAATTATCACAAAAATAATTTTCAAAGAAAAAACTGACCAAAATGTTACACTAAAGAGGTAAATAAACACTTATAGTCTTAGGGTTAAATAATCTAAACTTAGGTTTTAGAGTTAAATGATTTGGTATGAGGGTAAGGGTTTTCAAATTTCAAAAAATTAAAAATTAAAATTACAATTGAAAACAAAAAAAAAAAAAAATAATTTAGTGCTATTTTGTGACAAAAACTTAAAAATAGCTATTTGAGAGAATTGTCCTTAAATATATTATAAAACATAAAAGTTAAGTGACATGTGAAAATTTCTCAAAGTTGTGTTTAGAAAAACCTTAATTTACTAGACTTTGAAAGTTCAAACAACCCATCCATATTTAGGAAACAATAAAAACATATATTATTTTATTACAAAGACATTTGAATAAAATCAAGTAGTACATAATAAAAAGTAAATTAATTTTAGATATTTTAAATATATGACAAATATTAATATGACACATGATAGGTTTTCAGAGCTTGTTTAAAAAGAAAAATCTTATTGCAAGATTATACAAATATTGTTTAAAAATTATCTTCCTTGGCATATCTTTTTAATTTAGGAAATAATAAGCAAATAAGAAAATAGGAGTAAAAAATAATTTTATAACTTTAAGAAGATTATCGCTCTAAAGCCCAAAATTTGCATTAAAATAAAAAAATGTAAATACGTAAATTATTTATAAAGATTGAAAACAAATGTCATTAAACAAGGTTACACGTCACAGTGTCTGAAAACTTATATTCAAAACTACTTATATATTAAATTAAATTTATTCATTTATTAAGAAAAATAACATTTACAGAAGAATAGTAACTGTTAATTGCTATAGATTTTAAATAAGTAAATTATTTTATTATGTAATAATACATATACAAATATATGTTGAAATACAACCTTTTAAATGGGAAGACCGACTTTGAGCTAAAAATGTATAAAATGTAACTTTAATTACTGATCATTCGGTGAATTATAAAAAAGTCTAGAGCAATTATAAGTGAGCAGAAACTTTTTGAAACAAAATTTCATATATTGGTTGTGGAAAAAGTTCAAAATAATAAATGAATGGTTAGTATATACTCCGCTGAGATTTTATATCTGAATATACCTGGCGATTCCAACACAAAATAATAAATAAGAAAGTTGAGAAATGAACCTAAGTAAGAGCGGACAACTTCCATGTAGGTATAGTTTCGTTTTCCGGTGACAGGATCTGGGGAGCGATAACAGTCGGCAAGCATGGTTGATGTAAAGTATGTTATGAAGGAAAAAGCCATTAGTACGGCGGGTCCTGCCACCCATCCCAGCTGCGCAATTGCCCACGCCAGTGACAACACTCCTGACCCTATCACCGCTGTTATTATATGGGCGCTCCCCGTCATCCATGTCCCTATATTCAACGTGTAAACGTTAACGCTGAAACAAAAAATATATGTTCATGTGTATTTTGCGCTTTCTTCTGTAAGTAAAAATATTTCATAGTCTCCTTTTGGGAAAAAATCTTATCCTAGCATGCTAACACATATACTTGCCCTTTCATATGCACACATGTATCATGTCATATATATATAAGAAATAGAAATATAACACGGAGTAACCTGTTCTTTTCTCGCGTCCATCATCGTCAAAGTTTTTGTTCATATCGCCACTCTTGTGATCGGTGAAGCTTTGTTCAATGAACATGCTCTTTTTCTCCATAGATGGTTTGCCTTTCTGCTATTATATATGTTTAAATAGGGAGAGAAGAGGCCAAAGGTAGTTTTTTTATATGAAGTGTGAAGGACTCTTCTCCACTTAAATAGACAAACCACATTTCACGCCTAATCACTTTACGTTTCATGTATACAGAAATTCCTCTTTTATTTACTTTCTTTATTGTCTTTATCTGTAGTTGATATATTTATTATTTTGTGCCACGATTCTATGAGATCCATTAATGTTGAATGGATTGCTTGGATCGATTCTTCTTTTTGTTAACAAATGGCATGCTTAGTAGTCTCTTTGACTCAAGTCGTTTAATCTAACAATGGCTACTGTAGGGGTTTGTGTTGATTATAGTCTACGGAATCACAAATTAAATTATCATTTTGTGTGTGATGGGTGGGAGAATAATTATTGACACACTATCGGTGGCTCTCCTATGTAGTTTCATGCATCTTTGGTTTCAAGGTCCACCACGTCCACATTTTCTTCAAACATTCATTTGATAATAATGATGTATTTTCCTTAAGAATCCATTCAGATTTTCACAATTCCTTAATCCTCTCTCAGTACAATTAGAGCACCCCAATAAACGATTCTCTTATGAGTTTTTTAAAAATACATATATATATATATATATATTAATATTAATATTTTATTATGGATTATTAACTTTATGGAAAATCTAACCCAATTTTTTTATGTTTTAAAAAATTTTAGATTGAGTTTCCCGTAAAATTAATAACCAACAATAAAATACTATTATTAATATATATATACACACATATATGTATGTTTAAGAAACTCATGAGAAAATCTCATTGGGGTGCTATTAACATTAATGTCTTATGACTTACAAAACGATACAAAATGTGGCTAGGGCTTTCATGGTGATGGGGGAGGTGATTTTTTCAGATTGATTTCTTCCATTGAAGCATTGATCTTCATCTGATCAGGACGTTCGTTGGCGTGCTGGTTACCGCTGCTGCTGTTTCAATCTTCTTCTCCTTCATGGTGCTGTTTTGTTCCGGTGATCACCACTGCCGTCTTCTCCACGAAAGTTCTCTTCTTCACTGTCTCACTGCGTGATCTTTGTCCGCAGTATTGATCAATACTCTGTGTGCTCTGTTTGTCTGTTTTCATTAAAGCAGAGTCTCGTTTTTCAATCACATAATGGGTCCGTCTAGCAACCAGAATTCTAACACTATGGCGGCATTCAAAGGTAAGGGGATCCCCATTGACGACGACGATGAACCGATCAAGCTCTCTGATCAGGATGATGGGCATATCATGGGAGAGTTTCGGTTAACTCTTATTGGCAAGATCCTTTATCCAAAAAAAACAAAACATTGAGAAGTTACTCCAGAAGATGCCTGTGCAATGGGGTATGGACGAGAGAGTTACTGCTAATGATCTCAGCAATGGGAAGTTTCTTTTTAACTTCACTTCAGAGGAGGATCTCAACTATGTTCTTCGACAGGGTCCTTTCCATTTCAACTTTTGTATGTTTGTGCTGGTGCGTTGGGAGCCTATAGTCCATGATGATTATCCCTGGATCATTCCTTTTTGGATTCACTTGATAGGAGTGTCTTTGCACCTTTGGACTGTGACAAACCTAAAGAAAATAGGAGCTCGGTTGGGTGTTGTTGATACACTGGAACTTGCTGAGTGGCGTATGCTTGTGAATGTCGATTCTCGTAAGTCTCTCAAGTTTTCTAGGAAAGTGGAATCACCTAATGGAGATGAGTTCACAATTGAAATCAAATATAACAAGCTGTTCAAACATTGCTCTTTGTGCGGTATGCTTACTCATGAGAAGGAGCTATGTCCGTCTGTGGACATGAAGGCTCAACATCAGCCGTCAGGTGCGCGACAAGAAGTCTTCACGCGGGTGCAGCCTTCTCTTGATCTCCCACAGCGGTTCACTCCACAGGAGGATATGCGATCCAACTCATCTCGGACTTAGCTTTCTCGTACTGAGTCTTCTTCTCATCACAGGAATTCTCGGGATGATAAGTATGGATGGAAGTTAGAGATGGAGAATACTGCGTATAGTGGAACTCACTCAAGCAGAATTGAGAGGCAACAGAATGAGTACTCTAGGGGAGCTCGATATGGTGGTTTAAAGCCTCGCTATGGTGGCATCCAGTCTGGGAAAGGTCCCTTATGACCGTGTTCCCAAGCAAAGCTGGAGGAAAAAAACGGTATACGTGCGGCATCGGATTCCTGACATGCTCAGGTGGATAAGGCTTCTGGTTCAAGTGATGTTGTTTCGTATGAACAACATGGGAAGAATATCGCAGGAGCACTTGAGAGCTCAGACATGCCTTCAAAAGAAGTCAGAAGCACAAGACGTCGTGCGAGTAAGATTGTTTCACCATCCCATAATGGACTTTCCATGGAAACTAATGTAACAAGACGGCATCAAGAGGTTGCACGAGCTCTCTCGTTCCCTACTGACAGAGAGCTTGCGCCTTTGGTGGGGGGTGATCAAGTCATTGGTGCTCTGAAAGATATGGACTTAGATGAGCAGCAAGTGGGCGAGATGATGGACTGCGAGGTACAGGAGGATTATTTGCTGGGATTAGAGCTCAAAGAGATGGAGGATAAGATAGGTTCGTCTGATTCAAAGGGGGAAGAGACATCAGCGAAGCCTGTCAAGCTTGAGAACAAAGAAAATGTTCCAAGGGGTTTTCCAAACAAAAAAATTGAGTTCCTCCGTCGGGGTTCTCCAAGAAAGCGATCGATCCATTCTCATGCAGCTCTTATGGCTGGAGAAACAGGAAAGTCAAGGAGGCAGTATGAGAGTTCGAAGAAACAGAGAGTTAGTAAATCTAAAGGTGATGGGTTGATGAGTTCCAAAAACTCATCCGACGATCATATATGAGAGCTCTCAGCTGGAACTATCGAGGGAGTGGGAACGACCTCACAGTTCGACGCCTTACGGAGATGTGTCAAAAGCATCCCCAAGACTTGTGTTTCTATCTGAGACGAAGAATAAAAGGATGGTGTTGCAAAACATCCATGCTAATTTAGGATTTGATCGTTTGCTTACTGTTGAGCCACTTGGACTCAGCGGAGGTTTAGCTTTATTTTCTATGGAGGATTTTCAAATTAATGTTTTATTTTCAAATAACAGAATGATTAATGTTGAGGCAATCATTGATGGAATAAAAGTCTTTATGGTGTTTGTTTATTGTGATCCTGTACTAGAACGTAGAGATCAAGTTTGAGAACGTCTTATGCGTTTCTCAACTACACGAACTGGGCCTTGGTTTATGATTGGAGATTTTAATGAAATTACTGATCATAATGAAAAAAAAGGGGGCAGACGGAGGCTGGATAATTCTTTTCTGCCTTTCAAACAAATGTTGAGTGATTGTGGTATGATAGAATTCCCATTTACTGGAAATATGCTTTCTTGGGTAGGGAAAAGAGTTGGTGGATCTATGGTTAGGTGTAAACTGGATAAGGCTGTTGGAAATGAAGATTGGCTTGAGAGGTTCCCTCATACGGTGGTCAAGTATTTGAAACTTTGGGGATCATATCATCGTCCGGTCCTAGCGGACATTCTTACAAAACCAACAAAGAGATCTAAATCATTTAAGTTTGATAAAAGATGGTTGGATAGTGAAGAATTAAGGTATGTCATCCTGGAAGGATGGAAGTCTGTAGACCTTCTCCAGAAGCAAGTATTACTGAGCATATTTTGAGTTGTCGTAAAGCCTTGAGCCTGTGGAAGTGGCAACATAATCTGAATGCTGAAAAACAGGTTGAGGAGTTAAAGGAAAAGGTCGAGTGCATGTATGCCAATGATGATGCTACAACCGTGGAGATAGCAGTGGCTTTAAAAGATTTGTCCGATGCTCTTAAGGCAGAGGAGGAGTTTTGGAGGCAAAAAAGTAGAGTGTTTTGGCTTCGAGAGGGAGATAGAAATACTAAATTCTTTCATGCAGTGACAAAGCAAATGAGAGCAAGGAATAGAATTACTCAGCTTCTTTATGATAATGGGAATGTCATTAATGATGAGGAAGGTTTAGTAGTCATTGCTACTAATTACTTTCGTCATATTTTTGAGTCTTCTAATCCTGAAGCTATAGAGGAGGCTTTATCTGAGGTTTCAGCAACAATTACTGAAAGCATAAATGACGAGCTTACAGCCCAAGTGATGGAGTGGGAGGTTAAATTGGCCCTCTTTGCTATGCATCCAGAGAAATCCCCTGGGCCAGATGGGATGACGGCATTATTTTATCAGAAATTATGGGATATAGTAAAGGATGATTTAACCCGTATGGTTAATGATTTTCTTACTGAGGGGATAATGAAAAATGGTTTGAATGAAACCAATATTTGTTTAATTCCAAAGAAAGACAAGCCGACGAAGATGTCCCAGTTTCGCCCCATTAGTCTATGTAACATGAGTTATAAGATTATTTCGAAGGTCTTATGTCAGAGACTAAAAAAGGTCATTCCCGACCGTATTTTAGAGACCCAGTCAGCCTTTGTTGTTGGGAGACAGATAGCGGATAATATCTTAATTGCTCAGGAGTTGTTCCATGCACTGCGAACAAAGCCAAGTGGTAGATCAAAGAGGATGGCCATAAAGATTGATATGAGTAAAGCATATGACAGGATGGAATGGGCTTTTATCGACGCTGTTATGCGGAAAATTGGTTTTTCAAGTTTGTGGATCGATTGGATAATGCGATGCATTACCACGGTTAAGTATAAGGTGCTTATGAATGGTCAACCAAGGGGAAATATTATCCCTGAGAGAGGTCTACGACAAGGAGATACTCTGTCTCCTTTCATCTTTATTCTATGTACAAAAGCGCTTGTTAGCCTTCTTAATCATGCAGAGAGTCAGGGAAAGATAACAGGAATGCGTGTAACACGTGCATGTCCATCGATATCTCACCTGCTCTTTGCTGGTGGTAGCCTTTTCTTTTGTAAGGCGGAGCCTCGTGAATGTGAAGAAGTGATGAAAGTGGTCAGTAAATATGGTAAAGCTTCGGGTCAATGTATCAATTTTGATAAGTCTTCTTTACTCTTTGGTAAGAGGGTTGGCCTAGGGATGCCACAACAAATTAAAGACGCCATTGAGATCCAGAATGAAGGAGGGATGGTGACATACTTAGGAATTCCAGAGGATATTAGTGGTTCTAAGTGCAAACTTTTTGCTTTCTTGAAGGACAAATTAATGAATCGGGTGAATAGTTAGACGGGTAGATGGCTATCAAAGGGTGGAAAGGAAGTACTAATAAAATCTATTTTATTGGCTCTCCCGACCTATGTCATATCCAGCTTCCTACTCCCATTGGAGATTTGTGAGAAGCTAGCTGGTGCCATTGCACAATTTTGGTGGAGCTCAAGCCCGCCAAAAAGAAGAATTTATTGGGCAAAATGGGAGAAGTTATGTTTACCAAGAGAAGAAGGAGGGATCAGCTTCTGAATGATCCATGAGTTTAATTTGGCCTTATTAGCGAAACAGTTATGACGCTTAGTGCAGTACCCTGATTCGTTGGTTGTTCGAGTTCTCAGAGGCAAATACTATCGATTGTCATCTCCCTTGCGCACATGTTCGGTTAACAACCCATCATATGGGTGGACTAGTATTTCAACAGCTAGGAAGCTTTTGCTTCTGGGGATCAGACAAAATATTCACTCTGGATATAAGGTTAATGTCTGGGAGGATCCTTGGATCCCAACAGTACCTGCCAGGCTAGCTCGCCTATTAGCTCCGGTTCTGAATCCAAATTTGAGGGTTAGCGATTTGATTATTATGGAATCAAAAGAATGGAATGTTGGCACTTTGGAAAATTATATTGTTCAAGAAGATATTCCGCATATCAGGAGTTTAGCCATTAGTGCTTCACATAAACGTGACTCCTTTTGTTGGAGTTATACAAAGAATGATCAATACACTGTTAAGTCGGGATATTGGGTTGCAGCCAATATATTGAGAAATAGTGGGGATCTACGAGTGAGTGAACCTAGTGTCACTAAGTTTCAGGCCTTTATCTGGAAATGCAAAACTCCGAAGAAGATGTGTCATCTTATGTGGCAATTGTTGACAGGACATGTGGTTGTAGCACATAATCTAGTGCGCTGTAATATGATTTGTGAGAACTATTGTCCAAGGTGTGGGAAACCTGAAGAAACAGTTACACATGCCATCTTTGAGTGTCCTCCAGCTCTGCAAGTTTGGGCTCTTTCATCCATCCCAAGTAGTCCTAATATATTTCCTCTATCAAGCATCTACGCCAACATGGATTATCTCTTCTGGAGGAGGGGGGGAATGGAATTGGAAATATCTGAAAGGGACCCTTATCCCTGGCTGATTTGGTATATATGGAAGGCGCGGAATGATAAATTATTTAGGGGAATTGATAGAGATCCTATGGAGTTGGTCCATTTTGCAGAGAGTGAATGTCAGGCATGGTTTAGTGCAAACGAGAGGAGTGTTCTTGTTCCTTTACATAATAGTGTTGGAGATGTTCAAACCGTATGTTTGGAAAATATTTGTATGGCGGATGGTTCTTGGACCTCCGAGCTCAGTTTAGTGGCTGTGGGTGGGTATGGAAGGACAGCAATGGGAGGACTCAGCTTTTGGGGATGTGGAATTTAACGGAAAGCACTTAGGTGGGCAATGGAGAGCATGCTTCAGTTTTCGACATGTTAGAACTTTGGAACAGATTGTAAGGATCTGATTGCGATGATAGAAGATCCTCAGGCGTGGCCACGTTTAGCAACGGAGTTGGAAGTGATAAAGACTCTGCAGATTGGTTTCCCCGATTTCAAGATTTCATACTTTCCGAGAACGCTTAATGGCATCTCTGACTCGTTAGCTAGAACTGCTAGGTCCTTTTATCGAGAGTTGTGTTACATTGGTTGTTCTATTTCGGTTTGGTTATCCATGCCACCTCAAATTTGAGTAATAAAATAGCTTTTTGATGTAAAAAAAAAAAAAAACATTAATGTCTTATGAATCTATTTGCAATTAGTCCAAGTTGTAGGATCTTTTGAATAAGAAAGCTTTGTTTATACAACGACAAGAGAGTGTGCCAATTACAAAAGGGAATTTAGTGGGCAAAATTAATCTCGTTCATAGAATTTCGCTTTTGATTTTTCAACGAAACTTGGAACCAATCACGGGTTTCCTTTGTATATTCCTTTTCAACCAATCTGATGATAGTTGACTTTTCCAAAAGTCTGTTAGTTTTTTATTTCCATTACATGACGCATTATCCTGATTTTTGTTATGCAAATATAACACAGAAGGTGGAATCACTTCAGTTCGGTCTGACTTGGTTTAAACACAGTGCACTACAAAAAAAGAAGTCTATAATGTCAGTTATTTTTAACTCTTATATCAGTTATTGAATGATACAAATGTATTACCAACATTTATATAAGCGATTCCGATAGTGGCGATGCAATATAAAACATCAATTATAGCAACTGATGGTAGTTTTTTCATCAATTATAATAAATGGTATTGTAAATCATCACCTACCAAAACCGATATAAATATTTGTGACAATTAGCATAAATGATTAAATCATTTTCATCACTTATTTAAGCCGTTGTAAATAGTTTGCGTCTGTGTTTTAGAAATGATGCATTATTATTAACACCACTTCTTATAAACGATCAAAAAGTGTTAGCAATTATAACAATTGATACTAAAAAATGTAACGTTTATGTTCAACTGATAGAAAATTTTGTTTCACTTATTTTGCTGATATTAGTATATTACTGCTGCGTCGTTTAATATACTTGTAACTGAAATATACTTTTTATTCAATAACTACAAATTAAATAATAAGAAAATTTAAATAGTGTTACCAATAAATATCAAATTGCATAAAAAGTCTAATAAAACATGTCATAGTAGCTAATTAAATAAATAATCAAACCAATCTTCTAAACCTAATTATTAGAAGTGTCCGCCTTATATACTCTCATTCTCATTTTCTTTGATTTGTGTTGCATGTAAACAAAAATTAACATATGAAGCTAAGACATGGCTAGCTAGAGATGGCAATTGGGTCTTCCTGTCTCGACCCGTCCCGCCCGCTGCGGGTTTTATTTTGTTTGAGTTTCTGCGGGTTTGGCCCGCGCGGGCTGCGGTCTCCAGAATGTATGACCAAACCCGGCCCGCTTAGTGCATGGGTCTTTGCGGAATGGCCCGCGGGACGAAGATTCAGTAGAAGGAGAGATAGAGAAATGTGTTTGACTGTGTTTAACATAACAATAAGAAGGAGTAAATGGTTGAACAACAAAACACATATGAAGAGAAAAATATGTGGTAAAGAGACATCTTTGGATGTCTTTTGAACATGTTATGTGCATATATAACTGTTTATTTTAACCCCTAACGATGGAAAAGACATCCTATATCTAAGTAAGTACATTATTTCTAAAGATGATGAGTATATATAATAAAGGAGAAAAGGTTTTGATCAAAAATAACTTGCCCAATTAATTATGTTCAAGTTAACTTACATGCATTGTATGAGTCTTGCCACTGCTAGTAATGGCAAACATATTGTTATGTCCCATCCCGTACCGCAGCGGGCTCGTCGTCGAGCGGGTCACAATGGATCAGGCCCGCACGGACTGCGGTCTTTAAATTGAGTGACCAAACCCGTCCCGCAAATTAGCGGGCCTCCAAATAACCGGCCCAATACCGTTCCGCACAGGTTCAGACCCGCCAAAGCCCGCGGTCCAGTCCCTCAATTGACATTCCTATGGCTAGCCTTCTTCTTCATCCCCCGTGGGCATACACATCAATATTCCATCCTTTCTCACATGGTCCTTCCACATAACACACCATTTTTGCTTGAGAAGCCAAGACACACGGCTCGTCCTTTTCTTCATCCCCATGTCTAACAAACGATCAAAATTCACAGAGCAATGAATTATTCTATAGGGATATCTAAACTTTAATCTAGCATCAATGAAGCAACAAAGTAAAACGACAAAAACTAAACAAAGATTGTTTAGAGAGCAGTGATTCATTATAGTACATACCAATGGATTTAGAGAAATTGCTAAAAACAACCTAAATATTGATTTTAACTCTAAAAGTAGATCTCATATTCAATCAATTGCAAAATCAACCTAAAGGGGTGACAAAAGTATTATTTAGCCCTTATGACCAAACAAAAAAACAGAAAGTTATTTTACGATTATGTCTTTTGTAAGTCTGCACGTATAAAAAGAAGTATGCACATATGTAGGCATCTTAAATAGTCTACATTGTAGACTTATTATGTAGTCTGCATCGTGATTTAGTTTAATAAATTAATTTTAAAAAATGTTAAAAAATAACTTTTGTAAAATTTTTAATTAATCATCAACATAAGGGTTAATATGAAGTTTCAAAAATAAATTTTTATATAATTGAACATCTTAAAAGAATAAAGATTGATTTAGTAACATGTGTTAGGAAATGTGTATGGTTTAACAACAAAAGTGGTAACATGTTATGTTTTTAGAAGTTAGATTCTTAGGGTTAGAATGTAGATTGATATTTTTTTTGTTTTATTGATTTAAATTTGCATATTAGTGTTGAATAGTTTATATTTTATATATATGATACAATAATTAAGAGTTCTTTGATTATCAACAAATTTAGGGTTTGAGTTTTAGAGTTTAGGGTTTCATAGACTTACATTTCAGTCTACCTGAATTAATATTTAAAATATTTATTTATAGATTAAATTGAGTTTTTTATAAATAAAGATGTGAAATCATATATTATAAATATAATAAATAAAGAAAAAATGTATTATATCATACATAAATTATTAAAATAATAAAAGAATTAGGAAAATAAAAATATGTGCAGACTGACAAAGAAGTCTACACTCACCGAATTTAACCTAACCGGATTTAACCAACTTAATTGTAACTAAATCTAATATAAACCAAATACTATCGATGCAGACTGACAAAGAAGTCTACACTCACCAAACTTTATTGGTGTAGACTGACAAAGAAGTCTGCAGTGTCGTAAATTTAACCTAATTACAATTTTTGTCTCCCCCTATATAAATGAAATTTACACAATCTCTCTCTAAAATGGCTACACAAGTTTTTAAAACTCTCTCACTTCTCTCTAAAACTCTCTCCCTTCTCTCTAAAACTCTTTCATTCTTTCCAAAACTCTCTCATGTCTCTCACAATATTATCTTGCTATTTTAGGTATTATGCTTCATTGTTTTCATCTTCTTCTTTAAAAATGTAAGTTATAGATCTATAGATTTTATATATGTACATTTATGTTATATCTTTCTCATAATATTACCTTGTTTTGTAGGCATCATTCATGGTTTTCATCTTCTCCTATAAAAATGTAAGTTTTAGATCTATAGATTTTAAAAGTGTATTTATATATTTACAAAGAAATAATTATTTTTAAATTAAATTGAGTTTTTTTTATAAATAAAGATGTGAAATCATATATTATAACTATAAGAAATAAAGAAAAAATGTAGTATATCAGATACAAATTACTAAAACAATAAAAAAAATTAGGAAAATAAAAATATGTGCAGACTGACAAAGAAGTTTTCACTCACTGAATTTAACCTAACCGGATTTAACCAACTTAATTTAACCAGATCAAATTTAAACTAAATACTATCAGTGCAGACTAACAAAGAAGTCTACACTCACCGAATTTAACCAAACCAGATTTAACCAACTTAATTTAAACCAAACTTTATCGGTGTAGACTGATAATAAAGTCTGCATTATCGTAAATTTAACATAATTACAATTTTTGTCTCCCCCTATATAAATAAAATTTACACAATCTCTCTCTAAAATGGTTGCACAAGTTCCTAAAACTCTCTCACTTCTCTCTAAAACTCTCTCCCTTCTCTCTAAAACTCTCTCATTCCTTCCAAAACTCTCTCATGTTTCTCACAATATTATCTTACTATTTTAGGTATTATGATTCATGGTTTTCATGCTTTTCTTTAAAAATATAAGTTTTAGATCTATAGATTTTATATGTGTACTTTTATGTTATGTCTTTCTCACAGTATTACCTTGTTTTGTAGGTATCATTTATGGTTTTCATCTTCTCTTCTAAAAATGTAAGTTTTAGATCTATATATTTTAAAAGTGTATTTATATGTTTACAAAGAAATAATTATTTTTAAATTAAATTGATTTTTTATAAATAAAGAATCAAAATCATATATTATAATTATAAAAATAAAGAAAGAAATGTAGTATATCATATATTTTACTAGAATAATAAAAAAAATAGGAAAATAAAAATATGTGCAGACTGACAAAGAAGTCTTCACTCACACTTTATCGGTGTAGACTGACAAAGAAGTCTACAGTGTCATAAATTTAACCTAATTATAATTTTTGTCTTATGTTTTTAATAGTTTTATCTTATTTTATAGGTATTTTTCCGTGGTTGTTATCTCCTCTTCCCAAAAATGTAAGATTTAAATATTTTTATTTTAATGTATATATTTTCAGATTAAAAAATTCTGGTAGAGTAGACTTCAAATAAAGTCTACTTAAAAGTCAAGATTAATAGACTTCAAGTGAAGTCTACTATCTCTGGCTTTTAAACAGACTTTATAGAAATTTGATGACTTATTTTGCAGACTCTTTTTTTATTTGCAGACTTCTTACAATAGCAACAGAAATATGTGACAAGACCATCATAAAAGGCACAGAAGAAAGCATGAAGTTTTTTTAGTGACAGATTGATGTATTAAACTAATGTAATAAGCTTTTGTACCAGATTTTTGCTTGTAACAAAATAATTATATTTTGCTTGTAGCAGACTTAAATATTAGTCTTCTTTTACAGAAGACTTCTACAGAAGTCTGCTACTAGAAAATCATGGATCATCCTTCTTTTATATAAGAATTTTCAGTTTTATTCTACATTTTGGAACACAAAATCAACAAATATTACGGAGGCTAACATATTAGTCTCATGTTTCGTAGATTAAAACGTAAGTATGCGCAACAGAACAATAAACATGACTAAAGAGCTACAAATTCAAAGCAACAATAAGTTCAACACATAAGATATAAGACGTAAATTCAACATTGACTAAATACCCACAAATTCAACATTAGTTCAATATATAAGACAATACATTAGACATAAGTGGCGTATTCAAATCCTTTTGCTATAAAATTACGTCTAGTAATGAATATGTCAGCTCCACCATCTCAGTTTTCTTGTCAAACTCATAATATTCTTGTGCCATTTCAAGAAGTTTACCATGGGTACAACCATCATGCACAAGGAACATTCTCTTTTTTTCCTATTACCAACCACAAACTCCCACAAAGAGCCTTTATGCACCAATTCTCCATAGACAACTGGTAACTGAACCATTACCTGCAAAAAGAATACATTTTACCAAATTAGATAACTGATTTTTCATAATATTGTAAAAAGAGCCTGACAAAGACGTCTACTCTTATTATCTAACTACATAGTCAAACCAAAATGCTGATAGTTTCATAATTATGAGATATTATTTTTTCAAAATAGTTCAACACCATTAGAACTAACTAACACACACTGTCAAACTAAAAAATCTTGAAAATACATTGTAAATAATACACAAATCCACTTTTTCTAGATTTTTCTCCGTAGACTGCACATTCAGTCTACAAATATTCGTAGACTTCCTTTTCAGTCTCCGTTTGTAGACTTACAAGTAGGTCTGCGGTTTGGGTTGGTTTTTGCAATTGAAAATTCTGCGGGTTATTATATGTATTTAAGAAAATTTATGATTTTATATGGGTAGACTTGCTTTTCAGTCTGCTTCACGAAAATGTTAGTTTTTTCAATTGACCAGAACTCAACCACGATTTGACTTTCAAAAGTAGACTGACATGAACGTCTGCATTTTTTTAATTTTTTAGAACATGTTACTTTTTTTAATTGACCAAGTTTGACTTTCTATACGGAGACAAACATATACATCTATACATGTGCAAACTTCGTATGAAGTCTACTCCCAACTCCGGCATGTTAGTTTTGCATTTGACCAAAAAAAATTGTAGACTTCATATTTAGTCTACTTTTTTTTTCCTGAGATTTGGAGACTCAATATGAAGTCTATAATTTTATTTTATTTTGGTCAATTTTGAAATATTTTTGTCAAACACAAAACTAACCTTTTCAACGAAGTCAAAGTTTTGGTCAAATGCAAAACATACCTTTTGTAGACTTCCCGAGCAGTCAGCAAAATATAGATTTCCGATGAAGTCTACTATGAAAAGTCAAAAGTTGCTTCAAATTTGGTCAAATGCAAAAACTAACCTCTTTTATGTAGACTTCTTAGTAAGTCTACATATTTTTTTTTTCAAAGGTTAAGACACAGACTTCTATAGAAGTCTCTTTACAAAAAAAAATATATTTAGGTCAATTGCAAAAGTAACATGTACGTTGAGAAGTAGACTGACTGGTAAGTCTACACTTATGTGTAGACATACTAATCAGTCTTTTATCATGACACAGATCTAAAAGATGACGAAAATGAAGTAAATAGTTACCTTTTTTCAGTGTAATGCTCATTTCCACCCTTTACCACCGTCCAAGCTCCAAATATGAGCAAAAAAAACCACCTTTGTCGACTCACAAGTGAATAAACTCGAAAATATGAAAGTTTAACTTATAAATATGAAAGTTATGAGAGTTTTAAGATGAAAATGGAGAGGAAATGAGAGAAAATTGAGATTTATTGGTTGAGAAAGAGGAAAAAGTGGTTGTAATTGGAGTTCTTGAGCTTTTAAGTGCTCAAAAATGGTGGTTCATGGTGGTTGAAAAATTGATGATAATGGCATTGTTGTAAATAAGAAGAATTGTTTAGGGTGTAATAGGTTTTGTTCAATTTTTGAAATTATTATTTAATTAATTAATAATGGCATTTTTTAAATAATTAAAAAACTTAAGGATAAGTTGGAACTTTTGAAGGTGAATAGTAGTGATAAAAAAAAAGTTGGTTTTGGGGTTGAATTGAAATTGTAGGTTGTTTATGCAAAACCCCCATCAATAAATTAACAAAGTAAAGTGTTAGTATAATTTACCTTGTTAAACATTGTAAGCTGATTTGCTTTATGAAACTCGTCAACATGTGCTTTTCTTGAAAATCTCTAAATCAAAATATGTTTGTGGTAGAAAATTCTTACTGATAGAAAGAGTGCGAAGAAATCTCAGCCACAATAAAATTAGTTGGTAGATTCCTCATTTATCCTCGCAAAATCATAAGGAAATATATTTTCAATTAAGTTTAGATCTACAAAGATTTATAACAGATACACATTCAATAAATAAATATTTTTTAAGATCAATGCATCAGCTATAAACCGTTATGAACTCATTAATTAGCGTTAATTTTTTAAGTGATACAAGTATGTATTTATTAACATTATTTCTAGTGCAACGACACCAAAGTATTTATTTTGTTTGAGAAAAGGTTTTCAATTAAAATATATGAAACAAAATACAGAACTATGACGTTTTCAAGCCATACAGTTGTTGTTGAAGAAAAACATACAGTTTGAAGAAAAACAGACAACCATATTTAAGATCACATCTTAAGAAGTCATAGTTTGAAAGAAAAACATAACAAGTAATAGGAAAAGCTGAGTTAAGAAAGAGATAAACTCATCTTACAAGTTATCGACATCCACCTCTGCCTCGGCCACCACGTTTTCCACAACCAACTAGTGTCCAATTCATCTCTTGTACTTTTTGAGTTGGTTTGATTGTTCTACTACCTCGGCTTGTTTGTGAAGAAGAATCTTCATACGACTCGTTTTGTTGTAAAAGAGCAAACTGATTTCCTTCTAATCGCATACTATCTTCCTCATCTTCTTCACTCGTACGTATAGGTATCTCACTTGCCATATGTGGAGTTGAATCCAAGTCTGAAAGTAGTAGAGAAAGAGGGTTAACTTGCTCACATTCTGCATCTTGAGCAACCTTAGCGATGGTTTTAGTTTCTAGAAGAATTGGGACCATCTTTACTGATGGAATATTGATGGTAGTTTCTGGAAGAATTAACACCAAAGTATTTATGATGACATCACTTATTAGAATTGATGTAAGACTGTAAAATTGGCATCATTTATTTTAAAGTAATACTGATTTATGTCGGTAAGTTTTCTGATGTATTATAACTGATGCAAAAGACCTCTCTTTTTGTAGTGGTGGTTGCAAATTTGGGTACGAAAGTGTGCAATCACAGAAGTAAGGCATGAATGTCGGTTATCCAATCGGTTTTGGTTCATGATCAATTTGGGTTTGAGTTTTTTTGGAAACACATATTTAGTCTCATTCAGATATTATAAAAGTTTATTTCAATATCGGTTCGGTTCACTCGGGTTTAGTTAGGGTATATTAGCATATTGGAAACCCGGCTGAACACTACAAGAAAACCTATGTTGATGACTGCAAGTTGCGACTAACAGTATAGTCGCAAAATTTAACGACTCAATTCTGACTATTTGGTGACAGAATTGCGACTACGTAAATGTAGTAGTAACTCAGTTGCTTATTAGGGACTGCGATGTTTAGTCGCCAAACAGTCATAAATTAGTCATAAAATCTGTGACTGTTTTGCGACTGATATATCTGGTCATAACTCAATCGCTAATCAGTCGGTAAAAATTGGTACAACACGTGGTTAGCGTTATTTAGGTGTACCTAATTTATGTCATGCCATTGGTATTTAGTCGCGAATTAGTCAGACATTTTCTATATATATACAAGATTCTTACCATTTTATTCTCCTCACTCATACAAAACACCAAAAACCACTTCTTTAAAAAAGAAAGTTATATGTTGTACAATGCCTGGAAATTACAACTATTCAAATTTTTGAGAGTAGATGTATAAGAAGGTTGATGAAGAGAAGATAAAATTCTAGGAAGAGTCCATAGCGGAGGTGAAACAATTTATGACATTTGCTAATAGTCAGCCTCTAACACAAAGCAATAACGGTAAGTTTTTCTGCCTATGTACTGTTTTCCAGAACGATAAATTTCTTGAGGGACCAAAAATTTAGAACATATATATATAATAGATGATTTATGTAAGACTATTATGTTTGGTATAATCATGGTGAAGAAATAAGATATGGCATTAGGAACGAGTTATGTTAGCCCGACGCATTTAAGTGGTAGTGAAGAAGTTGGTAATGGAGATATTTATGTGGATATGGTGAATGATGCATTTCGTGATAATGTGAGTTTTGATAACTATAAACATGACGATAGTTATCATAATATAGTAGACCCGCAAAACAACCATTCGAAGAAATTCTACGATTTATTAAAAGGAGCACAAAATCATTTGTATGATGGTTGTCGTGAAGGGCAGTTGCAGTTATCCTTAGCTGCTCGGGTCTTGTAAAACAAGACATATTATAATTTGAGTGAAAAGTGTGTGAATACGGTATGTCAAATATTGACAGACTATTTACTAGAAGGAAACACGACAACTGAATCACACTATGAGACCGCAAAGTTGATGCACAATTTAGTTCTCCTATATTATACAATTGATATTTGTATTAAAAATTGCATGATCTTATGGAGAGAAGATGAAAAGTGGTAAAAGTACCAATTTTGTGGTGTAGACAGATGGAAGCCTAGGGACAAAAGTCATAGAACCAAAGTACCATATAGTCGTATGTGGTATCTACATATAGCTGACAGACATAAGAGAATGTATCAGAGCAAGAAGACAACAACGACAATGAGATGTCATGCAGACCACCAAGCAAAATAGGAAGAATTGTGTCATCCATCTGATGCGACATAATGAAAATATTTTCAAGATATACATCCCCGGTTTGCCGAAGAAACTCGCAACATTTATCTTGGATTATGTATGGATGGATTTAATCCATTTGGGATGTCTCTTAATCATTCGTTGTGGCATGTGATCTTGACTCCATATAATCTACCACATGGTATGTGCATGAATACAAAGTGCTTGTTTTTTACAACTGTGAATTCTGGGCCAAATTATCCGCGAGCTAGTCTTGATATCTTCCTAAAACCTCTGATAGTTATAAGAATTATGGTCAACTGGAGTTAAAGCATACAATGTGTCCTTGAATCAAAATTTTAATCTAAAAGATGTGTTAATGTGGACGATAAGCGATTTTCGGCATATAGCATGCTATTAGGATGGACAACCCATGGTAAATTGGCTTGTCTTATTTGCTTGGAAGATACAAAGACTTTTTATATGCCTAATGGAAGAAAGACGTGTTGGTTTGATTATCACCGGAGATTTCTTCCTCATAATCATTCACTGAGGAAGAATAGAAAGGAACTTTTGAAGGAAAAAAAATACGGTAAATGAATTTCCACTTGATTCTTTGACTGGTGAACAAGTTTATTATGAGCGGTTAACCGGTGTCAATCCACCAAAAATATTTATTTGCGGTAGAAACGGTCATGAAAAGAAGAAGTCTGGTTATGGGAAATGCTATAATTGGCACAAGTAAAGCATATTTTGGGAGTTGCCATACTGGAGGGACCTAATTTTCCAACAAAATCTTGATATAATGCATATAGAGAAAAAATTTTAACAGCATCATGAATACTCTTATGAATGTAAAGGGTAAATCAAAAGACACAATCAAGTCAAGATTGGATATAGAAATATTCTATGATTGGTCACTTACATGTTGATAGTGATGTTCATGCTCTACTTCCTCCCTAAATAATAGACGAAGACAAAAGAAAAAGTTTATTGGAATGTGTGAAATATGCGTTTAAATTTCCAGATAAATATGCATCATATTTAGCTAGGTGTGCTGATATAGAGAACATCAGATTTTGCAGTATGAAGAGTCATGACTGCGATGTTTTTATGGAACGGCTACTTCCATTTATCTTTTCAGAACTCCTAGATCAAATTGTACATCTTGCGTTATCAGGTAATTAATTACCGTTTTATATATTTTAAATGATACAACTTTATATGTAATTATAGTTTGTAGTACTAACAAATGCATTGTTAATATTGTAGTGGTTGGAAGATTTTTCAGTGACCTTTGCTCAAGAATTTTGCAGAAGATCGCGTTCAAATTCTTAAACCAAACATTGTTTTGATCATCTGCAATTTTGAAAAGATCTTTTCACTATCATTTTTCGACGTGATGGAGCACTTGCCTATACATCAACCTTACGAAGCTGAACTAGGAGGATATGTGCAATATACATTGATGTATGTTTTTGAAAGGAATTTCAAAAAATTGAAAGCAAAAGCGAAGAACAAAAGATTTGTGACCGGTTCGATTGTTGAATCATATATCAACGATCATATATCTTATTTCTCAGAGCATTACTTTGTTGATCATATACATACCATATCAAAGTAAACACTATCATTATTCTTCATATTCAATTTTAAGGTTTATGAACATACTTTTATTAATAATTTGTGTAGGTTCACAAGACAAGATTTGATGAAAGTCAAGTTCCCGTTTATCATGTCCCTGAAGTACCTGATATATTTACACATGTATATCGTCCATGTGGGAAAATGAAAGAAATATGGCTTTCTAAGAAAGACTATAGATGCGTACATACATATATTTACAAAATTGTGATTTTTCAGTTATTTGAGAGGTATAATTGGATAATATTATTATCTTATGTATTGATTTACCCAACTATAATTTCTCATATTAATTTATGTTTGACTAATATAGGATGTTTGAAGATTTTCTTTGCCAAATA
This sequence comes from Sinapis alba, assembly GCA_012274485.2. Classification (NCBI taxonomy): domain Eukaryota; kingdom Viridiplantae; phylum Streptophyta; class Magnoliopsida; order Brassicales; family Brassicaceae; genus Sinapis; species Sinapis alba. The sequence continues at coordinate 77,306 of MU105718.1, read as the reverse complement.
TCCAGACCTCTCTGTAAAGAGAGTTGACGAATATCATTTATAGGTGAAAGATTATGTATGTCTGACTAATACTATTATCTAACTAAGTGTCTATAATTATATATATATATATATATATATATATATATATATATATATATATATATATATATATTACATGTTAGCTACTGGAGAAACACACATCATTTTCCTTCATGGGTTAATGATATTACGAATGGACCCCTGAATAAAGCCAGACATGGCCCATCTATTTCACAACATGCTTTTTGTTCCATACACATAAGCATGGTGAGGGAAGAAAGACATGTAACTACAGTGTGAGTGTTAAAAGAGAAAGTTAAAAAATGCATTTGATGAAGTTGATTACTACGAGATCTTGACTCATATCATACATTTTCAGTATGAGGGGTCGGTTAATTTGAAAATCACACTTTTTTAAGTGTAAGTGGTATGATCCGTTAATTGGTAGAGACCCTCGACGGAGCAATGATGGCATCATCGACGTTCTTTTATTGAGAAAATACTATAAATACAAACCATTTATTCTAGGTACATATTTTATATTGTAATTATACTTTTATGATTGGTATTTAATTTAATTGTACTTTTATTATTTGGTATTGCACAATATGTCAAGTAGATCAATTTTTTATCTCCTATCCGTACGTTAAGAAACTAAAGCAGTCATGGATCAATGTTTTAAACGTGAATTCGAGGAGAATCATTTCAGAAGAATATAAAGATAAAGAACCGACATTGTTGCAACATTGATGTTGTTTTAATGACTACAGTTGAAGATCTAGCAGTCGAACATTTGGTTCATGCTTGGGTACAACATATTAATCTTGATATTGATGTGGAAGATGCTGAACAAGAGGATGAATTCCAATGTAATATATCATCGTCTTCTGATAATGATGAAGATGGAGAAGTACCCTACTTAAATGTAGAATAATTGAATAAACTTTGTTTTAAGATAAATTCTCTTAAATAGTTCTTTTAAAGTTTTTATCATAAATAACCCTCAAAAAAAGAAAATGACCAAAATAACCTCTTTTATTTTGAAAATTTATATTTAATTTTTTTATTTCTTAATATTTGAAACCCCACCCCCAAAATACTACCCCTTAACTCTAAAACCTAAGTCTAGATTAGTTAATCTTATGGTTATAAATATATATTTACCTCTTTAATGAAATATTTTGATTATTTTCCTCCTTGAATGCTATTTTTGTGAAAATAAACTAAGAAAGTTATCCTAGATAATTTCCCTTGTTTTAATTTGTATTATAATATAATTTTGTAAAATTTGTTTTAAATTTTGTTTTAATGTGTATTTTAATATAATTTTGTAAACTTTGTTTTAGTGTATTGTAATATATTTTTTAAATTTTGCTTTAATTTGTATTATAATATATTTTTGTTTAAAACAAATATATAATCAACTCATAAACAATATCAAAAAGGACTAGGGTTCCAAACCCAGATCCGCCGTCGGAGGCATCACGCCCTTCCGGCGAGTACTCTCTTCCCTTCCCCATTCTCTCTCATCTCTTATCACGGTATGAATCAGAAGAAGAAACGTCGTCCTCCATTAAGGGGCTCTACTAAGATGGCTAGGCTCGCTGGTGTTTCCAAAGTTACTAAATCATCTGTTGCTGCAAAATCTCAGAAGAAGTCCTCTCTCGCCGGTGAAGTCATCGCCGATGCTGTAATTGTCACTAATGTGACAGAGGGTACTACATCTGCTGAAGGCATCAGCTTGATTAAGTCACCTATTTTGGTTGTTGAAGAGCCTATCAATTCCTCTAGGACTATTGATTCGGTTTCAGACGCGTCGAACCATGAAACTACCCTCGTGGCAGAGGGGATTTTAGCTCCAATAGAAGCTCAAGAAACCTTGGCTGTCTCTGGAGAGGAAGTAAATACCCGCTTACCTAGTGGGGAAAAAAATAGCATTGGCCCCTCGGAACCGCCTGCTTCAGCGGCAACGTCGGATGCTGCTGCAGTTAATCCATCTCAAGTTCATGTTGCTCAGAACTATGCTAGCCTTCTTAAGGTCTCTGCGAAGCTTGAGGAGTTGGGTACTCCATCTGAACATGTCTCAGGCGCGCCTTTTGTCTTGATTCCAGATGAAAACATTGAATCGGCTAAGGAGGAATTTAAAGACTTTATCTTTGCTCGTTTCCACGGTGAATATCCAGCTATGGGACGTATCATTGGAGTGGTCAACGCCATCTGGGCCAAGGCTGGACCACGTATCTACGTTCACAATATAGGCGACGGTTGTTATCTCCTGAGAGTAACAAATTTAAAGGCCAAAGAGGCGTTATTGTCACGTACCTGTTGGAACATTGCAGGCTTTCCGATGTTCGTAGCTCCATGGTCTCCAGACTTTGCGCCAGAGGAAGCCCCCATTACCTCAGCCGTTGTCCCAGTTGAATTAAGAAACGTTCCTTATCTGCTTTTTAATAGAGAGAGTCTTAGTAGGTTAGCAACGGCAGTGGGTAAGCCTGTTTCCCTTGCGCCCGAGACAGAAAGAAAAGAAAATTTTCAAGTGGCAAAACTATATGTTCGGGTTGACCTCACAAAGCAGCTTCCCTCGAAAATCATCTCAGGTTTCTCATCTGGCCGAAAAGTTGAGATATCAGTGTCATACCCATGGCTACCGGTTAAATTCTCAAAATGTGGGAAATATGGGCATTCCTCCGAAAGGTGCAGATCGGGTTTGGTGGAAGCCAACGCTCCAGGTAAGCGTGAGAGGAGCACTTCTGCAAATAAAGATAAGGCTAGACATTACTCCAGGCCGAGTCGTAACAGAGAGAAAAAACATTCTCCATTTTCAGAAGTGGCTTTGGTGAACTCCCAATCAAAAGTTGAAGAGGGTGAGATAGTTGTGCTGAAGGATTATGAGACTAAAGGTACAGAGATTGCTAAGATTTCAGAAGAATCCAGCAATGTAGCAGTGGTTGGGATCGAATATTCTAGAGACAGTGCTCATGTAAATCAGTCTGGAAGTACTCTCCAACAAGATGGACTTCCTCCGAGTATAACAGGTACAAATTGCATGGTTATTACAAACGAAGAGTCAGCCTTGACGAAGGGCAAATCAGACAGTGACAGTCATGAAGCACCTTTCTTCCTGGTCAACCGCAGGAAGAGTGGCCGTAAGGTCACACCAACCCACTAACCATATTTATTATGTATTTTGCGTGGAACGTTAGAGGACTGAATAGTGAAAGACGCCACACGATGACCAAGGATTGGATTAATATCCATAGGCCACTTTTGGAGCATTTTTGGAGACACATATTCAAGAAAACAACATACAAAGGATTGAGAGAGCAATCCCGGCGGGTTGGAAATATTTTGGTAATTATAGTGAGCATGCGGCAGGCAAAATTGTAGTAGTGTGGGACCCTTCTGTGTCCATTTTTATCTACAAGGTCTCAGCCCAAGCAGTCACCTACGGAGTTTTTATTATGGCGGATAACATATGTTTTACCGTCTCCTTTGTCTATGGATTCAACGATGTCGAGGAGCGTAAAGCTCTTTGGGATGAGCTTGTTTTTCTGAACGACTCTACAGCGGTTTCTTATTCTCCTTGGTCTATTCTAGGAGACTTCAACCAAATAATGAAGATGAGTAATCATTCAAGCTACCCTCATTCGATTATTGATACTATTGGCGTGAATGATATGACTTCAGCTATGCAAGGAGCTGAGATTTTTGAGGCGCAAGCCAAGGGATCACCTTTCACTTGGTGGAACAACCAAGAGGAGAACCCTATCTCTAAGAAGATTGATCACTCCCTTGTAAACCTTCCTTGGTCAACTACATTTCCAGACTCGTATGCGGAGTACTTGGAACCTGATCAGTCAGACCACGCTCCCTGTTTGTTCCACATTCCCTCTCTTAAGAAAAAGATATGCAAGCCATTTAAATTTTTTCACCACGTGATTGATCACCCAGAGTACTATGTTTCTGTCGCAGCAAATTGGCAACCTTCTTCAATTGTAGGATCTGATCAGTTCAGGTTGGTGAGATCAATGAAATGTCTGAAGAAAGTCTTGAGAAGGCTAAACAAGAGGAACTACAGCGGTATCTCAGAACGGGTAAAGGAGCAGGGAGCTAAAGTCGATAGGCTGCAAAAAATACTCCTTACAAACCCAAATACTATTACTGCTGTAGAGGAGCATCAGGAAAGGGCGACTCTGAATAGACTTTTGTCTGCAGAGCACAAATTTTATAGACAAAGATCTCGGGTCCGGTGGGCTGATGTTGGGGACAGAAATACAAGCTTTTACCACAAGACTGTTGCTCAGCGCGTTACTCATAATCACATCCACTTCCTTAGAGATGAGCACAATTTGTTTATAGGTTCTGTTGAGGGACTCAAGTCACACTCGGCAGCTTATTTTAAGAACATCCTTGGATACACAGATATGCCGACTTCTCATGTGCATTTAGATGAACTTCGTGGCCTATTAGATTTCAGGTGCTCTGATCTGCAACAGGCTTATTTGAGTAGAGAAGTCAAAGCTAATGAGATAAAGGCTACTCTCTTCTCTATGCCGTTAAACAAGAGTCCTGGTCCAGATGGCTACTCCGTTGAGTTCTTGCGTGCTTCGTGGGATACAGTGGGGCAGGATGTTATTGCAGCTGTTGCAGAATTTTTCAGAAATAGAAGGCTACTGAGGGATTTGAACACAACAGCTATCTCGCTAATACCGAAAACGCCAGAGGCTTGCAGGCTTGGGGAATATAGACCTATTAGTTGTTGTAATGTTGTCTATAAACTTATCACGAAGATAATTTCGAATAGGCTGAAACCGATTCTCCAGTCGTGTGTAAGCCCCAACCAAACGGCTTTCTTGAAGGGTAGAAGCTTGGGAGACAATGTGTTGCTTGCTACTGAGTTAATAAGACGCTACAACTCTGACCAATGCCCAAGGAGCTGTATGCTTAAGGTAGACATTAGGAAAGCATTCGATACAGTGTGTTGGGACTTTGTTATTAAGCTTCTCGAGGCTCAGAACTTCCCAGCCCTCTTTATTACTTGGATTCGCGAGTGTATTACATCTCCAAGGTTTTCTATAGCTATTAATGGAGAGTTTGCAGGCTTTTTCCCGGGTCAAAAAGGGTTAAGACAAGGTGATTCTATTTCACCATATCTGTTTATCATGATCATGGAGGTTCTTTCTAAGCTATTTGAGAAGGTGGTTGAGGAAGGAGGAATGAGGCTGCATCCTTTGTGCCTTTCGCCCAAGTTAACCCATTTGTTATTCGCCGATGACCTACTGGTGTTTTCAGATGGTTCAGTTCAATCAATCATGGGAATTAAGGGAGTTATGGCAATCTTCAAAGGATGGACAGGTCTCGACATGAATGCAACAAAATCTGAGATTTTTTTCGGGGGTTTATCTTCATCTGAGGCTGCAATAATTGGTGACCTTGCTGGTTTTAAAATTGGTTCTTTCCCCACCAGATATCTAGGACTGCCTCTTGATCCAAGCAGAATCAGTTTTGCTACTCTCCAGCCTTTCCTAGAGAAGATAACATCTAAGCTCAATTCTTGGACATCAAAGTGCCTTTCATTTGCAGGAAAAGTGAGAATGGTTGTTTCTGTAATATATGGAATGGTCAACTTCTGGAGCTCCGTGTTTGTGCTGCCAAAAAGATTATATGCCAAAGTTGACTCCCTTTGCTCTGCATTTCTCTGGAACAACAGAACTGACTCAGCCCGTGGAGCTAGAGTGAGTTGGGAGGATGTTTGCAAGCCAAAAGCAGAAGGTGGGCTAGGAATTAGGAAACTGGAGGACTTCCAGCAGGTGTTTCAGCTAAAGAGGGTCTGGAACTATTTCACCTCGACCTCATCCTTATGGGTGGAGTGGCTGTGAAATAATATGTTCCTCAGGAAAAGTTACTGGGAGGTAGAAAATTCTCAGCGTTTCTCTCCTGCTATAAAAAGTATGTTATCTCTCAAACCAACTGTCTTGGAATTCTTGAGATGCTCTATTGGTGATGGTAGATCCGCCACTTTTTGGTATGATTGGTGGACTGACTTAGGACCCTTGATCACTGCTTTGGGCTCATCGGATCCGCGTGACCTGCGTATTGACATCTCAGCAACTGTTTCAGACGCTGTTATAGATGGGTCTTGGTCGCTACCTCCAGCAAGGTCAGACGAGGCTGAAACGCTACAGGTTGTCTTATCCACCATGTCTCCTCCTTTGACTTCAAATGGACCAGACAAGTTCCTCTGGAGAAATGGTTCAGACCAGTATGTACCTAAGTTCTCATCTCGGCTTACATGGGAGAGAATCAGGGAGCAATCTGCAACTATTAATTGGTCAAAAATTGTTTGGTTCAAGGAGGAAATACCTCGATGCTCCTTCATTACTTGGCTAGCTTTTCTTCGACGGCTTCCTACAAGGGATCGTCTTAGCTCATGGGGCATGAACGTGCCGGAGATCTGTGTCTTATGTTCAGCTACCCAAGAATCTCATGATCACTTATTCTTTCGCTGTCCCTATGCGGCTTCAGTTTGGTCGCACTTCTGTGTATCTACTCTATCGGCCCCACCGTATGACCTTCCATCTTGCTCTGCGATTCTGGAGCAGAATGAATTCACCTCTTCAACAGGTGCATCAACCATACTAAAGCTGCTCCTCCAAGTCATCATCTATGTTCTTTGGCGGGAGAGAAACCATCGCATCTTTAGAGACTCACCATCCCCTGCAGCTGCTTCCATTGCTAGAGTCGACCGCATGATCCGAGACCGGCTCCTCTCCATTCCTCCCTCCTCATCTTCCTCCCCCTCTCTGTTGAATCTTTTCTTTTCTTTCTTTGTTTCTAATATCTAATGCTTTCATTTGTAATAAGTGGTTTGCCACAATAATGTAAACTTGAAAACTGGTTATAAATCTTAACATTTTGACCCCAAAAAAAAAAAAAAAAAAAAAAAAACTCATAAACAAAATTAAATTAAATTCACTAAACCCTAAACCAACACATTCTAAGTCATAACCCTATACCCTAAATTCTCTAAACCCTAAAATCTAAGACGACCCTAAACTCTAAATTATAGTGTTGTATTATTATGTTTTAAACTTTACTATAATGTTAGTACCATATACACTAAGCTTATAATGTTGTATTATACATTATGTTTTAATATAAGTCGTATGATTATTTATGGTTTATAAGTTGTATAATTGTGTTGTTAATTTTGTTTGGCCACTTACGAATATTGGTGCAATTTAGCCCAAATTAACTGCCACCCAAAATAATTTGACCTTCCAAATCCCAATTTTTTTACTCATTCTCAAAGTAGAACTAAATTCTAATCAATTGTGTTCTCTCTATCTACTCCGTTAATCGCACCCATCTCAACCCTTTCCATCGATCTAACTCTTCATATTCTCTGTTAAACGCTGAAGACGATGCACAGAAGGAAGAAACAGAGGAAGACAGTCACCTCCAGTGCGTAGACACCATCTCCCCTTCCCTTACAGTACGTGTTCGTTCCAAGAACTCAAGCGCCTCCGCCTTTCCCGAACCGCCAACCTCCACCATCTGTGTCTGACTATCCACCTCCGACACAGCTTTTCCAGGATTCGACGGTCCAACCCAGAGGAGCTTGAACTCCATCGCCACAACCTCGAGGGTCTCAGACTTCACAACCTCCAGCATCTCAGACTTCACAGGCTCGAGGTTCTCAGACTTCACAACCTCGGGGTTCTCAGACTTCCCTACCTCGAGGATCTCAAGCTACACAACCTCGGGTTCTCAGACTTCCCTACCTCGAGGATCTCAAGCTTCAGTAATTCGACAACCAGTAACGCCACAATCTCAGAGAACTTCTGAAGCTCAGAACTCGAAGAGTCCAGAAGGTCCAGACGTTCTAGAAGCTGACGAATTCCCTCACATAGAACCGACTCTCTCCGAAGACCAGATGAATGTTGTCAATGTTTATGGATGATTTCTTTATCTACGGATCTTTATTATATGCTTGTTTTTCAAATCTTTGCAGGATCCTACAGAGATGTGAAGAAACCAAACTTATGCTGAACTGGAAGAAGTGTTACTTCATGTTTAAAGAAGGGATAATATTTGGGCACAAGATTTCTGAGAAGGGAATTGAAGTGGACAAGTCTAAGATTGATGTGATGGTTGGGTTAGCTCCACCAAAGACAGTGAAGGACATTAGAAGTTTTTTTGGTCATGCCAGTTTCTACAGAAGGTTCATCAAGGATTTCTCCAAGATAGCTAGACCATTGACCAAGTTTCTATGCAAGGAAGCTGTATTTAACTTTGATGAAGAGTGTCTTGAAGCCTTCAAGAAGCTGAAGAGTGAACTCATTAGTACTCCCATTGTTCAACCACCATATTGTTTTTTTTCCTTTGAGATCATGTGTGATGCAAGTGACTATGCTGTGGGAGCAGTTTTGGAACAGAAGAAAGACAAGAAGACTCAAGTGATCTACTATGCAAGGAGGACTCTTGATGATTCTCAAATGAAGTATGTAACAACTGACAAAGAGCTTTTGACTATTGTGTTTGCATTTAAGAAGTTCAAGAGCTACTTGGTTGGGTCTAAGATCATTGTCTACACTGATCATGCTGCATTGAGACACCTCTTAGCCAAGAAAGAAGCAAAACCAAGACTGTTGAGATGAATTTTGTTTCTACAAGAGTTTGATCTTGAGATCAAAGACAAACTGGGTGTTCAAAATGATGTGGCTGATCATCTATCTAAATTTAAAATTGAGTGTGGAATTCCTATTGATGAAGGACTTCCAGAGAAATAGATCATGGCCATTAGAGCAGTGATGACAGCTTGTGAAACCAGTAGAAAGCTTGAAAAAGTTAAGGCAACTGATGAGAATGGTCATTGGTGTGCTGATTTGGTGAACTATTTAGTTTGTGGAAGGAGTCATTGAACCTTGTAGGATATGCAAAAAAGAAATTCTACAAGGATGTGAAGAGATACTACTGGGTGAACTTTATTTCTACATACTTTATAGGGATCAACTCTATAGAAGAATAGTAGCCGAAGAAGAAGTTGAATGTATCCTTACACATTATCATGAATCATCCTATGGAAATCATTTTGCTATATTCAAGACAGTTTCTAAGGTTATACAAGTTGGATTTTGGTGGCTACACATGTTTAAGGACACTCAAGACTTTGTCTCAAAGTATGACTCGTGCCAAAGAAGAGGGAACATCATCAAGAGGAATGAGATGACCCAAAACTCAATTCTTGAAGTTGAAATATTTGATGTGTGGGGTATTGACTTCATGGGACCATTCCCACATTCTTTTGGCAACAAATACATTCTTGTGGTTGTAAACTATGTCTCCAAGTGGATAGGAGCTATAGCAAGTCTCACCAATGATGTTTTAAACTTTACTATAATGTTAGTACCATATACACTAAGCTTATAATGTTGTATTATACATTATGTTTTAATATAAGTCGTATGATTATTTATGGTTTATAAGTTGTATAATTGTGTTGTTAATTTTGTTTGGCCACTTACGAATATTGGTGAAATTTAGCCCAAATTAACTGCCACCCAAAATAATTTGACCTTCCAAATCCCAATTTTTTTACTCATTCTCAAAGTAGAACTAAATTCTAATCAATTGTGTTCTCTCTATCTACTCCGTTAATCGCACCCATCTCAACCCTTTCCATCGATCTAACTCTTCATATTCTCTGTTAAACGCTGAAGACGATGCACAGAAGGAAGAAACAGAGGAAGACGGTCACCTCCAGTGCGTAGACACCATCTCCCCTTCCCTTACAGTACGTGTTCGTTCCAAGAACTCAAGCGCCTCCGCCTTTCCCGAACCGCCAACCTCCACCATCTGTGTCTGACTATCCACCTCCGACACAGCTTTTCCAGGATTCGACGGTCCAACCCAGAGGAGCTTGAACTCCATCGCCACAACCTCGAGGGTCTCAGACTTCACAACCTCCAGCATCTCAGACTTCACAGGCTCGAGGTTCTCAGACTTCACAACCTCGGGGTTCTCAGACTTCCCTACCTCGAGGATCTCAAGCTACACAACCTCGGGTTCTCAGACTTCCCTACCTCGAGGATCTCAAGCTTCAGTAATTCGACAACCAGTAACGCCACAATCTCAGAGAACTTCTGAAGCTCAGAACTCGGAGAGTCCAGAAGGTCCAGACGTTCTAGAAGCTGACGAATTCCCTCACGTAGAACCGACTCTCTCCGAAGACCAGATGAATGTTGTCAATGCTCTTCTACCTCAGCCAGGCAGGGAGCTCTACACGACGACCCTTTCTCCCAACTTGGAGCCTAGAACCAATTGGTAGTTTCTTACTTGAAGCTTAATTTTGACTGGGTTTGGAAATGATGAGCTTCGCTCAATAGTTGTGAAGGTTTTGTCTTCTAAATGTTTTGTCTTTTCTTCATTACGGTTTAATGGGTTATGAGTTGTTTCCTTTGTCTTGTCAATGAGTTGTTTGTTTTGTCTTGCAAAGATTTAGTCTTTTGTTCATTACAGGTCTTGTAAAGGTTTAGTCTTTTGAGTAAAGCTTAAAGCTGTAATCTGTAATGAACAAAAAGATTAAAGCTTAAACCTGTAATGACTTGTTTCTTTTGTCTTCCAAATGTTGTCTACACTGCATGTTCGTAACGGAGTTCTTTGTTTTGTCTTGTGAATGAGTAGTCTTTTTTATTTAGCAAGTAATATATTTCCTAAATTATATATTATAAATGTTGGAAAGCATTTGGCAATTTTTGGATGGGTTTCCAGAAAAATATATTAATGTGTTTCTATGTATCAAAGTTTAAACTAAAAATGATATGAAATCAAAAACTAAGGATTTGATATCTGAATATTTGGTAAGTTTCAAATTGTGATTAAGAATTTAGAGAAAAAAATTTAGAAAAAATTTACATATCCCACAAGTTGAACCCATAAACTCTAAGAAATGGGAGAATAATAGTGTGTGACCACTAAGCCAAGTGTGTTATAACTGTTTGTTGTGTGAGTAAAACAATATAATCTTTACTAATTTTTTTTTTTTAAACATAAAATATGACGATTCCGAGGGGTATCGAACGCGGAGGGGCGGGGGACATGTGTTTTATATTTTAGTAAGAGTAGTGGTTTAGCCGCTAGACTGAGGATAATCATTTGTTAGTATAGAACATATAAATGTATTTAAACAAAAATTATATATAATAAATGTTGGAAATCATTTGGCAATTTTTAGATGGGCTTCCAGAATAATATATTAGTGTGTTTCTATGTATCAAAGTTTAAACTAAAAATTACATGAGATCAAAAACTAAGGATCTGATATCTGCATATTTGATAAGTTTCAAATTGTGATGTAGAATTTTGAGAGAAAAAAATTACATCTCCCACAAATCGAACCGAGAACTCTAGGAATGTTGAATATCGTAGTTTAGCCGTTAGGCTATGGAGAATCATACGTTAGTATCAATCACATAAATGTATTTACCCTAAATTATATATTATAAATGTTGGAATGCATTTGGCATATTTAGGATGAGTTTCCAGAAATAATATATTAATGTGTTTCTATCTAACAAAGTTTAAATTAGAAATGAAATGATATCAAAAACTAAGGATTTCAAATTATGATGTAGAATTTGAGAAATAAAGACAAGGAAACAATTTACATCTCCCAGTTGATCCCATGAACTCTAGGAAAGGGCATCATAGTGTGCAGACACTAAGCAAAAGGTGTTAAAACTGATTGTTGATGTAAGTATAACAATATAACCAATAGCTTTTTATCCAGTTAAAAAAACGTTCGGATTTCATGAGGAATCAAACATGCAGGGGTCATGTGATTTTCAGGTTTAGTAAGAGTAATGGTTTAGCCACTAGGATTAATCATATGTTATAATCAAACACATAAATTTATTTAAACCTAAATTATATATAATAAAGTTGAAAAACATTTGACAATTTTTTGATTGGCTTCCAGAAATAATATATTAATGTTTTTTTATCTAGAAACGTTTAAACTAAAAAAATGAAATGAGATCAAAAACTAAAGATTTCAAATTGTGATGTAGAATTTTGAGAAAAAGATAAGAAAATAATTTACATCTCCCACCAGTCGAAACCGAAAACTCTAGGAAATGACAACAAAGTGTGCGGCCACTAAGCCAAGGTTGTTGGAGATTTCTGTTGCTTATTGAAAAAATTCAGATTTTTGAATGTAACAAGAAATTATTTTACATATTCTGGATGATTTCACAAAACCAAAAAATAGAAAAAATGTTATAGACGTCGGAAAGCATTTATAAGATTTGGGATGGACGTCCAAAAATAATATATTAGTGTATTTCTATTTAGCAAAGTTTAAACGATGTAGAAAACTACACCAGTTAGTGTAGAAACATCAATGAAGTTTTGAGAGTATCAGAAGTTTCAGTATGCCTTCAAGCATTTTTCAGGAATTTTATTAAGAAAATCTTAATGTGATATTATTATAAAGCATGTATGTTATCTAAGATATCTATTAAAATAGTTTAAAGATAAAGTATCAATCTCACATGTGTTCCATAGAGTAATAATGATCACAAAGAAAAATGATTACTTTCTTGGAGCTGATAAAGATCTCTCATCTTTGTATATGTTCTGCTGATATATTTCGTCTCTAAAAAGAATCAATCTCTCGTCACACCAAAATCACAATATGTCTCTTAAGTTAGTTTCACTGACCAGTCAGGTTTCTGGGGTTAATGACCACCATTGCGCTTACCTGCCATTAACCATATGTCTTAATCAATAAAGAAGCTTCTGCATCAACAAATATGTCCAATTATGTACAATAGAGCTATTGAAGTCAAAGAGAAGATGTAAATCCAAGTTATATGAAGAAAAATTGATCCCAAAATAGCTTCTGAAGATTTATAATCTACCCAGATCACTCTCATCATCTAACTTGTTGATCTAGTAAATGATAATACACAACACAACATAGGAGATAGCTGTAACGATCTCATCCGGTTAACAAAGAAGATGGTGGAGTTCCGCGTAGCTGAAGGACTGCGAACCAAGTGCCGTCGGAGCTGATGATGGAGCTGATGACAGCGGAACTGATGACGGCGGAGCTGATGGCAAGGAGCTGATGGCGACGGAACTGATGATAGCAGAGCTGAAAGCGGTGAAAATAAGAGACGACGTCGAGAATCGGAGATAAGAGACGATATTGAGAATGGAATTTTCATTTTTTTATTTAATATAATTAGAGAATAAAAGAGGACATAAGGGTAAATGATCCTATTAAATAAAACTTAATTTTGTGATTTTGGGTCTTCAATGCTAATTTGGGAAGAAAATTTTGGTTTAGGGTCATTTGAGGCTATTTCTCATAATAAAATGATATCATTTTTATGTTCTTTATAAAATTAAAACATCAAATAAAACTCGTGTGCTACACGGGCTCATATCTAATATAAGCTCTTGTTAAACAAAAACTTTCAATAAATCTGATATGTATATCGAGAATTAGGAAAACTCATAATTAATAACACAAAATGGAAATAGCAAAGATAGTAAAATAAAGATAGGAAAAAGCGCATAATTCCTAAAAAAGGCAAAAAGGAATTAGCAACAATAAAGTAGAAAGAATCCAAAACCGAGTACCAAAACAATAATTTCATCGTCAAGCTTCCCATAAATAAAGCTTGGAAATTTGTTAAAAAAAAAGACGTTAATGGCGTTTGATATATGAAACTCTCTTTATAAACAGCTCGACAGGGCATCAAGAGATTTCTATCTCTCTAATATATGATACAAACAATTATTATCTGATCGACAGAAGTTCCAACTAAGTTCATATGTTTCTCGGGTCTTTTCGTTTCCTTATACCTCGTTTCTCTAGCAGCAACAACGTTAGCACCATATTACCTCGCCGCTTGTCTTCCGTCCCTGCGCTGGAAAACGCAAAGGATTCTGTTATTGATTTGACTCTGAACTCGGTCGTGAAAGTGTTTTGCCTCTCTTCCACGTCTAGCGTTTTACAACCATGGCAAAAAAGGCTGCCGACAAAAAGAAGTGGCTCTGGTAATATTTAGACTTATGTCACACTTGTGGATTTTTTTCTTTTCTTTCTTTTGTATATTTTCAAAACATTGCTTTAAGAATATTGTGGCATAACCATCCAGGTGAGGCAGGACCTAAAAGATCGAATAGAATGACGCTTCATGTTTAGCGATTGATGCATGAATTATATGTTTATATTTTATTTTTATTATTAGTTTTATTTAAATAAACTAATTCTTCAATTTTTTTAACGAAGTTTAAAAAACAATTCTTCATGTTGTAATTGTTTGAAGTATTTTGCGAAAATCATCATCCGAGAAACGCTAATTTTTAGGATTAATTACTAGCTTATCTTATAAGATTAAAGTTTCTGCTACGTTACGAACCTGTTGCGTGCGTGTTCTTGGTTACTTAATTAGGTTGTTACGTACACTTGCATGTTTGTTTTATTCTGTGTATGGTTTAAATAATATTCAGGCTTCTAATTGATGTAGGATTTGTGGTATCAAACAATAAGATTCTTACGAACGCTCACGTAGTGGCTAATCACACATTCGTGCAAGTCAGAAAGCATGGTTCACCAACAAAGTTCAAAGCAAAAGTCGAAACGGTTGGTCATGATTGTGATTTAGCTATCTTGAAAATCAATAGCAAAAAGTTTTGGAAGGATTTGAAGCCCTTGGACCTCGGAGACGTACCACGTCCCAACGAAACTGTGTTTGTTGTTGGATATCCTGGAGGTAAAGCCAGAGTTAGATTAGGAAAATAATAGAGTATTACAACTAAATGACCATGATATTTATTTGCAAATATCTTTGGATGATATTTGTGTATGTATATTGTGGTTAAATTATGTTAAGAAAGATGATTATTGATAATATTATGTTACGCACTTTGCAGGTGGTGATAACATTTCGATTACGAAAGGTGTTGTCTCTAGAGTTGAGGTTACAACATATGCTCACAGCAAAGCTAATCTAATGACAATACAAACAGATGCGGCTATTAACTCTGGCAATAGTGGCGGTCCAGCATTCATGAATAACAAAGTTATTGGTGTAGCGTTTCAAAATATTCCATCTTCACAGAACATAGGGTGAGTTGAAACATTAGATTTTTTTGAATATATATATATATATGGACGAAAAGATTTAATAACTTTATTGGTGATTTTTTTTCATATGCAGCTACATTATCCCAAGTCCAGTAGTAAAGCATTTCATAACTAGTATTGCGGAAAATGCTCAGTTCCCTGGGTTTTGCTCATTGGGTATATCTTGTCAGCGTATGGAGAACGCTGGAATCCGTCGTCTTTTCAAGATGACCCCTAAAATGTCAGGGACTCTAATTAGACGAGTAAACCCGTTGTCTAGCTGTTACGGTATTCTCAAAGAGAAAGACGTTCTTCTCTCCATTGATGGTGTTTCAGTAAGAAACGACCAGACAGGTACATTTATTATATATTAGTACTCAATCTTGATTCATTGGTGAAAGTTAATAAATCTTAATGTTTGGTACAGTTGTTTTTCGAAAGACCGAAAGCATAAATTTCAATCATTTGGTTTCTATGAAGAAACCATGTGAAACAACATCACTAAAAATCTTAAGAGAGGGAAAGCAGCATTTATTCAGTATCAATATAAAACCCGTAAGTTAATTTACGTCCATTTTTTTCTAAATGGCAGCTTTATTATCAGACTTTTCTAAATCGTTGGCTATGTGATTTTATTTTAATCGTTGGTTAACATTTTGTGTTTATGTATTGTACGCAGGTGGAACCACTGATCCCAGAGAATAATAAGTATGATAAGGTTCCAAGTTATTACATATTCGCGGGTTTTGTCTTTTTGCCTCTCACTCAGGCATACATGGATCTTGCTCACGTAAGCGAAAGTTTCTCAGGAAAGATTCGCAAAAAAGCCGGTGAACAGATAGTCATACTTTCTCAGGTCTGTTTTTCTTTCTCCTTAAACTCGCTCCCACAATACCAATCTTTCTTTTAAACTTTTTGCATGTTGAATTGTTAATAAGAATGAGGATAAGTTAGAGCTATTATTAGGTATAAGAAGAATACTCTTACTAGATGTTTGTTTGTTTTGGAGCAGATTTTAGAGGATGACATCAATGCGGGCTACAGAGATTTAGAAGATTTGCAGGTAAACTGTGTTCTCAATTCATGTTTGCATTGGTTATAATATGCGATGTGAGTCCATCAGTTCTGTCTCAACTTTTGAACGTTGGAAACTGTGAAAAGATCTGAATCATAGTTTCACACTATTAAGTTAGTTTTTCTTTACTAAAAGAATCATGATTGCGGTGAAAACAGGTAAAGGAAGTGAATGGAGTGAAAGTTGACAATATGAAGCATCTTCGTCAGCTCATAGAGAAATGTTGCACCCAGAATTTGAGACTGGACTTAGAAAATGGTTATATCATCAACATTGACCACAAATCTGGGAAAAGTGTCAGTCCCAAGATTTTAAAACGTTACGGAATACCGAAAGCCATGTCTAAGGACCTTTAATCTCAGTAGCTGGACTGTAGCTAACAAAAGTGAAGATCACTTGCTTAATTTATTCTTTATTTCCTTGCCAAGTCAAGTGACATAAGTTTTTACAGTTATCTTTAACAATGTACTTGTATTACTTTTCTTCAAGGTGGGTTTTTGGTATATTTCATATTATGTCTCTGGATTTGCTTTCTATCATTTCTAATCAACAAAGAAAAACACTTCTGATTTAGTAAGTACTCTGTATATATATATATAGAAGGTGTTAATTACGTGATATTGAGGAGGGACAAGACTAAGTATATGTTCTCCATGCAGATCAGATACATTTTGCTCCCGCTGTATTCAGTACCACAAGGTTCAAAACCTTGCCTCCACATATCTTACAACCTTGCCTCCACATATGTTTGAGGTTTCGCCAACCTACCAAGAATCTCACAGTTTCCACTCCCGCGCTTCTTTTTACTTTTACTTTTCGAATTATACATGTTCTAATAAGATGGATCAGTTTCTTGATAATCCTTCAAGGGAAGTTTCATAGTGCATCTCTATTGATCGAACTCTTCTGAACTCACTCTCTTGTACTCTGTTTTCTGTTAGATTTTGATAAGAAATGAAGTGTTAATGATGAGAACATTGAAGAGAATGGGTCTGATCATGAGTAACAATTAGAGTATGAATGACTCATGAAGTATAGTGATTGATAAGAGTATGAAGTTTTATGGCTGATAATGAGAGATTAAGAGTTTATGCAAGAGTTTGAATGAGAGAATATACAAGAAAATGGAGAAAAAGAAAAAGAGACTAAGAGTTAAGTTAATTCTGTGTACAAGGAAAAGGCTTTAGAGCATCAGCATTGGTCCATACCTTTAAAAGAGTATCTTAGATATTTCTTTTAAATTTTTAATTATTTTTTAACATAAAAAGGGTTCTACCAATTAAAAGAGTACACATAGATAAAGAGTACCTTAAACTTTGTTTTATAGTCTCTTCCCACAAAGACGATTCTGAGCATTCTCTCTGCCTTTTTCAGTTCTTTTAATTATTTTAAGCACAAGAGACTTAATCAGAGACTACAACTAATGTGGGCCTCATAGCCAAAGTACAACATCAAACAAATAATATAAAAAAAAAAGTTATGATAGACTGGCTTGTCCAGATTAGGAAAGAGTGACATGTCTGACTCTGCAACATGTGATCTCATTTCATTTAAATTCAAATGGTTTTTTTTTTTATTTCAAATGAGTGGTTGAGGATGGAGCGTACTTCATGTGGAGGAAAATTGGATAATAGATATAAGTGATAAAGTGTTTCTTTCTGCGACCGCTCTATTTTTACACTAACAACTTGCCACATTCTTCCCAAATGGTATCGGTAGCCTCTAGAAGGAGTTTTGGTCCTCCTCCTCTTCAAGCTTGCCTTCCAAAATGTTCACACTTCAAGTTTGGTGAGTTTAGGTAAAGTCTTGTAAAGTCTGGAGGTCAGGTGAAGTCTGGAAGACTCTTCGTTTTCATCTTTGCCTTTTCTTTTTCTTTATGTCTTTAAGTGAATATTTCTCTTCAATCTTAAGCATAGGAGATCCTAGGTCAAGCTTAGAACCACGAAATCTTGTTCCATTAAAAACAAAGTGTGGACCTTTGACTTTTCTTTTTCTTTATACCCTAACAGTTGATAGAGAGCAGTGAGTATGTCAGGATGCTGGATTCCCACAAAGAGATAGTTGGAGAAGATCAATTCATAAAGCCACAAGTGGTTCATCATGCAGCCTCTGTTGGTCTACAAGAGAACCTCCAACAAGCTAATTGGAGCGAGCTCAAGGTACCAAAAGTGGAGCTTAAACCTCTTCTCCTTTGTGTAAGGTATGCATTTCTTGACCCTAATGAAATATACCCAGTCGTAGGGAGTAGTGAACTTAATGAACTTGAATTGTCTAAACTTTTGAATGAAATTAAGAAGTTTAGGAAATCAATTGATTACTCAGTAGATGACACCAAAGGGATATCATCTTGTTTGTATATGCATAGGATACATCTTGAGGATGAATCTATGACTTCTATAGAACATCAAAGAAGGTTAAATCTCAAGTTGAAGGATGTTGTAAAGAAAGAGATTCTTAAACTCTTAGATACTGTGTAATATACCCTATCTCTGATAGCAAGTGAGTATCTCATTTGCATGTGGTTCCAAAGAACGGTGGTATCACTGTTGTTAAGAATGGAAATGATGAATTAATACCAACTAGGACAATAACTGGACATAGGATGTGTATTGATTATCGATATCTTAACTCAACCTCTAGAAAAGATCATTTTCCTTTACCATTCATTGATCAAATGTTAGAGAGGCTAGCAAACCATCCTTATTATTGTTTCCTTAATGGGTATTCAGAATTCTTCCAAATTCCCATACACCCTAATGATCAAGAGAAAACGATATTTACATGCATCTTTGGTACCTTTACCTATCGAAGGATACCATTTGGGTTGTGTAATACTACAACTACTTTCCAAACATGAATGATGTCAATTTTCTCTGATCTTATAGAGGATGTTGTGGAGATATTTATGGATGATTTCTTTATCTACAGATCTTTATTTTCTGCTTGTTTTTCAAATCTTTGCAGGATCCTACAAAGATGTGAAGAAACCAAACTTATGCTGAACTGGAAGAAGTGTTACTTCATGTTTAAATAAGGGATAATACGTGGGCACAAGATTTCTGAGAAGGGAATTGAAGTGGACAAGTCTAAGATTGATGTGATGGTTGGGTTAGCTCCACCAAAGACAGTGAAGGACATTAGAAGTTTTTTTGGTCATGCCAGTTTCTACAGAAGGTTCATCAAGGATTTCTCCAAGATAGCTAGACCATTGACCAAGTTGCTATGCAAGGAAGTTGTATTTAACTTTGATGAAGAGTGTCTTGAAGCCTTCAAGAAGCTGAAGAGTGAACTCATTAGTACTCCCATTGTTCAACCACCATATTGTTTTTTTCCTTTGAGATCATGTGTGATGCAAGTGACTATGCTGTGTGAGCAGTTTTGGAACAGAAGAAAGACAAGAAGACTCAAGTGATCTACTATGCAAGGAGGACTCTTGATGATGCTCAAATGAAGTATGTAACAACTGAGAAAGAGCTTTTGACTATTGTGTTTGCATTTAAGAAGTTCAAGAGCTACTTGGTTGGGTCTAAGATCATTGTCTACACTGATCATGCTGCATTGAGACACCTCTTAGCCAAGAAAGAAGCAAAACCAAGACTGTTGAGATGAATTTTGTTTCTACAAGAGTTTGATCTTGAGATCAAAGACAAACCGGGTGTTCAAAATGATGTGGCTGATCATCTATCTAAATTTAAAATTGAGTGTGGAATTCCTATTGATGAAGGACTTCCCGAGGAATAGATCATGGCCATTAGAGCAGTGATGACAGCTTGTGAAACCAGTAGAAAACTTGAAAACGTTAAGGCAACTGATAAGAATGGTCATTGGTATGCTGATTTGGTGAACTATTTAGTTTGTGGAAGGAGTTATTGAACCTTGTAGGATATGCAAAAAAGAAATTCTACAAGGATGTGAAGAGATACTACTGGGTGAACTTTATTTCTACATACTTTATAGGGATCAACTCTATAGAAGAATAGTAGCTGAAGAAGAAGTTGAAGGTATCCTTACACATTATCATGAATCATCCTATAGAAATCATTTTGCTATATTCAAGACAGTTTTAATGTTATACAAGTTGGATTTTGGTGGCTACACATGTTTAAGGACACTCAAGACTTTGTCTCAAAGTACGACTCGTGCCAAAGAAGAGGGAACATCATCAAGAGGAATGAGATGCCCTAAAACTCAATTCTTGAAGTTGAAATATTTGATGTGTGGGGTATTGACTTCATGAGACCATTCCCACATTCTTTTGGCAACAAATACATTCTTGTGGTTGTAGACTATGTCTCCAAGTGGATAGAAGCTACAGCAAGTCTCACCAATGATGCTAGAGTTATTCTCAAGATGTTCAACAATATCATCTTTCCAAAGTTTGGAATTCCAAGAGTTGTGATCAGTGATGGAGGCTCTCACTTCATCAACAAACTATTTGAGAATCTTCTGAAGAACAAGGTGGCGACTCCTTTTCATCTTCAAACAAATGGTCAAGTTGAGATATGCAATAGATAAATCAAAGCCATTCTGGAGAAGATTGTGGGGACTACAATGAAAGATTGGTCTAGCAAGCTTGATGGTGCACTTTGGGCCTATAGGACAACTTACAAGAAACCTTTGGGAACCACTCTTTTCAACCTTGTGTATGGGAAATCTTTCCATCTACCAATCGAGCTTGAGTACAATGCATTATGGGCTGTTAAGTTCCTGAATTTTAACATCAAGCGTGCCAAGGAGAAGAGGCTTCTCCAACTTAATGAGCATGATGAGATTAAACTTGATGCCTTTGAGAACTCAATGATTTACCAAGAGAAGACCAAGACTTTTCATGACAAGAAGATCTCGAAAAGAGAGTTCAGTGCTAGAGATCAAGTGATACTCTACAAACTCCAAGCTGAAGCTATTTCCTGGAAAGCTCAAATCAAGGTGGCCCGGTCCTTTCAAAATCAAGGAAGTTAGGCCATATGGATCAATTGTGCTTTAGAACAAAGATGGTGGATACTTCACAGTGAATGGACAAAGGGTTAAGCTCTACATGGTAGTCACACCGGAGGTCGAAGGAATCTCGGTTCTACTCTTTGATCCCACACCCGCCTAGTCCACAAGAAAAGGAAGCCAAGGTAGAGATTTAAAACAAGCTCACTTGGAAGAAAATATCATGTCTATCCTTGTACATATTCTTATTTTTTACTTTATAGATTGTCTTTTGGTCAAATCTTTGTTTTTTATAAGTTCAAGTTAGTAAGAAGAGTTTGAAATCAACAAGGGTCGTTTGCCAATTGTCCCAGCGCCTAAGGGAGCGGTATGAGACAGCCGCAGAGCCTCGGTGAAGATTTGCGGGTTCTGACTCAGCATGAGGGAGCGGTCTCATAGGCAGCGACGTTATTTTGGGTCGCGGAGCCAAAATTCCTATGGGTCCCAGCGGTATGAGTCTCAGTGGCCTAGCCGTCTGCTTCAAGCCGCTGCACGCGTACAACAGTCTCACGTAGCGGTCCTTGTACCACTGCAACCAGGTAATTATTCAGTTTACTTAAACTGAACCGGAAAAACCCGATTGAAACCCGAATATTTGACCCACGAACCTGGCTACCTGGACCTAAACCCTAGTATTGTGAATCTCCCCCTCTTTCCCTTTCCTCCTTCACAAAAATCACTTCTCAAACACTCTTTAGAACTCAAGAACACAACCTTCTTATTTTTCAGCCAAATCCATCAATTTTTGTTTTTGAGAACTCAAAATCACATTGTCTTTCTCTTTATCAAGCCGCCTTTCATCAAAACAAGCCAGGGTATGGAGATTTTGAATGTCATTCTCCTGATTGGAAATTTCCAAAATTTTAAAGAGAGATGTATGCTCAATTTCTTGCTATAAAGATGTTATTTATGCTACTGTTAGCTTGTTTGATGAGATGAGTTAACGAAAAATAAACTCAATTGCCTTGAATTGTAATTTCAAAGGTTAGGGCTCTTGAGAAAGTGATTTTTTTAAAAAAAATTAGGGAAAGTGATTATTTGTGCTTCTAATAGATTTAATAGGTTGTGATTAACCTTAATATATGAGACTACTTCATTTGAACATCATTTGATTCAAAATTTCTTGGAAAGGTTGAAGTACTCTCAATTTTTTTTAAGAAGAATTTGCTTGAACTTGATTGCTTCTTGGAGTTTGAGATGATGGTATCCGAGTTTGATAAGTTAAATTAAAATGTTATTTTATGTCTTTAACTTGTCTGCACATTTCCAAATTTTTGCGTGATGGCAATTGATTCTTGTTTCTCACACACTTCCAAGTGTTTGATTGGCAAGGTACTATGAAAGATAAAGGTAGATAAACCAAATTTTTTGACTCCAAGGCATTTTCATATCGAGCTCCTCAAAGACAAGATGAACCAGTAGTCCATATCAAGACTTAGCTCTATCTTTGGGTTGCATGATGATAAGGAATCAATCTTACCTTCTTCATTAGAGATTTTGAAGAATGTTTGGGGTTTGATTGCTGGTGAGGCGCATGCACCAGGATCTGATAAGTGTAATGAGATCACAAACCCATGGGTGAGATATGCTGCTAAAGTTCTAAGCCATACTTTTTATGTTAGAAGAGAACTGAGTGCAATGAATGAAGATGAGCTGAAGTTTCTGGGATTGGGACTTCTCCCTTTAGTAGAAGAAGATGAGCTGAAGAACACTCTTAAGGAAGATTACCAACGTCTAAGATTGATAGGAGTACTTATAAGGATATTTGTCTATTATAAGCACTGGACATGGACCACTCCATACAACACTCCGAAGTTGTTCATCGGCAGTCTGATTACACTTATCCTAGCAGCACTGGGGATTAATTTGGGACATGTGACAAAAGAACCAACCTACATTGATCTCCCATACCTGAAGAAGACTTTCTTTTTTGCTGAAAAGGGAAAAATTTGCCTACAACCCTGCTGTTAACTCTTACTTATTCCTCCTTAATGAAGAGATGACTTCAGTACTCAACCCGAAGAACATACGGTTTGATCCAGAGCCTCACTATCTGATTTCATGGAATCATCCTACTTTTGATTCCATTACAGCCCCAAGAAGAAGGAGAACGAGATCAGGGCCATCCCAGGCCACTAGACATAGTGATGCTGATGATGAAGGAACACCGGTTTCTCTTTATGATACACATTTTTACCACTTTCAGCCTTATGGAGATACCACGCCAAATTTGGCTCTGTGAGAAGCATTGGACCATAATGCCAAGTTATATATATGAAACAAGATGCAGGGCAAAACCATCAACAAGCTAACAAATTCTATCAAGCTTTTAAAGAGGCATACGAACAAGGTTACTGCACTCCTCGCCAAGGCTACCATTGGTTCAGGCTGTCAGGGAGATGATGTAATTGGTGGAGTTGGCCCGTTGATGCCTCCTCAGTCCTCCTACTATGAGCAATGGAGTAGACCAAATGAACCAGTCCGCTCTTCCGGTTATGAGCTTCGTAGAAGGCGCAAAAACCCACCTCCTCCTGCTCGTGAATCCTTCAACGAATCTCCTTCTATCGCCATTGCAGATGACTGGGACACGGAGGGTTCCTCCTTCTATGCTTAGGTATCTTCTCACATCATCATTGTACATACCAGTCTCTCTTTTGCATTTTATGTTTTTTTTCTGGTATCTTTTCCTTCTTTGATCACACAGAGTGTGTGATTTAAGTTTAGGGGAGGTATCAAGTATCTACTCTTATTTATTTTGAAAAATTTCAAAATTAAATTATGCATTATTCATAGTTATTTACATTAAAAAAAAAATTAAAAAAACACAAAATCAAGCATGTTGAATCATATGTCTCACTTGCATTATAGGATTGAGTCTAGATTGCATATTAGGTTGCATTTTCCTAGGGGACTATGATAATATTGTCTTGTAGAACTTCATGATTAAGATTAATGCCCTTTGAATTAGTTGTTTGATGTTTTACCTCTCTTTCAAATTTGGAAAATTCATTGTTGGAATGCTCCTGCTTGAAGAAGCCTACCTTTGTAAAATTTGCATGATCTTCACTTAATTATCCTAATCACCCTAACCCATGAATCCAAAAAAAGTCTACTCACTAATCACCATGTTTAGCCTTAAACCCAAGATAGATTCAAGACTAATCATGATAAGAATATGAATAAACTCAGATTTACTGAAGAAAACATAGAGATCTAACACTAAACATCCTAGATCTTCACTTAGAGCCAAGCTGATATTCGTGGTTCGCCCTAAAGTCTCTCCATGTCCCGTTTCTTGAGACACCGGCACACTCAGCTTTCCTCCAGTGGGGCTCTTGGCTCTTGGCGTCGGGTCCTCTCTTCAGTTAGCCGTTCGTTACCATCCTTTGTCTCTTACATTGTCGTTCTCAGCCTCCACGTTAGATCTCTTGTCATCTCCAACATCGCTGTCTCGTCATACCTATATGTCAACACCGGAATGATCCCTTCTCCTCTCCTAGTCTCCTCTGCCTCCCTTGCTCCTTTCCTCGTCATCACTCATCCTCCCAAGTCGAGCAGAAATGGTGGATTTACGACCCACTCCGTGTGTGAACTTGCCGTTTTGGCTCATCGAATCGTTCTCAATGAGTCTCCACTTGGTGCACGACCTGAGCCCCTTCTGTTATGCTCTCCCCCTCGCTGGATCTAGAAAAGGCCATACAAGCCTCCCTTCCATCATAAACTCCAACTCTCAAACATTTGTCCAAGAAACTTTGCCGAGGATTTCAATCCGATAGATCTTATGATATGGGCCTTCAATTTGTTATATTGGGTTTACGGCTCAGCCTAGGGTTTGTTGAGAGCTATGAAGCCCGATATGGCACTATCTGAATCCATGTGCTCAGCATGACCCAGCTCCCGTACCCTCTTGGAATATTGTTAAGAGCATCTTCTCACCTCCCACCTCCTCTGTCCACCTCGTTCTCACCGCTTCGATGTCATGCCCCACAGAGATTCTACATGGCTCAGACAATCTTTTGGGATTTTGTATGTCTTTAGAATCTTTCATTGTGACGTTTTCATTTAAAGCGATGATCCTTCCAAATATTTCTCAGACTTGACATTGTTCTAGTCAACTGCTGCAACATCTCCGTGATATATTGTACAAGAGTGTGAACTCACCTGATTGCTCGCTACTACGTCATCAATGCATGTCTATCACAATGCCGTCTTAAGCATCGACGGTTGTTCACAGAGTCGGCCATATGGTCCTCTCACCCTTTTTCTCGCCGCCAAAACTATTGGGCAAGAGTGGAGACGCACCAGATCTTTCCGCTATTATGTCACCGCTGCATCTCCATCACAATACGCCGTTTCAAGCATCGGCGGTACTTCACAAAGGTCAGCCCTATTGTCAGCCATCCCAATCCTCGTCGCAGGAACTATGTGCAAGAGCGTGGACTCACCAGTTCTGATCGATATGACCCTGTCACCTGAGTTGCAATCTTCTATGAGGGTTCTCAGACTTCTTGCTATCAAAATCTATTGGTTTCTTTAACGTTGATTTCGACGTCTTTGTGTTCCTCTGAACACAAGTTTTAGAACTACAAATGAAGCTTTTCTATGGGTCTCTTCTCTCCTTAGCTGCATCCATCCTTCCTCGTGTCTTAATTATTTTTCGTTTATCAGTTTACCATCTAGGATCTATCCGGTTGAAATCGACTTAGCCCATTTTGAACCTTTAATTTAATATAAGTATTGTGTTAAAAAAAAGAACATAAAATTTTTCGCAATGGTTACAGAGGAAGGATAGTGCATTTCGACATAAAGCCACAAAATTTATTGATAGATGACAATCTTTGTCCATAAATTTGAGACGTTAGCCTTGTCATTGATAGACGCAAGAGGAATGATAAGGTACATTGCACCTGAGGTGTTTTCAAGAACGTATGGTAGAGTCTCCCACAAAAGTTAATAACCATTCATGTTTCAGCTAAAAATATTTTAAATGTAGAACCAACAACGAAAGAGTGTATCAAATGATCTGGACAGAGCAGGCACACAAGTTCTAGTTTCTCAACTGGAGCTTTCTGTTTTCTGTTTCTTGGCCTTCTCGATCAGAGGTTTCAACTGTTTCTTTTCTGCAAGCAGTTTGAGGAAGTTAAACAAAAACGGCATGTATTTGTGCTTCCTCCTAATGTTCTCGGTTCTCCATTTCATGAACTTCTCTTCCTCCATTATAATCTTATCACTCACAGCTTCAATCCCACTCTTCACCTCGCCAATCAACACCTCAAGTTCTTCTGCGCCACTTTTGTCCACACAAGCCAACTCCTTCGACAGCTGTTCCTTCTGCCTTTGAAGCTCCTTGAGTTCCGCAGTGTAGATATCCTTCCTGTTTTTAATCACAGCCAAAAGATTGAACCTAATCTTGCTCTGTGAGTACCTCACTCAATCCGTTCTTGGATACCCGGTTGAACCAATTGCAGCCATTCAATACCACTTTGGTCCCCAGGGCATGGACCAAGACTGATAGGTCCTTCCTTGAGACCATCAAACTCGTACAATACTCTATCCACAGGTATGTAGCTTATGAAATGGTAGACATCATCGTCTTTTGTAGACGCTTTCTGTTCCTCTGGACGAATGGTTCAGCCTTGCAAAACTGTTGTGAGCAGTCCTTATCGCCTCGCTGTTGTTGATAGCCAAACCCCTGAGATCAGAGGGAAAATTCTTGGTGAATTCTTTCAGCGTCGATAGTTCAGGACCTATATCAACCTCTGGAGAGTTCAAGACAATAGAGAGGATCGCTTGGGTTGCACATGCATTGTTGATGACCTATAAAAATATAGAACGTTTAAGATTAAGGTTGACAGGGACAACCCTCAAACCCCCCCCCCTCCAATTTAAATCAAGAATTGTATGCATTATTCATCTATACAAACCTGGTTTGCAAAAAACAGGTTAGAAACTGGATCTTGGATTGTTGGACGATCATCTTTTACCCCAGTTTGCCGTTTGAAAAAAAGATCAAACCGTATACGGGTCTACAAGGCAGCCACATGGTTGAAAACCATATATTAATAAGGGAAAAGGTATAACAAACAAGTCCTAACTCATTTTATGTTCCATCCAAGAAATAAACAGAAACTTAAGTTGTAGCCATAGAATTATAAATGTAATTACACACCTGAGGTTATTGAGAAATTCAAGATCCAGTTAATACAATTCTTCAACCTACGAACAAGAGTAGAAATAAAAATGGATTGGAATAATCCAAAACAAGTAGTAAAAGCTGGCACAAGAATTCTTTGCAGTAGCCAATTACATCTGTTAAGGATGCATTTAGACATTTAAAGGAACGACTAGAAGTCTAGAATTATATGATAAAACATGAACATGAGTAAGAAAAATAAAAACAGATACACACAAAAAGGGTATATTATTTACCTGCACGCCTTTGACTTGCATTTGTTGAATAAGCTCTGTAAACACACCTGTTGCAAAGAAGAAGAAAAAAACAACTTTTATAAACACAAACAATAGTCCAGAACTTTCAAAAAGTTTGAGATAATCTTCACAGACATACATAAGTCCTCCATGTGTAATATAAATTATAATTTTTTTTCATAAAACAATCAAAATATATAGTAAAAAGAACGATGATTTAAGCATCAAATTAAAGTTCAAGTTAACCACTCAATGAAGTGAGAACACACGTACCGGGATCCGACTCGATCGTGCACCAAGACATCACGATAAACTAGCTTAGAGTACTCGAAGGGGAAATAGAGGTTTAGAGACAGATTTGAGATGCTCAAGATCGCTTTCGTGGATCTGATTTTGGATTTAGGGGTTTAGGGTTTAAACTTCGGTTTTCTTTTTCTTTTCTTTTTGTTTTTATGTTAAAATAGCATTCTCCTATCTTGTTTCTTCGGCTAGGTTAGAGATGGCAATTATGTTTTTTCGTCACGGCCCACTCAGCCAACTGCGGTTTTTTTTATTAGCTTCTGTAGATCAGATCCGCACGGACTGTAGTCTCTAATATGTGTGACTAAATCTATTATGTTAATATAAAGGGTCTTAAGAGACTGGTCCGGCCCGCGAACAAATTCAATTATGGATAGAAAAAAAAAACTACTATTGTGGATCAAAGTAGAAGAAAAAATATGGTTGTGGATTGAAGAAGGAAATAAGCTCTTGTTATGGATCGAAAAACAAGAGAAAGTCAAGAAGAAGAAAACAAAACACCTAAAAATGGATTAGATTCGAAAATTTAAATCAACACCAAATTTATTTATACTTTATTTACCTGTGAGTTTGTGACATACATGGAGCGAAGGAAATTCTGGAAGCATTGTCACTAAGAAACCCATCGCTTAAGCTTCATCAATTTTGTTGGTGAAAAGTGATCTCGAAAACTTCATATGGTGGCTCGAAGAAGCTTCATTGGTGTAAATCGAAGACGCATGGGAGACCAAAAGTATCGTTGAACATCAGATGATATCACAAGAGTTCCATAGGTTGTCGGTGAAGATCTAACACCAAATCGCCATTGTTGCTCTCTCTCTCTCATTTTTTCAGGTGAAAATTAAAATGAAGCTTTAGGTTTTGCGGATCTTTACTATTTTGCAAGTCGAGTTGTGGCCCATCCTACAAATAGCCCAATCCCGCATAACACTTGCCAGCAAGACCCACTCTTTTTTGGACCTACCAAATGCTAACCTAAACCCGCCTGTAGAAGTTCTTTACAGGTCATGCCCGCAGTCCAGGTCACATATTGCCATCTCTAGGCTGTGTACAATGTCTACAAATTCAACACTCAACTTTTTATATTTTGAAATTCTACATCATCTTTTCTTTCTTCCACCTAAATATTCAACACTCATTTTACTTTTATATCTTACAATATTTTTATTTAGCTAAAGTCAACATACTGCCCCATCAATTTTATTTTATATTTTACTTTCATATACTTGTATATCTACATAATAAATGTTATAAGAAATATCTACACATTAATGGCAATAAAAAAATCTGACTTCAAATTAAAATCAAATTAATAGATTTTTTTTTTTAAATGTTTTTTTTTTAATTTTTTTTATATTTTTCGTGTAATACAAAATTAAACTAGTTTTTTAAATAGTATAACTATATATTAAAAATATTTTTTTGTTTCCAAATCAAAATAAACAAGTTTCTATTTTTATAACATGAAAATAATAAATTTTGATATAAATTAAAATAAAAATAAACTAATCTACTTATAAAAATGACTAATCACAAACAATTAGGATAAAAAAAATACATCATTCCCATTCTTTTTCTAATTAAAAAGTTGACACATGTCACTTTTTGACTCAAAATTTTGTTTTTCAACATGTTGAAAAGATTCAACTCATTTAAATCCACATAAGTTTTTTTTTTGCTTTTTCAACAGGTTCATTGTAGAAGTTATTAAAAATTCAACACCATTGCACATAGTCTTCTATCCGGGTTTAGTCTATGCTTATTGTAGAAGTTATTAAAAAACTATTTTAATGAATAAAATAATTTATTTTTTTACACTCTTTAGTTTGCTTAGCTTATTGTTATTATTCTTTTCCATATTTGTGGTCGACGTTCATGTCGGACGTAGTATTTACGACACATTCAAAGATTATTTCATAGAGGTGCATCCTAATTGGACGCTGAAACCGTAGCACATTAGGATTACGTGGTTCAAATGTTTTGCGGCTAGTGTTTAATTTTAATAATTTAACATTTTATTTTAAAATTCGTTTAATATTTATTTTAATATTTTATTTCCAGAAAAATAGAACTGGTGTATTGGGATCAACGAGAAGGTGAAGGCAAAGTTTATGGAGAAGGTGAAGATGCGCCTATGCAACACCGTCTCTGATTGGAAGGTCATTTATGATGTCAGAGGCTATGAAGCAAAGCCCCCCTCTCTCGCAAAGGAAATATGGAATGGTCTCATCAGCTATTGGCACAACCTCTCCCCCCCCCCCACTCAATCTGAATTGTCGCACAATGCTCTGCTTTTCGTTTGACGAAGAATAAGAATGGACATATGCTGATGGTTCACACTCCAAGACAAATACCCCACGCAGTGAGTTCGTATCAAGATGGTAAGTTATATTTCAATAATTTTTTTCTTTAATTATAATTTTATAATTGATTCTAACTTTTGATTTTTTAAGGCTGAACAGATTGATGAAGTGCTATCTTCACTTTCTCAGCTTTTTAGAAAAACGAACTCATAAGACGGTGTTTTCGTGGATCCCCGATCAGAGAAGATTCAAAATGATGTGGCTGCTCGGATTTCAGAACGCTAGTCTCAGCAGATGCAGTAGTCTCAAGATGGGGTATCTGTCCAACTGTCCACATAGGAGGTGGACAAGATTTTTGAGAAAGTATACAATTTTATTATTTTATTTATTAATTTATATTTTCTTAAATTTATAAATTTTATTATTTAACTAACATTTTTTCTTTTAAAGGTTGTTCCTAATAAAAGGATGGACACTGGGCATAGGATCCCTTAACAATGATCCACGAGCGACATCGTCTTATGCTTAGAGATGGGACGTAGTCTCGAGGCACCCCAAACGGAAGAGGGTTCACCCTCGGTAAATCGGCGGGGTCCCGAGGAAGCTGGGCCTGCGCTTCCAGCTAATCCAGTCCCTTCCCTTTATTTGAATACCCACCTACGGCTTTGATTGTTATTACTTCTGCAGGAGCTACGACGTCATTCCTTGCGGCAACCACCACCACCCGAAAAGTAAAAGATTAGAGAGTCCAGGCTAAAAATACATGCATAGATAGTGGTCCACTCAAGAAGAGTAAGATTTCCCGCCTCTAAATAAAGAGTCAGATAAAACTGATATAACGCGAATTATCGATGTAGCTATGTTTCACGAGGAATCCGTTGATATTGATCGTCGCAAAAGAAGATTCTACTACCTTTACTCCTGCTTAGGAAAAGAGGAAACGCCATTCTTTCACCCGTCTAGATAATATTTTTCCTTGTTCACTAATAAATCGTCAATAGCAGCCAGAGCAGAGGACTTATTATGATGAGTCTTCTCAAATGCAGTCTGATCTGGATTCTACAAAAGCTCAACTCACGTCCCTCAAAAAAAATTTTGATCTTAGGGAGAACGGAAACCCACAAATGCAAAAGATGTTGCGGGCTAAACAGGCGGCACTCGGGATTCCAGATCTACCAGCCCGATCTGCGGATGAGGATGCAGCTAACTTAGAAAGAACAAACATCGGTGATTACTTTTCAGGACGACAACGACCTTCACTAGCTTCGTTTTTTTATTATAAGTTTGAATATTTTTTATTTATAAAATTTGATTTCTACAATTTATTTTTGTTTAAATTTTGTAATTATTTAAAATGTTATTTAAAAAAAAGGTTTAACTTTCGCAGGTAAACTCGTTGTTAAATCTACAAAGACATTATAAGGAACCACTTGTTAATTCTTCGTAAACTCTTACGACGAGACTACATTGAAGTGGATGTTAAATCCTAGTGAAATTTTACAAGGACTTAACATAAAATCATCGTAAAATTTGCACAGCCTAAACGATGATTTCACTTTGAAAGTATACTATGACTTTACAACGAAAGCTTTACGAGTCATTTACAACAATAGTCATCTTCGTAAGTTAAGAACGACTTTCACGGCAAAACACTGTGCTTCGAATTTACAATGAATACATTTCGTCGTAAAGTCTGTTAGAGCAAGCGTTTTACTACGATTTCAGTATCGTTGTTATTTCTTCGTAACACGCCATTTACCACGAAATAATAACAATATAATATACGATTTTTTAACGCATGTGCTTTCTTATAGTGTTGGTGTCATAAGATGAACTCTTCGCCAATTCTTAAATGTGACACCAACGATCAAACATCAGTGAATCAAAACGTCTAGGGGTGAGAAATATGAAAAAGGTATTTTGGTCCGCTTTACTTGTAAAATATAACATATCTTAACTAAAGTATGTGCTCCTTATGTGTATTTGGTGAATTATAATTTTTTTAGTGTAATTCCTGTTCTTTAATTTTCTTAGCATTTCGTTGTCAAAAAAAAAAAAATCTACTCTATATCATTTGTCTTGTTTCATGAAGATTGATTTTCTAGGCTTCCTAGAACTAACCTGTTAATAAATCAACATATAAATAGCAATTATTCGTAACGAAAACCAGTAATTTGTATAACAAAGGTCTGACACAAGAGTGTAGCTTAAAAGGAGACTCCTTGATGAAAATAAGAATTACAAAAAAAAAATACAATACAATACCTTACCAAATGACAAATAGAATACCTAATAAACAGAATTATAGCCTGAGCCTAAATTTGCAGCGACTACTTTGAATCTTAATAACATTATTTGCAGCCAAACTATCGACAAATACACCACATCTAACCAGGAATCTCACCTCCATCAGCTTCAACTTCCCGAATCTAATTCGAACTGGTTGGTTAACTCTTAATCTCAATGGTATATTCCCGGTTGTTTGTTGCTGCTCTTGTAATGTTGTCATTATATCCGTTGCATCCTGAGTTTGGCCTGACATTTCTACGTATATCACTGTGGTGTTTTCATGTCCCTGATAAAATTTTGGCAACGATCCTACAAAAAAATCCATTTAAATTAATATCTGCATTTGAATATGATATTAATTGAATTTAATCAAACGAAGACAGACAAAATCTATACTATTATTTGTGAAAGTGATTTTTCGCAACAGAAGCGTTAAAAATTAGAGCGGTTAATATTGTTTATAAATTAACCAAAAATAAAAACGAATTAATTTTTTATTAGATAAATGATTAAAATTAATAATAATAAGAATCATTCAAAATCTAAAAAAAATATTTTAAAATAAAAATATAATTCTTATATATATTGTGTTGTTATTCGAAATATTATTTAATAAAGAATAAAAATTAAAAAATAAAAAGAAAACAAAAACACATAACTAATTATTAAACAAGTAAAATTATTAAATTTCTATAAATTAAAGTAAAATATTGAGTAATTTTAAAAATTATTTATTAAAAATGAATATAATGAAAAAAAAATCAAAAAAATTATAATACATAAAAAAATTCAAATAAAAACATAAATAATAATTTTCATTATAATACTTTAATACTAATGCATATATTAATAATTAATTATAAAATCATGCAAGTGAGACACCTAGTTAATAAATCAGTTTGAATACTTTACAACCATAAATCGTTTGTATAAAGTTTTGAAACCATCCAAGTGTAGGAACCAACCCAAAAGAAAGCGAACCGGAACCAACCGGATTATACTAATATTTTGAATTTTTGAAGAGGAAGCAAAGTAAACCAAGATATATTAAACCGGAATAAACCAAATGCGCACGTACCCTCGCTGAGTTTGGTTTTCTTGTACCACACGGTAATCTTGCTCCCATCTTCATAGTAAATCCCGATCTTCTCGTTCGGATTCTTAGCGGTTATAGTCACGTTAAAAGCCGTGGACAAACTCGAGTCTTGGTTAAGTGCAAACTGGGTGAGCTGCAACCGGTCAATAGAGTAATCCGGTAGCTTCGGTTTAAATACAAGGTAGAGTATACCAATCGTCGCGCCTACTGCAACAACAAGGAGGAAGAGAAGGCAGAGTGTGTAACACACGCACCTGCAGCAACAGCTTCTTCCTCTCTTCCTCGGTGGAGGCAACGGTGCGTATGGTATGGACCGTTCTGGCCGTTGGGTCAAAGGGTCTTTGGCCGGGTCTCCTTGCTCTGATCTAGAGGCAGCACGTGGCACCAGAGGAGCCGATGGTCGCGCTGATGGGGCTTCCGGGTCGTGGACCGGGTGTATTTTCGGGTGATGAGACATTTTGGAGAATTCTTGATCACACAAATACAAAGAAGAGTTGTGTTTGTAGATCTTGTTTAGGGGTTAGGGAAATATAAGAAAGGAGGTGTGGCTTTGAAGTATGGGGTTTTAAAGTCTAACACGGTAAGAACTTTTCAATGGAAAGACAATCTTTCAAGATTTTATTTATTTATAAGTTTATATTATAAATTTATAACCTATTTTGTTCAAAACGAAATGAATCTATGGTTTTTGTCTACCTATATAATGTTGTGTTTCCATACAATACCTCACACGTGTTTGTGAATATGTTTTTGTGTTTCAGAATTCAGATAGCGGTCATATATGGGAATTTAATTTGAACCCATAAAAATATCTAAGTTTTAGTAGGGTAGGTAGCAAAGACTTTATGTAATTTATATATGAACTTGCAATAGATGGCAAAAATCTTAGGAAAGCAACCATACCTTATCACATAATATAATTAAACTTTAGCTATTTGATATCATTCCTTTCTAAATAATGTTTTTCTTTCTTTCCTTTTAATATTTCCTCTTTGGTCTTTTACTCTTTATCTCTTTAATCTTTTCTTCTAATCTCTTCTCAAATACTAATTTTTTATTTCCTTTACTTGTTTCTAATCTGTAAAACCAAATTGAACACATATACACATCAAATCATTATTTTCAGAAAATAGCACATATAATTTTAATCTAGAAATAAAATTGGACACGTTTTCGATATGTTGATGTCTCTAGTTTTATTTTGTTGGTGCTACTGACGATATATTGTGGTTGCCTAACATCATTTTAAAATATTTTTATGGATACTTTGATTCGGAGGTATACAAATAAAGTCAAAATACATTTTGTTGACCTAATCTCCTTGGACTATAAGGATCCGTGTTCTCATGCATTCCGTCATGGATCAATTTTCTTATTATGTATCTTTTTTAAATACAACTGGATTTTGTTTTCATTTAATTATAAGTATTACTGATGGTTCTGTGTGAGTTGACGTAATATCTATCGTTGTCAGAACATTTGAACAAAACTTTCTAGAAAACTATTCTTCTGACCTTTAAGTTTCCTCATAAGTTTTGAATTTGCTTACAGAATTGGAATCAAAAGCTTCCTAAAACATTTCTTTGCCCTAAAGAAAGTTCTCTCTGGCCCGCAACCCAAGACAGCCGCAAGAGGAGTTTTCATGATGAACTTCAACCACTAGTAGGCCTCCTCCGGTGAGATTGGTTTCTCTGTTCCAGCTCCTCTTGAAGCTGAAGCTATGACAATGGCTTCTCTCCAGCTCTTACTTCCGGCGATGGTGAATCAACATGGTCAACTGAAGATATCTGGCCAGCTTCCTCGACACAGGACTCCTCCAATCCAGCCGTCTCGCCGTCTACCGCCAAAACCTCCAGATCCGCCTGACCCTCCGGACCAGAGAGGAGCAACAGTAACCGCACCTTCTCACTCACCGGCTCAGCCGGCTCAAAAACCTTTTTCGGGGGTTCCCGGAGATCTTTCTCAACTGTTGGGGGTTCCCAAAGAGATTGCTCAAATATCATCACCTATCACCGGATCTGAATGCACATCTACAATTATGTACCGACGAAGTCAAGCGATTGAATTTCTTGGGTTGACCCATCATACTCTGTTTGTGGGTCTGATAAGTCCGGTGGTTTTAGCTTCACAGCTCACATTTTCGTGGGAAAAGTTAGTCTTTTTGACTAATTTTTTAAAGGTTACCGATGGATTCATCGGGATCTTTACCGAAGTTGATTTGCATACAATGTTTTATTCCTCTTGCACGAAGAGTTTACTATGTCTTCATTTACCGGTGGATTCATCGGGATCATCTTCATCATCTCTAGTATCCTTCTCCCCGGAGAAGAGAACCGTCTTACTGTTTGCCTCCTTTTTAGGAGTGTTTCTCTTCCAAACATTAAATGGAAGTGTCTATCTATATCTATAACCGTTTTGCTATCTTGTGTAGCGGTCCGTTTGGGGCCTGAAGATGCAACGGATTTCGTCTTGACGATATTCCGAGGTGCGGATTTGGTGTCAACGTCACAACTCAAAGTGACTAATTCTCAAGTTTCTGGCGGTGCCGTGAATCTTGTTTCGACGCATTCGAGTTTTACTCTGAATTTGCTGTCTTTTTATCTTATGGATTTAGCTATCTCTTATGTTGTAATGTTCTATGTTTGTGGAGTTTTGTACAACTCCCTCTCCTATTGTAGCCCAAATGTTTAAGTTTTCTTAATGAAAGTAGTGTTCCAAAAAAAAAAAAAAAGCTTCCTAAAACATGATTAATAAATTAAAAGACCATAATACTAGAATATCGCAAAAGAAAGTTGCGTATTGCGGTTTGGGATGCACAAAGCAGAGAGATAGATAGCAAGACAAACTAATTCAAATAGTTTACAATCTTTTCTTTGTTCAGGCATTTTTGTACATCATAACTATTTTTCAATCAATGCACGACGGGTTTCAAAGGATGAGCTCTCAGTTTCGAAAAGTCCAGACTAGCATCGAGCTCCTCGTCCAGCTCCCCAATAACACCTCTGATCAAAACATGATGACACAAACAATTGTAGCGTTAGATAATCAATATAGACAACATGTAAAAGTCCAGACTAACATGAAAATGTGAGGATGAGATTTTACATGTTGTCGCCTCTGATAATGTACAAACCCAACACAAGTTGTTGTACTCCTTCCTGATATGTCAAGATACGTAAAAAAACCCAACACATTCAGAGAGTGAAAAAAACCTAGTAAGGTGTCTCAATGCTCAATCAAACCTTTCAACCAGACACTCATGGAAGTTATTCTTTTGAGACCATATTCCCTTCCCTTTTCTCCCAACATGTTTTAGAAAGCGTTAACAAAAGAATATCTCTATTTCCAAGCTAAAAAGGGTCCATGATTACGGATATTAATCAATTCCAACATCAACATGGCCTGACATACTCCTTGTACACAGACGGAAAATAAACATTAAGCCTTTAAGATTCGTTTGCGTTTCCTTACATGTTTTTAAGACAGAAACAAACAACATGGAATCCGAAAGATGTATCTCCAAGTATCCATCATTTTGACAAAAGCATCTCTTGGCGCAAACAAGAAAACAAACACTAAGCACAACTTTAAGCAACTTCATGAAAACAAAAGGAAGTGTTCATGTAGACACACTGCGGATAAATATTTGACTAACTAACTTAACTAGAAGAGCTTGACGAATGAACTAACAATATTTTCCATTCAATTATGACATCTGAAGAACTACTAGCACTAAATCTGTTTTCAGCTCAAGATCCATTTCAGTACGATAAATTTACAAGCTAATACCAGACAAAGAAAGCCACTCTGACAATGAACAACAAGAGTTAAAAATTCACCTCTATCTTTCCAGTCCTTTATTGACAACATGTGGTAAACATCAAAGAAGCCTAACAAAAATGACTCCATAGTTGGCTAGGCCACTCAAGAATGTTAGCCAGCAGGTCATAGACAGGCTAGTAATATTAAAGAATAATGGTTGAAGTTGCAATCACTTGATTGAGTGATAAGGCAAAGTTCAGATGAAATACTAAAAAAAGAAAAAAGAAATAGAAATCTGAAGCTAACCTTTGTGGAAAAGACGCGTTCATGAGATTCATCGAGGATTATATTAGTAGCCTGGTCAAAACCTTTGAGAACTCCCTGAAAGCAGTGTTCTCTTTGCTAAGTTACTTGTTTTTTCTTGTTTTAAAAAAAAAAACTCTGAAGTCCCAAATCGAAATAACAAAAAGGGGTTAAGAATAATAAAATTACCACAATGTTGCGTCCATCGTTTGTAATTACGGAAATGATCTCTGCAATAAAAACCAGACAACCCATGAGAAAGACCATCAAGGATGGTGATTAGTTGGAGGAAAAAAAAAACAACTTACGATCGACAAGAGACTCAAGTCCAGTAGCTGTCGCCATGCTAAGACCTGAAAAGGGTTACTTAAAAGCTTCAGCGAGAATTTCATCGAATAGTTGGTGGGCATTACAGGCCGCAAACAAAAATCAACAGCAACTCCGATAATTCGAGCGTAATCCGACCCAAATTAAAAAAAAGAAGGCACCTGACAAAGAGAAGGAGTCGAAGGGAAACGAATATAAAATTGGTTCTGGTTCCTGGAATTATCAAATCGGAGGGCTCAACGTATGAGGAAGACTGATGAGAGAAAAAGACTCTACCTTTGCTGCTTCAGGATCTAAGACCATCTTTATCGGTGGATCTAAACTGGGCTCTTAGCCCATTTAACTATTAAAAAAAAAAAAAAAAAAAAAAAAGGGGAAGAGGCGGCCCTTCAAGCTGTTACGCAAGAGGCGTCTCTTACGCTTCCTCTTCGCCTCTCTCTCTCCCTTCCCGACTTCGCGATTCTTTCTTTCCCGACGGAAATCATCAGAGACAAGGAGATATCGCCGGATTCTTCGCCTGAGACAACATCTCCAAAGGTATTTCGTTCCTCAACCCTCATCGGTTCTTCCTCTGTCTTCTTCTTTCTCAATCTTCTTCTTTCTTTTTCGTCTTCTTCTTCGATCGGTTTGTTGTTCAAAGTTCTTCATGTATTTTCATCAAACCCGCGGATAAAGTAGGTAATAAGAACTGATTTGCTGATTTTTTGTTTACAGGTGAAGCAAATCGGTAAAAAAGGAGAATAACACAAGGTAAAAACATGTTTTTTGATCGTTTAGAGGACATGCATGTGTGTTTAAATCCGTTTGATTGAGGGTAAAATAATTTTAATTTTGGTTTTGGGCGTTTTTCAGGTTCAATAGGCGAATCAAAGAAGGAGCCACAGCAAGATTCATCAAACAAAAGAAGTTTCAGGTAATTTTTTTGGCATTTTTTTGAAGCAAAATATAGCTAGAATCTGGTTATTAGGACATGTGGAGTGATTTGGAATGATGGTTAGTTGTATCTAGAGTTTGTTCTTGTTGGTTATTGCTTGGTTGTATGGAGTCTCTGATGTTGTCGAAAATTGTTATGGTTAGTGGTTAATGGTCAATTTCGGTGATGTCTTTATGGAGTCTTTGAAGTTGTTGTGATAGATAGATAACAATGGTGTTTAAGCCATTGATGTATGTCATTTATGTTCTTGTCCTTTGTTAGATAGAAACATTAAAACAACAATGGATACACTACAACTTAACTTAAACATATCTATTACACACAACTACTTCTTAAACTCAATTAAAAGCCACATTAAAGCTTCATCTACTTTCCTCTATTTAAAGATACCAATACCCACTTAATAGTTCACTTCATCACCATCATCTATCTTCTCTACTTCTCTTTATGGATTCGCAAGAAAGCCAGTTCTCTGGCTTTTTAAACTTACTCTCCAGTCAAATACCCACCACTGAAAACCCAACTCAGTTACTGAGTTTTTCCCCTAATCCAGACCATGGAGGGGCTGCTTCACGTGCGCAAAGTGGTGAGGACCGTAAGCAAAGGTGCAAGTGGTCAACAGCTGAAGACCTGGTCCTCATCAGCGCATGGTTGAACACCTCCAAGGATCCAGTTGTTGGGAATGAGCAAAGAGCAGGAACATTTTGGAAGAGGATTGCCTCTTATTATCATGCAAGTCCGAAGGTGATTGGTTTACCGAAGAGAGAGCAAAGTCATTGTAAGCAAAGATGGGGAAAAATTAATGAAGGTGTTTGCAAGTTTGTGGGCTCATATGACGCTGCAACAAAACAAAGGACTAGTGGCCAGAGTGAAGATGATGTCTTGAAAGCTGCACATGGAATATTCTTCAACGATTACAAGGTCAAGTTCTCGTTGGAGCATGCGTGGAGGGAGCTTAGGAATGATCAGAAGTGGTGTGGGACTTATGGAAGTAGTCAACAAAGTTCTGGCACGAAAAGAAAGAGGGTGGGTGAAGATCAATCGTTTCAGTCATCAGCATCCATGCCGAGTGTCAATGGAGAGGATGAACCAATGGCTAGGCCTATTGGTGTTAAGGCAGCTAAGGCGAAGGCTAAAAGATCAGTGGGAGAAGAGAGGAAGAAACTGGAAGAGTTTCAGGAAATGTGGGAGATAAAGGCGAGGGACATAGCTTTGAAGGATAAGCTTAGCAAGAGCAAAATGCTTGAGAGTTTATTAGCAAGGACAGAGCCACTTAGTGAATTAGAAGTAGCACTTAAGAACAAACTGATTAGTGATATGTTAATGTAATCTTTGAACTTTATTAATGCTATGAAATATAAGTTGTTTTTGAAGTGTTAGTTATATCAGTGTTTAGCATTGTGAGTTTGTTCAATATTCTAACACATTACTGTTTCTTTTTTTTGCAGGGAAACTAGTCATACACAGCCAGCTATGCAACCAAGGAAACCGATTGTTTGTGGCCTCTCAGCAAGAGGAATCAGACCACCTCTCCCACAAGCAAACCCGGTGGAGATATCAGCTGAAGATGTGGACGTGGTGGAGTTAACACATGAAGAATATAGAAGAAACATGGGCTACTTGATTAGGGTGGAGGAATCAGAAGATGACATTGAACCTGAGTTCAGAAGGATGCTGCAAAGGATGCAGAGGGAAGCAAAGAAGCTAAGTGAGCAGAAGGTGAAACTAGAAGAAGGACAATGCTCTAAGAGTGATGGTAAGAAAAGGAGAAGAAGTAGTTGAGTGTAGTAGGTCACGAGTCTTTGTATGTTTGTTCCTGCTTATGGACTTTGTAATATGGCCTTTGTTTGTTTGTGTTTGTCATGTCTTTTCTAAGTTTCAGATTGTCACGAGTCTTTGTATGTTTGTTCCTGCTTATGGACTTTGTATGTGTATGTGTGTCATGTCTGGTGAGCTCGCTTTTGGAGTCTTGGAGTCTTGCAAGCTCGCTTTGCCATTGTTAAAAATCCGGCACTTTTTTGGGATAAAGTTAAAATTGGAAAGATTATGCGAGCATGTATCATACTACATAACATGATAGTAGAAGACGAAAGAGATGGATACACTCAGTATGATGTATCAGAGTTCCAACAAGGGGACGACATCGGAAGTTCACATGTGGATCCCACGTTTTCTACTGATATCCCTACAAATATCGGTAATATGATGGATGTTCGAACTAGAATTCGGGATAAACATATGCATCAACAACTAAAAGCTGATTTGGTAGAACATGTTTGGCGTAAATTCGGACGTGATCAGAACACCAACTAAGCTCCGATGCTTATTTCCAATTATTCACGTTTATTTAACTAATCTTTGTTTTAATGTTTGTTTTATATTTCTATGTTAAAAATGTTTCATTTTAATATATTTTGTTCAATATATATATTTTATCATAATATTTTTTTTTGCTTAAACTTTTTTTTCTAAGAACCAAAAATTAAGAACCTCCCATTAAAGCTAAAAAGTAAAACCATCTTACATCACAGCTCTTAACATTAATTAATTAATAGAAAGTCATTAAGAGTCTTAACTTGGCTCTTGCCATTAATCTTGCTCTAAACCTTTTGCTTCTGAATGTTAAAGCTCTAAAACCACATTTCGACACTGTTTTAAGCAAACACGGGTGTGTGTGTGCGTGTTCCTTTTTTATGCCAAATCTTTCTTTTATATAAAAACCCAAACAACAACAATATTAAGCCCAAAGAAAACCCAGAGTATAAATTCAAAAGAATCAAAAGAATAATAGTAAACATTTACCCCTAAGTGATACAAGAAAGCTCAAACGACCAAAACCAACAATCTATAATAGAAAAAGATCTAACTGTTATAAATGTTAACTAGATCCGGACCCGCGCTGGCGCGCGGGTATTAAGTTTGCGTTTTTTTATTAAATGATGTAATTAAAATGTTTCGTGGTTTTAAAAATAATTTGTTTATGTGTTAAAACATATATCTTATGTCCAATAATGTATATTATGTATACAAATTTAAAATCTTTATTTGATAGAGATTTGTATAATATATATTAAAAACGTTTTTGAATTTTAAATATTAATAAATACAGAGGTGTTGATACAATCTAAATACTCATCCTATCCGAATTCATCATATTTATATATTTATGTAGAAAGTCTTTTTATGTGTTAACATATATGTAAATATATATGGTGAGTATTTTACCTGATATCCGAACCCATATCCGAACTCGACCCCAAAAACCTGAACTAAAATCCGAACTGAAGTAGCAAAATACCCAAACATATATTGAATTATGAGAGATTGGATATTCAAACCCGAACGGGTAATATCCGAACCCGAATAGATATCCGAAGATAACCGAACTTATGCATATTTAACGTTATATTTCTAGTTTAATTCTCTAGTTTTATTTAAAATATTTATATTGATACTATTCATATTTTAAGATCATATAATATACATAACTATAAGCATTAAAACATAATAAATAAACTGGAAAAGACAAGCACTAAAATAGGAAACTTAAAAGAAAGACATTAGTTTAAGTGGAAAAGACAAGCATTTAGATAATTAGTTTATTTAATTTTCAGTGGCATGGAAAAGTAAATAAGTGTGAAAACTCAGGGGCATTTTTTATTGGGTACTTTCCTTTTAATAAGATAGATTAGTCATCTTACACTTCTCATCTTCTCATCACTTGTGCTTAGGGATGTTTAAACAGGCAGCCCGAGTCCGTTTAGACCATGCCCGTTTAAGATCCGTTAACCTCATGCCCGTTTAACTCCAGACCTGATAGAACCCGTTTAACTATGTACCCGTTTAACATGAAAATGCTCGTTTAGATCCCTAAGCCCGTTTATTTTGTATGTCTTCTAAAAACATTTTAATTATTTTTAAATACATAGTTCTTATTGTTTTCTTATCTTGTTAATCAGAAGAATATAAAGTTTTAAAATATTGTCTGAAATTTGAGATCATATTGCTCCAACACATACATCTTCCGTCCAAATACACTAAAAAACCTATTGTACCACCACATTAATCTTACGTCTAAACACATGATATAAAACAATGATTCAATTCCGAGAAGAAAAGGTTCCCTTTTGCAATGGAATCAAAGAATCAGACATACAACACAAACGAAACATAAAGGTTCAGACAGTTTTAGTGAGGTAAGGTTTCTGTTTGCAATGGAACTAAAGAACCCAACATAATTGATCAATCCTTGTGGTAGAACACAAGCATATATAGTAGAATAAACTTAAACAAAATAACTACAAGAGAGATATGAAGCCGATGGACTTAAAT
The DNA here is from genome assembly GCA_012274485.2 of Sinapis alba. Lineage (NCBI taxonomy): Eukaryota > Viridiplantae > Streptophyta > Magnoliopsida > Brassicales > Brassicaceae > Sinapis > Sinapis alba. Next base: position 34,019 of record MU105718.1, on the reverse strand, counting down.
GGTAAACAAATAATTCAAATTCAACGTATCAGTTTCCACACAAGGAAATCAAAAACAAGCAAATTTCAAAATGAACAGAAGCAAGAAGAAAGTTGAAACCAAAACAAAGTTCCAGACTCTAAACAAAGTTGAAACCAAAACAAACAAGACATAAATCAACTTCATCTTCATCTCTTAATCTCAAACCAACGATCCATTTTCCATCTACATAAAACTTTTGCTCTGCAGAAAAAAACAATCTTACAAAATGGTCACATACTCATACGAACACATCACAAATTCTCATTTTTTACTAACATTCAAGGCCAAAAACACAAATAAATCTCAAACAAACTCACATCAAAGAGTCGAGAATAAACATTCAAGTTACCTCTTCACTGTGACACTCATGCTCAATCTCATGGCATGTTTGAATCTCCTGACCTTGAGCTTTTTACTCCAGAGCTGCTTGTTGTCTTAATGATATTTTCCATGTCAATTCCATCAGTATCTTCGATGGTACCTAATATTTAAAATGTAAGTTAGTCAAAAATTATTTAATTATTAAACTGTTTTGGTAAGTTTTAAAAACTACCTTTAAATTCTGAATATCCACGAAGCCAACTGCGAGCGCAAAGCAAAGCTTGAACATTCTTTAGAAGCAACCAGTTTCTGTAGAGATATTGGTAAGCTCAATATTGCAAATTTCATTTGTTACTACTACTTGCATACATCTTACCTTTATTAAAACACGTCAAACATAAGTTTATATATTTGTATTGATTTCAATCAGTACAGACAAGACCAACACACTTAAACCAAATAGACAACATGGTTTTAGTGTCTTCAAGAGAGACCTTAAACTTCAACAAAGGCCCTTGTTCAAGAAATGTTTCAGTCAAATGTTCTCATCACGATTGATCAACAATTACACAATACCAGAAAATAGATTAACAATGAATCCTAATCTCGAAATATTAGAGAAAACATAGACAAGAATTAGGGAAGGGAACAAAACCTAGTTTGGTAATCCTCCTGTTGTAATCCTCTTGCCTTATTCCACAAACAAAAACCCCTTCTTGTTGACAAATAGCAAAAACGAACCCTTGAACCAAAGCAGCTTTCAACCCATAATCAAAATCAGAAGAAGCTAAAAAAACAGAAAAAATAAGGAAGAAATTAGAGGTTTACCTTCTCTTAGTGAAGAAAACGAAGAGACCTACGATCTTGTTTTTCAGTTCCCATTCATGTGATGTTTCTCAGTTTCATCGACACAAATCTAAGGGGAGAAAGATGAGGAAGACAACAAGATTCTAATTCTGGAGACTAAAAGAAAACCTAGAACAAAACGTCGTCGTTTTACATATTAAAAAAAAAAACTAAATGAGCACCTTTTTATTCCACGGGTACACCTATTTAATAAACATCCTTAACGGGCCGATCCTGTATAAACCCTTTATAATTTTATGTATAAATAAATGGGTACGTGTTCAGTCCATTTAAATATCGCCGTTAGGCCCGCGGGCATCTGGCCCGTTTAAACATCCCTACTTGTGCTATTAGCATCAGCATACATATGTATGTTTCAGATTAATAATAAGATATATGTATGATAGATTCTTTACTATAAATAGCAAAGTGGTGTAGCTTATTTACTATAAATAGCAAAATGGTGTACGTAAAATATGAGTACAGCAAATTGAATATCAACAACATCATCTCACCTCTTTCTTTCTCGTTATTTAATCTATCTCTCCCACTCACGTTTTCTTTTTCTCTTTATGCAAACATATATCTAAAATAATAATAATAAATATAAATATAAACCTCACTTTTAATATTATACAATACGTTATCAAAATGAAGGTATAATCTTATATATGTCATTTTTATACCAATCAAAATATTACAGTAAGGTGAAATTTAATTTATGTCTTTCTACATATTTAGTTTATTTTAATTTTATTATTACTACAGAGTGAGAGGCTCGACTTTTTCTCTTTACATTTCGGGATAATAGGCGTTGCCTTTCCCGACTGATCGTTATGGTAGGCTATGCCTTCACGATAAGAAAAATACGTAGTAGACTTTGTCTCCGTGAGTAATAAAAAGAAAAAGTCAAAAATGACAGACTAAGTCTCTTCGGACCTTGAAATAAGAAAAATAAACGTGGTAGACTATGTCTCCTTGGACTTTGAAAAATAATCAATATGGTAGTCTATGACTTCTCAAATCATGTGGTAGGCTTTTTATTTTATGCCTTTAAATTCTATATTTAAATTATTCATTTATGTTTTCGTCTTTATTATATGAAATGAAACAAACTTCATCTCTGATGAACCGGACCATCCTTTCATAGTTTAAATTATGATATTCATCTTGACGTGTCAGATTTTCTGGTTGAATAAAAAATATCTATATGTAATAAAATCGATGTGATGTAGTGTTTACTGTATTATACTGTTTATATCTTTTGTTGTAAAATATATGCTATGTTTTCATCTTTAATATTAATGCATGTTTATGAATATTTTTAAAATTAGAAAGAATGCCAGATTTTGAGACACTGGATGAAGATTTATGTTTGACAAATAGTGTGTTAACGCACACAATAAATAAAGATAAAAAATATTTCTCCAGTCTCAAAATGAAAGATTATGTTGGAAGCATAAGTGCAATATCTGGTAATGTAAAGATTATTATGGGCTCTGGAATAGTAGAATTTTTAATGCTAGGAGAAACAATTTTTGAAATAAATGATGCATTACATTCCCCCAAGTCTCATAGAAATTTGTTAAGTTTTAAGGATATCCAGAAAAATAGATATCATATTGAAACTATGAGTAAAGATGACATTGAATTTCTTTGCATTAAGTCTGAGAGGAAACATATATTAGAAGAGTTAAGAATGTTATCTTCTGAACTATATTGTACGAAAATAAATATGACTGAGTCATATGCAATAGTAAACATGAAGTTTACTAATACATTTAAAATCTGGCATGAGAGGCTAGGACATCATGGTTCAGTCATGATGAGAAAAATATTGCAAAATTCGAATGACCATCCATTAAAAATTGAGAGAATTTTGCAAACGGGCGAGTTTACATGTAATGCATGTTCTCAAGAAAAACTTATAACTCGACCATCACCAACAAAAGTTGGCAATGAATCACCAATGTTTTTAGAGAGAATATATGGTGATATATGTGGGCCAATCCATCCACCGTGCGGACCGTTTAAGTATTTCATGGTACTAATTGACGAATCTAGTAGACGGTCAAATGTGTGTTTTGATGATACGAAAATATGACTTTCGTAAAGTTCATTGCCCAAATAATAAGGCTGAGAATATAATTCTCAGGATATGCCATTAAGAAAGTAAGGCTTGATAATGCTGGTGAATTTACATCGTAAATCTTTAATGATTATTGTATGTCAATGGGGATTGATATAGAGCATCCAGTTCTCCATGTTCATATACAAAATAAAATGACCGAGTCATTGATAAAACAGTTGCAATTGATTGCAAGACCGTTGATACTGAGAACGAATCTCTCAATTTCAGTATGAGGTCATGCTATTTTACATGCGGATGCACTGATTCAGCTAAGACTGAGTGCATACCATAAGTACTCCCCATTACAAATAGCATATGAACATGATCTAGATGTATCCATGCCCAAATGTATCCCATCTCTGTGTTTTTGAGTGTGCAGTCTATATTCCGATAGCTCCGCCACAGAGAACAAAAATGAGTCCACAAAAGATATTGAGAATATAAGTGGATTATAAGTCACCAAGTATAATAAGATATCTTGAACCGGTAACTGGTGATATGTTTATGGCACAGTTTGTCGATTGCCACTTTAATGAGGATGAATTTCCAACGTTAGGGGGAGGAATTGGAGAAATATGAGATTATATGGTGTACACTGTCATTGTTACACCTTGATCCCCTGATGACATAAGGGTTTTTATGTATTTCAATGCAAACTCTATCAAATTAACCCTACGAACTACTCTTGCCAAGAGATGTTAAATTGTAGTATTTAGGGATCGAATCCACAGAGAGCGTGGACACACAATAAACTCAATACAGTCGCGATTAAGTTAGGCAAATAGATTAATAAGCAGTAAATAAACTATAGCAGATAATTGATTGATTGGTAAGTAAACAATAATAATAAATAGCTAGATCTAGGGTTTCATGCAAGTGGATTATAGAGGATAAAATCTAAGAGTATTAATCATAGAACTAGTCACATGTCTCAGCTCTTGCTTGCTGACACGGAATGACCGTCGATCGATGAAAATGATCATGCGTCAATCGATGGTCTCTCGAGTTCACTAAATTAACTAAATCAACTCTCATTTGTTTCTAGCAACCTAACTCAATATGATTAATTATGGTAGTAGGCCATGCTCTCGCTTGCGCCTAACTATCCTATGATCATGATTCTAGTTAGCTACTATAGAACACAAGCAATAAACACAATTCTATTGATAGATCTAATAATCACCCTAGCAATTCTATTGTTTGGCTAATCCATCAATACCATTAATAAATCCTAAACCTAACAAGAGATCTACTCAGACATGATCTTTGTCACTGAAATTATAGATAAATAGAATATATATAATATAAAGAACCAAATGAGTTCCAGGAGGACTCAGAATGAGTTCATATCTTCTCTCCTAACCCTAAAACAATAAATAGAATAAAATATTGTGTAGCCGTCAACAATGGCTTACAAAACATATAATAGAGTTTTAAGTCGTCTAAGAGTATTCTGGTAATTTTTGATGACTTCTGAGCTTTAGTCGACCATAAAACATGTTGGGTCTGTCTTCTGGTATCACCGTCAATCGACACAAATTATGTGTCTTCCATCGACACTCATTCATCTTTTCGACAACTTTCCCTTGCGAGGCAGACAAACCACTCTCTAGTAAAATGGACATAACTTTGGCTTTAGGATGCTGATTGACCTCAAATTGGTGGAATTGGAAATCTAACTCAAAGCTCTATCTTGTATCAAAAGATCATCTCAGTCTCACCGTGGGAATGTCTCCATACATAGATAAACATCAGATGCATCTGCGCAGTTATGCATCTCCAAAAGCTCTAGAATCACTAAAGTTCTCCAGAATGTACCTGGACCTGAAAATACTCTAAAACATACTCCAAACACATATAATAGACTCTAAATATGGCTGATATCATGGCACAACAATGCTAAATATCAGGTCCTATCAACTCTCCCAGACTTAACATTTTGCTTGTCTTCAAGCAAACAAAACATGTGAAAGAGGTTTTGAAAAGCAGAGACTCACATATGTCTAAGTATAACTATCACCCTACTTTGTTGCAACCACATCCTATCAAGTCAATCACAGAGAAACTTTATGTACCATATCCTAGTATAGCAACCAAATTCATTCTACCAACAACTTAACAAATACTAGCTTGACTCGCCCCTCTACTGATCTCATTTCTTTGCATAAAATAAAAGTGCAGGCTTTACCTTGGGAGTATCGACAAAAGGACACATCGACTCTTACCCCTTCAAGTATCTGAACAACTTGGCACAAAGTATTTTTAGACCCTTTCTTCCCTCTTTTCTCTTTTCTCATTTTTTACTAACATTCAAGGCCAAAAACACAAATAAATCTCAAACAAACTCACATCAAAGAGTCGAGAATAAACATTCAAGTTACCTCTTCACTGTGACACTCATGCTCAATCTCATGGCATGTTTGAATCTCCTGACCTTGAACTTTTTACTCCAGAGCTGCTTGTTGTCTTAATGATATTTTCCATGTCAATTCCATCAGTATCTTCGATGGTACCTAATATTTAAAATGTAAGTTAGTCAAAAATTATTTAATTATTAAACTGTTTTGGTAAGTTTTAAAAACTACCTTCAAATTCTGAATATCCACGAAGCCAACTGCGAGCGCAAAGCAAAGCTTGAACATTCTTTAGAAGCAACCAGTTTCTGTAGAGATATTGGTAAGCTCAATATTGCAAATTTCATTTGTTACTACTACTTGCATACATCTTATCTTTATTAAAACAAGTCAAACATAAGTTTATATATTTGTATTGATTTCAATCAGTACAGACAAGACCAACACACTTAAACCAAATAGACAACATGGTTTTAGTGTCTTCAAGAGAGACCTTAAACTTCAACAAAGGCCCTTGTTCAAGAAATGTTTCAGTCAAATGTTCTCATCACGATTGATCAACAATTACACAATACCAGAAAATAGATTAACAATGAATCCTAATCTCGAAATATTAGAGAAAACATAGACAAGAATTAGGGAAGGGAACAAAACCTAGTTTGGTAATCCTCATGTTGTAATCCTCTTGCCTTATTCCACAAACAAAAACCCCTTCTTGTTGACAAATAGCAAAAACGAACCCTTGAACCAAAGCAGCTTTCAACCCATAATCAAAATCAGAAGAAGCTAAAAAAACAGAAAAAATAAGGAAGAAATTAGAGGTTTACCTTCTCTTAGTGAAGAAAACGAAGAGACCTACGATCTTGTTTTTCAGTTTCCATTCATGTGATGTTTCTCAGTTTCATCGACACAAATCTAAGGGGAGAAAGGTGAGGAAGACAACGAGATTCTAATTCTGGAGACTAAAAGAAAACCTAGAACAAAACGTCGTCGTTTTACATATTAAAAAAAAAACTAAACGGGCACCTTTTTATTCCACGGGTACACCTATTTAATAAACATCCTTAACGGGCCGATCCTGTATAAACCCTTTATAATTTTATGTATAAATAAATGGGTATGGGTTCAGTCCGTTTAAATATCGCCCGTTAGGCCCGCGGGCATCTGACCCGTTTAAACATCCCTACTTGTGCTATTAGCATCAGCATACATATGTATGTTTCAGATTAATAATAAGATATATGTATGATAGATTCTTTACTATAAATAGCAAAGTGGTGTAGCTTATTTACTATAAATAGCAAAATGGTGTACGTAAAATATGAGTACAGCAAATTGAATATCAACAACATCATCTCACCTCTTTCTTTCTCGTTATTTAATCTATCTCTCCCACTCACGTTTTCTTTTTCTCTTTATGCAAACATATATCTAAAATAATAATAATAAATATAAATATAAACCTCACTTTTAATATTATACAATACGTTATCAAAATGAAGGTATAATCTTATATATGTCGTTTATACCAATCAAAATATTACAGTAAGGTGAAATTTAATTTATGTCTTTCTACATATTTAGTTTATTTTAATTTTATTATTACTACAGAGTGAGAGGCTCGACTTTTTCTCTTTACTTTTCGGGATAATAGGCGTTGCCTTTCCCGACTGATCGTTATGGTAGGCTATGCCTTCACGATAAGAAAAATACGTAGTAGACTTTGCCTCCGTGAGTAATAAAAAGAAAAAGTCAAAAATGACAGACTAAGTCTCTTCGGACCTTGAAATAAGAAAAATAAACGTGGTAAACTATGTCTCCTTGGACTATTAAAAATAATCAATATGGTAGTCTATGACTTCTCAAATCATGTGGTAGGCTTTTTATTTTATGCCTTTAAATTCTATATTTAAATTGTTCATTTATGTTTTCGTCTTTATTATATGAAATGAAACAAACTTCATCTCTGATGAACCGGACCATCCTTTCATAGTTTAAATTATGATATTCATCTTGACGTGTCAGATTTTCTGGTTGAATAAAAAATATCTATATGTAATAAAATCGATGTGATATAGTGTTTACTGTATTATACTGTTTATATCTTTTGTTGTAAAATATATGCTATGTTTTCATCTTTAATATTAATGCATGTTTATGAATATTTTTAAAATTAGAAAGAATGCCTGGTTTTGAGACACTGGATGAAGATTTATGTTTGACAAATAGTGTGTTAACGCACACGATAAATAAAGATAAAAAAATATTTCTCCAGTCTCAAAATGAAAGATTATGTTGGAAGCGTAAGTGCAAAATCTGGTAATGTAAAGATTATTATGGGCTCTGGAAGTAGAATTTTCAATGCTAGGAGAAATAATTTTTGAAATAAATGATGCATTACATTCCCCCAAGTCTCATAGAAATTTGTTAAGTTTTAAGGATATCCAGAAAAATAGATATCATATTGAAACTATGAGTAAAGATGACATTGAATTTCTTTGCATTAAGTCTGAGAGGAAACATATATTAGAAGAGTTAAGAATGTTATCTTCTGAACTATATTGTACGAAAATAAATATGACTGAGTCATATGCAATAGTAAACATGAAGTTTACTAATACATTTAAAATCTGGCATGAGAGGCTATGACATCCTGGTTCAGTCATGATGAGAAAAATATTGCAAAATTCGAATGACCATCCATTAAAAATTGAGAGAATTTTGCAAACGGGCGAGTTTACATGTAATGCATGTTCTCAAGAAAAACTTATAACTCGACCATCACCAGCAAAAGTTGGCAATGAATCACCAATGTTTTTAGAGAGAATATATGGTGATATATGTGGGCCAATCCATCCACCGTGCGGACCGTTTAAGTATTTCATGGTACTAATTGACGCATCTAGTAGACGATCAAATGTGTGTTTTGATGATACGAAAATACGACTTTCGTAAAGTTCATTGCGCAAATAATAAGGCTGAGAATATAATTCTCAGGATATGCCATTAAGAAAGTAAGGCTTGATAATGCTGGTGAATTTACATCGTAAATCTTTAATGATTATTGTATGTCAATGGGGATTGATATAGAGCATCCAGTTCTCCATGTTCATATACTAAATAAAATGACCGAGTCATTGATAAAACAGTTGCAATTGATTGCAAGACCGTTGATACTGAGAACGAATCTCCCAATTTCAGTATGAGGTCATGCTATTTTACATGCGGATGCACTGATTCAGCTAAGACTGAGTGCATATCATAAGTACTCCCCATTACAAATAGCATATGAACATGATCTAGATGTATCCATGCCCAAATGTATCCCATCTCTGTGTTTTTGAGTGTGCAGTCTATATTCCGATAGCTCCGCCACAAAGAACAAAAATGAGTCCACAAAAGATATTGAGAATATAAGTGGATTATAAGTCACCAAGTATAATAAGATATCTTGAACCGGTAACTGGTGATATGTTTATGGCACAGTTTGTCGATTGCCACTTTAATGAGGATGAATTTCCAACGTTAGGGGGAGGAATTGGAGAAATATGAGATTATATGGTGTACACTGTCATTGTTACACCTTGATCCCCTGATGACATAATGGTTTTTATGTATTTCAATGCAAACTCTATCAAATTAACCCTACGAACTACTCTTGCCAAGAGATATCAAATTGTAGTATTTATGGATCGAATCCACAGAGAGCGTGGACACACAATAAACTCAATACAGTCGCGATTAAGTTAGGCAAATAGATTAATAAGCAGTAAATAAACTATAGCAGATAATTGATTGATTGGTAAGTAAACAATAATAATAAATAGCTAGATCTAGGGTTTCATGCAAGTGGATTATAGAGGATAAAATCTAAGAGTATTAATCATAGAACTAGTCACATGTCTCAGCTCTTGCTTGCTGACACGGAATGACCGTCGATCGATGAAAATGATCATGCGTCAATCGATGGTCTCTCGAGTTCACTAAATTAACTAAATCAACTCTCATTTGTTTCTAGCAACCTAACTCAATATGATTAATTATGGTAGTAGGCCATGCTCTCGCTTGCGCCTAACTATCCTATGATCATGATTCTAGTTAGCTACTATAGAACACAAGCAATAAACACAATTCTATTGATAGATCTAATAATCACCCTAGCAATTCTATTGTTTGGCTAATCCATCAATACAATTAATAAATCCTAAACCTAACAAGAGATCTACTCAGACATGATCTTTGTCACAGAAATTATAGATAAATAGAATATATATAATATAAAGAACCAAATGAGTTCCAGGAGGACTCAGAATGAGTTCATATCTTTTCTCCTAACCCTAAAACAGTAAATAGAATAAAATGTTGTGTAGCCGTCAACAATGGCTTACAAAACATATAATAGAGTTTTAAGTCGTCTAAGAGTATTCTGGTAATTTTTGATGACTTCTGAGCTTTAGTCGACCATAAAACATGTTGGGTCTGTCTTCTGGTATCACCGTCAATCGACACAAATTCTGTGTCTTCCATCGACACTCATTCATCTTCTCGACAACTTTCCCTTGCGAGGCAGACAAACCACTCTCTAGTAAAATGGACATAACTTTGGCTTTAGGATGCTGATTGACCTCAAACTGGTGGAATTGGAAATCTAACTCAAAGCTCTATCTTGTATCAAAAGATAATCTCAGTCTCACCGTGGGAATGTCTCCATACATAGATAAACATCAGATGCATCTGCGCAGTTATGCATCTCCAAAAGCTCTAGAATCACTAAAGTTCTCCAGAATGTACCTGGACCTGAAAATACTCTAAAACATACTCCAAACACATATAATAGACTCTAAATATGGCTGATATCATGGCACAACAATGCTAAATATCAGGTCCTATCAACTCTCCCAGACTTAACATTTTGCTTGTCTTCAAGCAAACAAAGCATGTGAAAGAGGTTTTGAAAAGCAGAGACTCACATATGTCTAAGTATAACTATCACCCTACTTTGTTGCAACCACATCCTATCAAGTCAATCACATAGAAACTTTATGTACCATATCCTAGTATAGCAACCAAATTCATTCTACCAACAACTTAACAAATACTACCTTGACTCGCCCCTCTACTGATCTCATTTCTTTGCATAAAATAAAAGTGCAGGCTTTACCTTGGGAGTATCGACAAAAGGACACATCGACTCTTACCCCTTCAAGTATCTGAACAACTAGGCACAAAGTATTTTTAGACCCTTTCTTCCCTCTTTTCTCTCTTCTCATTTTTACTAACATTCAAGGCCAAAAACACAAATAAATCTCAAACAAACTCACATCAAAGAGTCGAGAATAAACATTCAAGTTACCTCTTCACTGTGACACTCATGCTCAATCTCATGGCATGTTTGAATCTCCTGACCTTGAGCTTTTTACTCCAGAGCTGCTTGTTGTCTTAATGATATTTTCCATGTCAATTCCATCAGTATCTTCGATGGTACCTAATATTTAAAATGTAAGTTAGTCAAAAATTATTTAATTATTAAACTGTTTTGGTAAGTTTTAAAAACTACCTTTAAATTCTGAATATCCACGAAGCCAACTGCGAGCGCAAAGCAAAGCTTGAACATTCTTTAGAAGCAACCAGTTTCTGTAGAGATATTGGTAAGCTCAATATTGCAAATTTCATTTGTTACTACTACTTGCATACATCTTACCTTTATTAAAACACGTCAAACATAAGTTTATATATTTGTATTGATTTCAATCAGTACAGACAAGACCAACACACTTAAACCAAATAGACAACATGGTTTTAGTGTCTTCAAGAGAGACCTTAAACTTCAACAAAGGCCCTTGTTCAAGAAATGTTTCAGTCAAATGTTCTCATCACGATTGATCAACAATTACACAATACCAGAAAATAGATTAACAATGAATCCTAATCTCGAAATATTAGAGAAAACATAGACAAGAATTAGGGAAGGGAACAAAACCTAGTTTGGTAATCCTCCTGTTGTAATCCTCTTGCCTTATTCCACAAACAAAAACCCCTTCTTGTTGACAAATAGCAAAAACGAACCCTTGAACCAAAGCAGCTTTCAACCCATAATCAAAATCAGAAGAAGCTAAAAAAACAGAAAAAATAAGGAAGAAATTAGAGGTTTACCTTCTCTTAGTGAAGAAAACGAAGAGACCTACGATCTTGTTTTTCAGTTCCCATTCATGTGATGTTTCTCAGTTTCATCGACACAAATCTAAGGGAAGAAAGATGAGGAAGACAACGAGATTCTAATTCTGGAGACTAAAAGAAAACCTAGAACAAAACGTCGTCGTTTTTACATATTAAAAAAAAAACTAAACGGGCACCTTTTTATTCCACGGGTACACCTATTTAATAAACATCCTTAACGGGCCGATCCTGTATAAACCCTTTATAATTTTATGTATAAATAAATGGGTATGGGTTCAGTCCGTTTAAATATCGCCCGTTAGGCCCGCGGGCATCTGACCCGTTTAAACATCCCTACTTGTGCTATTAGCATCAGCATACATATGTATGTTTCAGATTAATAATAAGATATATGTATGATAGATTCTTTACTATAAATAGCAAAGTAGTGTAGCTTATTTACTATAAATAGCAAAATGGTGTACGTAAAATATGAGTACAGCAAATTGAATATCAACAACATCATCTCACATCTTTCTTTCTCGTTATTTAATCTATCTCTCCCACTCACGTTTTCTTTTTCTCTTTATGCAAACATATATCTAAAATAATAATAATAAATATAAATATAAACCTCACTTTTAATATTATACAATACGTTATCAAAATGAAGGTATAATCTTATATATGTCGTTTTTATACCAATCAAAATATTACAGTAAGGTGAAATTTAATTTATGTATTTCTACATATTTAGTTTATTTTAATTTTATTATTACTACAGAGTGAGAGGCTCGAGTTTTTCTCTTTACTTTTCGGGATAATAGGCGTTGCCTTTCCCGACTGATCGTTATGGTAGGCTATGCCTTCACGATAAGAAAAATACGTAGTAGACTTTGCCTCCATGAGTAATAAAAAGAAAAAGTCAAAAATGACATACTAAGTCTCTTCGGACCTTGAAATAAGAAAAATAAACGTGGTAGACTATGTCTCCTTGGACTTTGAAAAATAATCAATATGGTAGTCTATGACTTCTCAAATCATGTGGTAGGCTTTTTATTTTATGCCTTTAAATTCTATATTTAAATTGTTCATTTATGTTTTCGTCTTTATTATATGAAATGAAACAAACTTCATCTCTGATGAACCGGACTGGTTAGGAAAATTTAAATCATAAGTAAATAGTTAGGAGAGAAACTCGATACCAGAATTTGTAATTGAGTGTCAATCGATGTCACGATGTTGGTGTCGACCGATGGTCATGATCCATGGTCGATCGATGTAGATTCTTCAAAATCGATCGATAGTACACTTGTAAGTTTCTACTCTTTAATTTAATAGAATAGGTATAGAAAATAAAACTCAAAATAGAACACAATATCATTAAACTTCCCCAGACTTAAACAACACTATCATCAGTGTTATACAGTCTGAGATTAGTGAAGAAAATAAATCAAAATGACCAAATTTAACAAGGAAAAACGATATACCTGCTTGATGATAGTGACCGTCGATCGACACAGTTAAGTGGCGATCGATAGATACTAGGAAAACTCCATCAATTGACAGTGATTAGTGTCGGTCGATGCTCTGTGCAGACTATCTTCCTCGATCTAAAATAAATAAAACATAAATTGTCAGTAATAAACAAGAACAAGTTTTTTTCTTTTGATGAACAGTATCGTGCTACAGTAGCATTGCTACAGTGTCAAAGCTACAGTAACACAACTACAGTGTCGATCGTCGGTTCTGCTACAGTGTCGATCGATGTCTTTGCTATAGTGTCGATCGCCGGTTCTGCTACATTGTCGATCGATGCTACAATTTCTCTGATACAGTGTTGACACTGTTCACTTTTTTTTTTTTTTAAAACCTGTAATAATAAAATAAAATCCGAAACTAAACTAATATAATCAAAAAATAATTAAAAACTTACTAAACAGTGGGATGCCTTCCATTCATCGCTTATTTAAAGTCTTTTAGCTTAACGTTTTGGAATTATGTTTGAGTTCTGATGAGCTTGGGGAATTGCTCCAAAACAATTCCCAATGTTCAATGTCTTCAGCTTCATCACCCTTTTTGTGAAAGCTTCATCACCCTTTTTCATCTGAAAACCTGGAATAATAAAATAGAATCCAAAATTAGACTAATATAATCAAAAACTAATTAAAAACTTACTAAACAGTGGGATGCCTCCCATTCATCGCTTATTTAGAGTCTTTTAGCTTGACGTTTTGGAATTATGTATCAGTTCTGATGAGCTTGGGGACTTGCTCCAAAATAATTCACAATGTCCAATGTCTTCAACTTCAACACAATTCTATTGATAGATCTAATAATCACCCTAGCAATTCTATTATTTGGTTAATCCATCAATACCATTAGTAACCCTTAAACCTAACAAGAAATCTACTCAGACATGATTTTTGTCACAAAAATCATACATGAATAGAATATATATAATATAAAGAACCAAAAGAGTTCTAGGAGAACTCTGAAGGAGGTCCTCCATTTTCTCTTAACACTAGAACAATAGATAGAATAAAACGTTGTGTAGCCGTCAACAATGGCTTAGAAAGCATAAAATAGGGTTTTAAGTCGTCTAAGGGTATTGTGGTAATTTGTGATGGCTTCTGGGTTTAAGTCGGCCATAAAACATGTCGGGCCTGTCTTCTGGGATCACCGCCTATCGACACTAACGCTGTGTCGTCGTTCAACACTCATTCATTTTCTCGACAGCTTCCTCTCGCGAGGCAGATAGACCACTCTACAGTAAAACAGGTTAACTTTGACTCTAGAATGCTGATTGACCTCAAACTGGTGACATTGGAAATATAACTCAAAGTTATATCTTATATCAAAAGATTATCTCAATCGCATCGTGGGAAGGTCTAGCTAAACATCTGACGCATCTACGCAGTTCTGCATCTTTAAACGCTCCAGAATCACCAAAGTTCTCCAGAATGTACCTGAACCTGGAAATACTCTAAAACATACTCCAAGAAAATATAATAGACTCTAAATAGAGCTGATATCATGGCACAATAGTGATAAATATCAGGTCCTATCACCTGACAAATCAAAGAGAGCTGGAACTTCAGAAAATTGTGCATTTGCATAATTTGGCAAACCAGTTACCAGATGCATTCACAAATACGAAAAATGGGTGACAAAGTGATATATACCCGCTGAAAATGTTCCATCAAGAGTTGATGTTTCTGAAGAACAAACTGATGGAAACAAAATGAATGAACCTAAGATTCAATTAAAGAGGGGAGACTTGCGGGTTCTAAAGATAAAAATCCCCGAAAGTAAAAGAAATTAGTTGACCAAAGTGGAAAGATTCTAGAAGAATCTGACATTGAAAGATGTATGAAATAAAGATTAAATGAAAAGGTTCAAGAAAAAATAAATAAAGATAAGGATACAGATGACGAGAAGGGAACACAAAAGTATGAGATTTCCATCAATTACGTCCAAGATAAAAAATTATGAATCAACAATAAGATAAAAGATGTTGATGGGATGTTCTCCTTTTCTGTGTCCAAAGAAATCGATCATGAAATTGATGATTATTATCCAAGGTCTATTTTAGAATGTCAGAAAAGACATGATTGAGAGGAGTGAAAGAAGACCATTCAAACTGTATTACTCTCCCTAAATAAAATGAATATTTTGGGACCTATTGTCATAAAGCTTGAGAAAATAAATCGAGTTGGGTATAAGTGGATATTTGTGAGAAAAGTAAATGAGAAGAATGAAGTAACACGATATAAAACCTGATTAGTTGCCCAAGATTTTTCTCAGAGACCGGGAGTTGATTTTAAGGAAACGTATTTCCTGGTAATGGATGTAGTTACATTTAGATTTTTTCATGGATGTTATGACAACTTATTTGTATGGATCGTTGAATAATGATATATATGAAACTTCCTGAAGGATTGAAAATGCCATAAGCATTGAAAGAAACATCCATGTAGATTTGTTCGGTCAAGTTACATCGATCACTATACGGATTAAAGCAATCCACACGCATGTTGTACAATCGCTTAAGTGAATATCTCTTGAGAAATGATATGTTAATGATGTGGTATGTCCATGCGTTTTTATAAAGAAATCGTCATCTCGCTTTGTGATCATTGATGTATAGGTAGTTGATCTTAACATAATTGGAACTCAAAAGAAGATTGATGATGCTCGAACTCATATGAAAGAAGATTTCGAAATGAAAGATCTCGGCAAGACAAAGTTTTATCTTGAGCTCCAGATTGTGCATCTCCGAGAAGGAATTTTTGTGCATCAATCAAGTTATATGAAAAGATTATTGAAACGTTTTTATATGGACAAATCGACTCCTTTGAGTACTCCAATTGTTAATAGATCACTCGATGTTGATATAAATCCTTTTAAGCCATGTGAAGATAGTGAGGAAATATTAGGTCCCGAAGTACCTTATATGAGTGCTATCAATGGGCTTTTATATCTTATAAATTGTACAAGACCTAATATTTGTTTTGATACTAACCTACTAGCAAGACATATTTCTGCTCTTACTCACATGCATTGGAACGGAATAAAGCACATATTCCGTTATTTACAAGGTAAAGTTGATTTACGATTAATGTATTTTAGAAAATCCGAGTTTAGTATGGTTGGTTTTGCAGATGCAGGTTACTTATCAGATCCTCCTAAAGCTCGATCACAAACCGGCTATGTTTTTACTATTGGTGGAACCGCGATCTTTTGGCGGTCCCAGAAACAAACTCTGGTTGCAACTTCTTTGAATCATGCATAAACTATTGCGCTTCACGAACCATGTCGAGAATGTGTGTGGCTCCGGTCAATGAGTCACCTCCTACAAGAATCAAGTGGAATAGTTAACAAGAAAGATCCAACGGAAATTTTTGAAGACAATTCGACGTGTGTCGCTCAACTCAAAGAAGACTATATCAAAAGCGACAGAACAAAGCACATCCCTCCAAAATTTATCTTGTACATACAGGAGCTCGAGAAAAATAAAGAAGTGGACATCGAATATGTACGGTCATGCGATAATCCGACTGACTTGTTCACAAAGGCTCTTCCCACTACAACATTCCGAAAACACGTCTAAGGTATCGGAATGCGGCGTTTGCGTGACCTATGAAGAAAAAGTTGTCTATTATTCTCATGGGAAAATTACGTTAATGTACTCTTTTTCTTCGTCATAGTTTTTATCCCATCAGGTTTTTGCATTACTAGGTTTTTAATGAGGCATTACGTAAAACAAGATGAATAATCAAGGGATGTGTTATAAATGTTGATTAGTCATCATACACTTTTCCCTTCTTATCACTTGTGTTATCACCATCAGCATTAACATGTCTCTATTCAGACTAATAATAGGGTGTAGGTGTCATAACTTCTTTACTATAAATAATAAAGTGGTATACGTGAAATATGAGTAAATATGAGTGCAGCAAATTGAATATCAACAACATCATCTCACTTCTTTCTCTCACGTTATTTTTAATATATCCTTCCCACTCATATTTTCTTCTTCCTTTTCCTTTTATGCAAACACATATATAAAAATAATAATA
This sequence comes from Sinapis alba, assembly GCA_012274485.2. Taxonomy (NCBI): domain Eukaryota; kingdom Viridiplantae; phylum Streptophyta; class Magnoliopsida; order Brassicales; family Brassicaceae; genus Sinapis; species Sinapis alba. The sequence goes on along the minus strand of MU105718.1, from coordinate 16,608 downwards.
ATAAATATAAACCTCACTTTTAATATTATACAATATTATACAATATTAACCAATATACTGATTTTTGTAGACCAATTCTATGTCATCTTTTCTTCAAACTCAACTTCTTCAATTAGCCAATTAGCCAAAATTGAAATAAAATATACATTATTTGTGATATCCATAGTATTACACTATAATGCCTTGACCGTCCACAGCTAATAGGTCGCCTACGTTCGCTCTCTCGACCTATGGGCCCCATCTTATTTGACGATCGGTCAATTAATTTTCTGGAAGGCTCGTAATCATTGTTTATTGACCATGCAGTTACCACATGACATTTTCATGTACTTTGGCCTCACTAGCACGATACCACGAATCACTTCCCTTTCCGATAGGCCACTTCCTTCCACTACTTCAGCCTTAGCACGACTCTAGAATTTTAAATTAATGTGCTCCTGAAAAGGTAAGTGCACTTTGATGACATAGGTAGTCTCTTAAGCCTTTCCATATATCACAACTCAGGATGTTACAATTCACCAATTCTCAAAGAACACAACATCCTCGATGCACCCAATGATAGGTTTCAAGACACCTCTCAGGTCAGAACCGAGATGACTAACCATCTCGGATACCACTTATAATGCTCCAACCGTCCACGGTTAATGGACCGCTCACGTCCGCTCTCTCGACTTGTGAGCTCCATCCCATCTGACGGTCGATCCGTCAATTTTTTGGAAGGCTTGGAATCATTGTTTACTGACCTTGCACCACATGATCTTTCTACGTGTTTTGGCCACTTGCACAATACCGCAAATCACTTCATGATACGTCACTTATTATTCCACTACTCCAGACCAAGCACACTTAACTCTGGAGCTTTAAATGGATGTGCTCCTGAAAAAGTAAGTACACTTTGATAATATAGATAGCCAAATCAATTCTTTTAAAGCCTTTCGATATACCAGAACTCGGGATATTACATACGCTTTCCCTTAGAAGCGACCATAGTCTGAGTTTACTGGGACAATTTCAATGGTCTCCACTCAATTTCTCAGTTGAGAATATTTTATCGAGTTGAAAATTGATTTATGAAAAAGCACAAACTGACATGATAAAAAGTAAATATGGATCTTTTATTTTATCATCGTCCCAAATAGTTAGAGACAAGTGAATACCTACACTATAGTGGGATATAATATGTGCCACATACTAAAAATATAATTTTTTGTATCCATGCAGTACAAATGGTTGTTATTAGATTAGATACAATGAAGGGTTGAATTTTTATTTTTAACAGTTGACTACATGCAATGAAATGTTGAATTATTTGTTAAAAGTGAGTTTGCATTAAACATGTTGAAGAAATTAAAGTAGTTGAATTTCAATAAAAAGGAGAGAGGTTGTCCACATGTCTTGGTGACATTGGTTGAGGAAAAAATTTACGTGATGACAATTTTTTGTTTAATTGTGCTGAAGTTTTATCCCTTTCTACATTATTTGATTCAATTATTGTATATTAAATTATATATATTTTATAAACAATTATATCAAAATTTATCATTTTCATACTCAATAGAGACTTGTTTCACTAGATTTGAAGACATAAAAATATCATTTTTAGCCTCTCATAAATTCTTATCTCTATATTTTCCTATATTCATTGAAAAAATAGATCCCAACAAAAACCCTTCTAATAAAATTTCAAATTCTTCTAACTACCCTTTTAACTATCTAAATTCCAACAACTATCGATTTTAAAATCAATCTTTCACTCAATCCCAAAACATACAAATTATGATTTTCCAACAAGTTTCTTCATACCGTCAGCTATTTCAAACTATTATTCATATTATGGTTCAGCGATGTCATATTCATCCCAACCACCCGCTTATTCTTCTACTTCGATGGGTAAAAAATTGTTCCCAATGTTGGAGAAACTGAATTTTCAACACAAATGACTATTGATGGTATTAGTGGTATTAGTGAAGCCCTCTTAGTGCGTACAATTCAATCCATGTAACCTGAAAAAGCGTCAAATGGACCACTGAGTAAAATTTGGTGATACTGAATGAGTGGATCAAATATGGAACAGGCAACGTTGTTGACATAAAACAGAAGAGCAAATCATTTTGAAGTATTGCTCATTTGATCCTCCGCGTGGTGGAGTTTCATGCAAGAATCATTACAACTACATGAACTAAAAATTGGGAAAATGGATTGGTGCTTACAATAATGCTAAGAACAAAGTGGATGGTTGGATCAAAATGTATTGGCGAAAGAACAAAAAATCTTTTCACGTAGTGGTCTCATAAATTATAGTTTAGTGAAAGAATGGATTGTTGTCCATGATCAACCACATTATGGTAGTTAGGTAGGAGGAAATAGTGACTCTGGAAGCAATGGATCTAAGAGAGCCCATGAAAGTGATGCTAGTGACTCCAACTCTGTAAGATCTAATGCTCGTCCAATAGGGAAGGATGGAGCAAATAAAAAAACTAAAAAAAAGGAAAGGCACAGCCTTAAAAGTGGTCAACAAAGATTTTAATAAATTCAAACAAATCAAAGCGCAAGAGTTTGAACGTTTTTTTGAAAAATTAGCCATATTGCAAGAGGAGGCACATCAAAGGCGAAATGAGACAATCCAAATGCAAAAGAAAAAAAACCAATTGATGAAAGAAAAAACTTGGTCTAAGAAGATGAAGATGTGGTTGAAGCTAAGTGAAAAGAAACATCTCAATGACCAGAGCAAAGAGATGTTCCAATAGTTGAGCCACGAATTATTTGGAAATTAATTATAGTTACAAGTGGTTTTCTACATCATATCACTCCAAGCAAATATCACTCCATGCTTGTCTGTATCATATCACTCTATGCATTCATAATGTTTGTTTGTCACTTTCTCCTTTAATAATGTTGTTGTCAGTTGATGCTTTAATAATATATTATCATTATGCTTTAATAATATAAAATCTCATCCTCCAGCCACTCAACATGATTTAATAATGATGTCAAGTGCATGTGATTTATTCTTCATTGTGATCACTGACTTTTCCATCAATGTTATCCATGAATTTTGACTTTTAATGGCAGAATCTTATCTTGCAATCAATCAACATGATTTAATATTGTTGTCAAGTGTTCGTGACTTTTCCATCAATGTTATCCATTAATTTTGGTTTTAAATGGCAGAATCTTATCTTCTAACGACTCAACATGATTTAATAATGTTGTCAAGTGCCTGTAATTTTTTCTTCAGTGTAAGATTTTTTTATTCTCCAACCACTTAATCCATCAATTCTTTTTTCTTATAAATATGGACTCATTCTTTCATTGATGTACCAATACCACAATGAATCCATCAAAATTTTATTTTGATATGGATCCATCAGAACTACTTTTGATATCGAAACTCACAAAAAACAGTTTGAAATTGAAGAAAGTGAATTCTCAACCAGTTTAGCTAGTGTCGAAAAAATAGAGGAAGACTATCCACCTCGTAGCAAGAGAAGATACCTAAGGAGAGATCATGCAGCGGCAAATCAAAGATTGATTGACGACTAGTTTTCCAATCAACCTACATATGACGATGCAATAATTTGTCTGCGGTTTTGGATGTGAAAACATGTTTTTCTCCGAATTGTTGGGGACCTATCAAGCAGTGACGATAAGCTCACTCAACAATTTGACGCTGCTAATAAAGAAGGTATATCTTCATTAGCGAAATGTATCGGCCATGCGAATATTAACATATGGTATGGCGGCCGACGCAGTGGATGAGTACATCAAAATTGGAGGTACTACAATGATTGCTTGTGTAGGTTATGTAAGAGAATCATACAATTGTATGAGAAAGTGTATCTCAGATCCCTAACTAAAGATGACCTATAAAGAATTTTGCATTTTAGTGAAATGTGAGGGTTCCCGGGGATGATTGAAAGTATTGATTGCATGCATTGAAAATAGAAAAAATTGTACTAAAGCGTGGGAAGAAAAATATACTCGGGGAGATAAGAAAACTACCATTGTTATTCTTGAAGCGGTTGTATCCCATGATCTACGGATCTGACATGCTTTTTATATGTACATGCATATTGAACGATATAAACGTTCTAGATTTTTCACCAGTGTTCATTGATGTTGAATAAGGAAATACTCCAAGAGTGAACTTCTTCGTGAACCAACAACCTTACAATATGGAGTACTATCTTGCTAAATGTATCTATATTTCTTATCCTACTTTTGTCAAAGTGATCCGAAAAAGTTATTTTCACAAGTTCAAGAGGGATGTCGAAAGGACATTGAACGTGCATTCGGAGTGCTGCATGCTCGATTTAAAACCATTTGTGAATCAGTTCACTTGTGGGACATTTTTAGTTTGGCTATTATAATGGGGTCATGTATCATATTACATAATATGATTGTTGAAGATGAACGGGATACATAAGCTCAATACTAGACCGACTATGATTAATCTGAGGTAAGTGGATCTAATGTACCACAACCATTCTCGGCCGAAGTGCTAACTGCATATGCAAATCACATGCGTGCTAGATTTGAATTGCGTGATTCAAATTTGCATCACAAATTACAAACAAATCTAGTCAAGCATATACAGAAAAAATTGGAATGTTTTGGTTAGAAAGATTTCTAAGTTTGTTAGTTGTGCTTATTAAACTAATTATCGTGTGTATATTTTATAATTTGTGTTGTGTGGTTATTAATGCCTTGTGTTACATTTTAAGTTTTCGTAATTTTATTTGTTTTAATAATGATTATCTATATTTTGTATTTAATAATTATATTTAATAACTATATTTATTAAAATTTTAAAATAAAACACAAAAAATTATTTAATCATTATTTAACTTTTAAGTATTGTAATTTAATTTCAACCAATTATTATTATTAATATGTCACAAAAGTATAAACATATAAAAAATAAAATATTAAAATAAAAATGGTAGGGTGGAGTGTTAAATTTTATTAAACAAACTAATGTAGAGTATAAAAAATGAATGAATGTTGAATTATTAAACGGAAGACAGAGAAGATGATGTGAAAGAAAGAAAACATGATGTGGAAGAAAGAAAAGATGATGTGGAAGGTGTTGCGTGTTGCGTGTTGAAACCATTATACATAGTCTATTATTGGCCTAAACATATTTCCAAAAAAAAAATCTCTACTTTGAATTGTGCAAAACTATATTTTTGAAATTTCATGGTGTTTTCTCCAAAAGAAAAACTTTAAATTTAATTTCAAAATTATTTGTATTTTGCATTATGATCTTTACATTTGTCATAGTTAATGTAAATTCAGAAAACATTTATAAATAACTATCATATATATATATAAATATTACAGCAATATTAATTAATAAAATCTTACACTAAAATATAAAATTATAAATATAAATACATAATTAAATATTAAACTACAAGCAAAATACCACATTATTCCATACAATTATTTATGTAATGTTCCCATATATGATCAAATAGTGCATTTCGAAGTAACTAATGACTCTCTTTTTTTTTTTGTAGATTACAAGTTAAAAGTTGCTATTTTTTTTAAATCGGGTTATTTTATTAAGTTTCTTTTGTAATATTCTTGTTCTCTAATTCTAGTTTTAAAATATTATAAATTTTTTTATTTTTTTTAGATTTATGTGTAAGACTTGAATTTTAAAAAACTAGTTTGAAATATTTATGAGATATAAAAAATTTGAAGATTAAAATGATAAAATAGAAATATTAAAAAAAAAAACTAAAAATGTGATGTATAATTGTGAGGATCAAAATGCAGATAAAAAGATGAAATTTTGAGTAGTGAAACTTCAAATTTGAAGTTTTGAAGTTCTTTTTTAGTGAGAAAAAACTATATATTTAAAGTTATAGAATTTCTTTTAGAGATGCTCTAACAGACTTAGGGCATAATTGGGTTCTCCGTTACCACCCGCAAACGCAGTTTTTCTGATTGGTAGCGGTTGTTGGCGTTTTACAACAACCACAAAAAACACTATATATCACTTCAAATCATTATAAATATTTTAAATTCAAAAGCTGATTTCAGCTAGCGTCTTCTTTATGATGAAGAGTTCTAGTTAGGGCCAAATCTACAACTGTTTTAGACTCACTGACAAAGCTATTAGCGACAATCTATTGAACAACTCAAATACGCATAGTTTCTTTGGAGAGGTCAAAACGACACCAACTTTACGGTGAGCACATACAGTTGGTGTTGGAGTAGCGGCGGAAGGAGTGGAGGAGGATGAGTGGTGGTGAGAGTGACGAGGGGATGAAGGGTGATGGATCTTAATCGGGAAGATGAGAATGATCAAATTCTAGATTCATGTTTCTTGTTGCTTAGAAACATTGATTTTTTTACCCAATCATAGAGGATGAAGATGAAGAATATACTCTTCTTTATGATGAAGAGTTCTAGTTAGGGCCAAATCTACAACTGTTTTAGACTCACTGACAAAGCTATTAGCGACAATCTATTGAACAACTCAAATACGCATAGTTTCCCATGCCAAACAATAAAATAGGATCATGAGAAAATGAAAAGTATTAAAAATATATGATTATAAAGAACTGATAGTTAGAAATCTTACGCAAGAGGGAGGTTGTGACAGGGTTTAGTGATCGCCCGCGAGAATATCATATATGTTTTATTGACGGGAGGCTCCTTTCTGTGGAGATATCTGCCGAAAATACATCTTCCCATGGAATATGAGTTCTCAAGAGATTAAATCGTAGTTCTCGATCCACTGAATGTGTTCAACAGAGAAAAATGACTTTGTTAATAAATATACACAGAGAGTTCAAATAACAATCTCCTTTCTATAGCAAAATATAGAATTCTAAAAATTCTTTCTTTCATCGATTCATTTAAATAAAATGACCAAGATGAGAAAACTTACCTATAAATCTCTAGAAAAGATCAAAAGAAAATCTCGTATAAACTTGGCATCTCAAAGAGGAGACTGGATGGTAGCAAAAGGGACTTTAGAAAGATTGTATTTCTCAAGTTCTTATCTTATTAAAGACAACGACGAGATCGATGCATTTAAGAGGAACTAAAGAGGCATAGCAGCTCAAGAAAATGGAAGCGACGACAGAGATATGTTTGTCGATATTCCTAAAATGATGAAATCATGTAGACATTAAGTTTGAATAAAATAACCGTTAAAAGGCCCAAATAGAAAATATTTTATGTTTTAAACATGAACCAAAAACGATGGCCCATAGATTTTTTGTTAACAATGGAAGGAGGATTGAAGAGAATGAGGAATTGACAAGTGTCAAAAATGCCCTATGCAAACTGATGAGGTGGCAGTAGCAAAAGAGACAAACCTTAACTTTATTAGTATAGATAGATGTGTAATACATATATTTTAGAAAAAATTGGCTTCTATACCATAATTGGACTTCTTAATTAGGAGATTACCCTCTTAAGTCTCCTTTATATTTCGTTCATATTTTATCCATTAGACCTTCAACTATCGCTGTGTCAAATAGTCCGACAGTCCTCTCAAATGTGTCAGTGAAGTGGAGTTTAACCATTGAATTAACCCAAATAATGGAGGATAGAAAATTAAGTTGTTAAGAAACTACTTTTCAAAATGCAGAATAAAAAAAAAAACTATCTTCCTATTTACAGTTTTTCTTCTCTCCTCTTCTTTATTTTCCTTTTAATTTCTTTTATTTTTGTTTTGTTTCTCAAATCTAAAGATCTTTATGATCAGAAAAAGGAAAGAAAATCATCTCAGGTTTGTTTGAAATTTGTTTTTCACTATTGTTTTCATGTTATGTTCTTCATCTAAAGCCCGTGAAAATCAGTTTTACAAAATAGATTCAAACTAGATTTTTTGTTCACATAATTTTTTTTTAGTTTATGATCATTTATTTTGATGATTATCTTCTTTAGTTTATGGTCATTTTTTTCTCTGTTTGTATACATCAAAATTATATAAAAGACTGTTATGTTTGTGGATCTAGAAAAAGATCAGTTGATAAAATCTTTTGACAAGATTTGGAAGCTCCTGAAGAGTGAGCTGAAACCAGAGTGGAAGCTAGCAATTTTGTGATGTTTTTCGACATAGATAACATTTATCTTAGCAGCCATTTTACTTGTTACTCAATATTATTTATGTTTTTGTGTATCTTTTGTTATATGTCGCCTTTGAAATAAATATTTTCTTAGCTGTTATTATTTGATTATTGCTTATTGATAATATGTGGTAAGATGTTACAAACTACGTGTTGTTACTAGATATATGGTTGGTTAGATGATACATAGCTTGTTAGGTGTTACATTTTGTTTGGTATTTGATTTATTAGTTGATACAATGTTTGTTACCCGATATATGTTTTCTTAGTAGATACATTATTACTTTATTATGTATGTTATTGATTCTTTTAGTACTCTACACAGAATTATGACCAGTTAACAAACATGTTGTATGATTTCTTAAATGATATATGATTTTCTGAATATGTAGTTTTATTCTTGGTTTGTTAGATGATAAATGGGTTGATATATGTTTTGTGAGTTATTACTTTATCTGATAAATGGTTTGTTATCTGCTAAATAATTTAGTATATGGTATATGTTTTATTATTTGATGCATAGTTTATTACCAAAAATCACTTTAGCATGTAACTCATATTTTTTTCGCTAATTGTATTGTTAACTGTTAATATATTTGTTTGTTAGTAAAAATATACTCATTAAAGAAATATATTAGCTTATGTATTTGTTAATCACTAACATATTTTTTAGCAACCATTATATTAAAACTTTCCTACACATGTGTAGTCTTTCAAATATAGATTCCTTCAATTCCCAGATTATAGTAAAATTTCCTTTAATTTCATCAGTGGCCGTTATCGGTAGACGCATCCCACTAACATGTAACTTAGCATCTTTGTTACTATCGATTAACCAACATCGTATCAACGAATTTATGAATCATAGTATTATAAACGCATGAACAATCTTGATTTTGTAGATGTCAGTTTATTTGTATCCATTTAAATGTATAGAATATATTGCGGTAAGTGTGTATTATCAAGCTAACAACAAATATTCAACTAAATTTTACTGTTTATCATTGTCTCCATTACATTAGTATATACTTATCCCTAAAACGTATATTCTCTAATGAGTTTAAGTTCATACTTAACCGCTAAGACGTTTAATACCTAACGTGTTTAAGTTCAATTGGTCGTTAAGTAAATAATTACATGATGTCTATTAACTAATGTGTTTGTTAACCACTAAGTAGCTTTTATTAGTAATTAAATCTATATATTTTCAGAAAATTTGTTTATTATTCTTTTTCAAGTAGTAATTAAGTCACCGTAAACAGTATCGATGATTGTTAGCTATCGATATATTCCACTAACACGAAATTTAGTGACTAATCAATTATGTACCATATTTTCTATTAACGACTAACCAACTATGTAGCGATAATTATATTTTAAATATTATATAGCATATTTTTTTGAACATAAACTTATATACAAATATATTTTCACATTTACATTATAAAGTTTACTAGTCAATATAACTCATACATTAATATATTAATAAATATATTAAAGTATTGAATAGATAAGTGAGTGAGTGTTAAAAAAAAGTATGATCACCTTCTAAAAAGCTGTTAAAAACACTGTAAAAACAGTTGTGTCAGTGAATTTTACAACGCGTGTCTGTGAACTCTGGTGCATCAGTATGTATGTCAAAGAAAAGAGGCAGTTTGGAAAAATCTATTAACAAGGTGCATTTTTCAGATTTTTTCTTTCGCATCATGAATACTTAGTTAATTTAAACCTATGAAAAAGATATTAAACTAAATCTCCCATATTTTTATCTTCACATTACAAAAGATAGATCACTAATATTTTAAAAATGCTTGTCTTTTTAAATAAACTTAATTATTTTGTCAAATATATGTAAAATAATAATTAATATAATTTATGTTAAGCTTATTATATAATTTAATAAAATATATATATATATATATATATATTGTATCCATGTTAATTTACTTTCTAGATCCGCCCTTAATCAGAGACGCCACAAGTTCAATTTATTTTACCTACAACGATAATAGTTGACGCATAACATCGAAAAGCTTGAACCAAAAAGAACAATCAAACAATCTTTCTATCAAAAGCAGAGGGGAGGCCCGAGATAAAACGAACATGAACACAACCTGAATAGAACACATCAACAAATACTAGAGTCTCAACCAAAAAGACGACTAACCACCACAGCCATGACCAGATTCACCACGGCACACAACAATGAAGAACACCAGCAGCAAATAAACCAACCATTTCAAAAAGAAATTCCAAAGCCGAAAAGACTAGAACACAAACAAAAAGATATGAGGAAGCAAGGATAAAAATATAAGGAGACTCATCCTGGTTGCATCCGCCAAGCTTCAATATACACCTGCGAGGAAGATACAAACCTCGAGACTCCATCCTGATTCAGTTGAGCATGGAACCGAGAGAGTAGAGACGATGTCGGCAAGACAAAACGATTCCACCAACCTGAAACAAATCAAACCTAAGCTTGTAACCTCCAAATCGTGCACTCTAAAAACACATAACTATAATCATACAAGTGTTGTTTAGTGGTACGGCGGGATTGGAAAGGTGTTAGTCACTTCGGAATTGAAATCTACCATCTCAGATAAATTCGCTTGTGCAGTCAGGTGAAATGAGTATCTAATTTTCATTGTGAGCAACCGAATCTGTCTGGCGCGGATAGACAAATCCCCATGGATTAATCGAGTTAGATCTCTACTTGCCGGAAACCATGGATTATCCAAGAAAAAACAACCACACAATAAAAATTGCAGATGAAAATGAGAGAGAGACATTTTCAGCAGTCCCGAGGAGCACCAACCACCGGAAAAAACGGAAGAAGTTGAACGGCGGTGTTTTTTACTCGAGAGATTTTCATTGTTAATTCAATCTAACATGTCTAGGTATAGAAGGTATCATGAGCTGAGAAAAGAGTTGGGTAAAATGTTTGATATCGAAGAGTTGTTGGCAGTTACTATTTTCTTTTACCTCCTTCATGTGTTTGATTATGAAATTATAAAAGCAGTGATTGAAAAATGTGATTTTTTTTTCGTAGGACATTTATGAAAAGCGTTGGCTACATAAAGATACTATCACCGGACATTGTGCAGAAGATGGGCGAACATGGTGAAGGCAGCAAGCCAGCAACGGATCTTTTCCACAGAACATGTCCCCCCCATTCTAGACAGTTGGTAGATCTCTCTTCGGCACAGCACTCATCCTCACATGCTTCTTTCGCTTCTGTGTTAGAATGTTTGTATGAACGTATCATTTCGCAAGTTGGGTCTTAAAACTTAGAAGATATTTATTAGCTAGCTAACAAAGGATCATTATGTTTACAAATGTCTTCTTTTGTTGTGTGATGATGCTCCCTTTGTAAAGATAGTTTAGGAACGCACCATGGATCAAAGATATATATATGTTCACATAATCAAATGATGTAAATAGCAAAAGTGAAAAATTATACGAAAAGAGTATGGGAGGTTGAAAACAAAATCTTGCACCTTGTGTCACCCACAAAGTCCACACGAATCTTTACTAAGAAAATTCAGTTACGAATCCAACATGAAACAAGCTACAATTAAAATGACACATAAAACAGGATTACAAGTAACATAGCTGTTCTACGTGAATTAGAGGAATGTGAAAGACAGAAAGGTACCAAGGAATTCTAATTATTTAGGGAGGATTACAGAGCGAGTGTGTAATAGACTAGCCTCATCTACGCTAAGGACTGCCTAATTGTTTCTCCTCATTCTGAAACTTCAAGTTTAATGCTCTTTCACATACAAATGAAGACAACTAAACTAACCAATCAGAGACAACAAAAACGGACTTCAGAAACCCGAAAGACCTTAATATCATTTGATGAACAAAGTCAGAACATGAATCTCAGCTCCATTGGTGTAGATGATCAGACTATTAAGAACATGTAAGACCTATCTGTTCAGACAAAAGTAACATCATAATCACTCTTAAATTATAAACATGAACTACATAAACGCTAAAGCATTGATAGTTGAGTAATAATTAGGTTCATAAACATAGATAGATGATAACGTAAAACGCGAGAGACACGCATGATGATAATATGCAGAAACTGAATTCACAAAAGGATTCATCTTTGTTTACTGTTTGGATAAGAACAACCTAGAATTAAGCAGCTTCCTTCACAGGAGCTGGATCTGGGATCTTGACGTAACCCAACTTCTTCAAGCTAGCTGCGTCTGATTCCTCGTTCTCGTAATCATCTTCCTCGAAATCGTATCCGTGACGGTTGACAACGAGAGCCCAAACGAGGTACATAGTAGCTGCGGTTAGGGCACCACATCCGGCGCCGAATAACAGAGCCACCACGACGCTAAGGATGTCTCTGGTACGGTCCTTGATGTTCTCGGAGAAGGGTAATTGAGGATGATCCTCTTGGATCTGAGGCTTCTCGATGGCGGAAGGGAGGAATCCGTGACGGCGATTGACGAAAAAAGGGACGATACGGCGGGGATAGAGACGGCGGATTGTGAAGACGGTGACGAATCGAGTTGAGGAGAGATCCGATTGGGATTCGAGGTTAGGGTTTTCAGGGGTTATTGAGAGGGAATATGAGGAGATGAGGAAGGTTTTGCAGGGACGAGCGGCGATGCCGGAGATTAAAAGGGAAGAGATGATGATCGCTAGGAGGAGGAGGTAAGAGGAGGAGGATGACGACGCCATTGTTTTGTGTATCGTCTTTGACTTTTTCTTCTTCTTCTTCTCCTCTTCTTGCTTTGAAACAAAAGACAATCTACCAGAAGATTCGTTGAACAAGTTTATGTTTTTATACATTTTAATTATTAAGAATACAAGCACCTTTTTTTTTAACACCCAAGAAAAACCCGTTTATTATTGTTTTAACAATAAAGGTCCCTTAACGTTAGTAAAATCAATACTATTAATACAGGATCACTATTAACATTTGCCCTTGCTTTACCTTGGAATATTACTATTATTGCCACTGGACCTACTTTAAAAAAACTGATTATTTTATAACTAGATCTACTTTAAAAAAACTGATTATTTTATAACTAGATCTACTTTAACTAAATCACTAACCACGTTATTTATCTATAACAAAACAGTTATCAATCTTTTTCCAAAAATCAGTTTGATTACTTTATTTTTTATTTTATTTTGATGAACATTTATAATTTCTCAGGATTTAACCCAGTTGCAGAAACCCAGCCAAAAAATTGTAAACAGATGAAACTAAGTTTAATATCGGCAAGAACTTGTGCTTATGTTACATTACAATGAGGGTCAAAAGCAATGGTTGGATTATTGATTCAAAACCGTAGACAAAGCAACCGATTCCATGAAGGTGGAGCTCTAGGAAGTGACTGTCTGTGACGATTCCATCAAACTCGGGCAACAAATTGAGTTTATCAAAATCAATCAAGTTTTTGTGTGTTAAGATGTTTAAAACTATATATTAAATAACAAATCTTCAATTTTGATGCATAAATGAAAAGGAAACATCAAAAAAGGAGATCGATTACGTTAAAATGGTATGCAGCGCCAGAGAAAAAAGTTGCAGAAAGATAGAAGCTTTTAAGGGAGAAGATAAAGTATTTACATGTTTGCCATTAATGAGAAAAAACAATGAAAAAAAAAATGGGGAATCGAACCCATGACACCTTTTTTTCAAGCCTCATCTATTACCACTAGACCAAATAATTTTTTGGCATTGATATCGAAACATTTTAGAAATTGACGTATTCTTCGAAAAATTAAAAATCATTTAAAAACTAATTCTCGATTAATCCCTGATTAGTTTCTGATTTTGTGTTAACTCATTAATTTAGAATCATTACTAACAATTGTCTTCAGTTTACTCTGGAATATTACTTAAATTGTCATTGGACCAACTTATTTAAAAAATTGACTTCTTAATAATTGTATCTAATTATTATTCAACTTTAACCATGTTTTATTTTTCTATAACATAAAAGCAATTACCTTTTTTTCTACAGGGCCCACTCAATTATTGATTTACGTTGTTATACCAGAAACCCAATTGCAGTCTTCAAACCTTCATTGAAGCACAACGTCTATGTATTTTTTTTTTTTGTGAAAAAGGGTTTATCAGATCTTATGATCGAGCAATTGGGTTTTAGACTTTGATACTCTTTTGACCAAAAAACTTTGATATTTGTTAACCAAAATACCAAAAACTCAATATTCAACCAAAACCAAAATCAAATATGAAAACCAAATTGGAATCAAACTGAAAACTAAACGTTTATTCTTAAACATATTAGTAAGCTAACATAAATATATTTAAATTTATCAACAAAAATATACCCGCCCTTGGAAAGGGCGGGTCAAAATCTAGTTTTCCATTAATTTGGACGATCGATAGCATTGATATATAGTGCCCGTTTGTTTCTGTCATCTCCATCTAGATGATCCATTTATATGATCTATCTAGATGATCCATTTATATGATCTATCTAAATGATTCATCCAGATTTTATAGGACTGTTTGTTTATCCATCCAAATGGTTCATCTAGATGAATCATCTAAATGAACTTATGTTTATTTCATTATTTTCATTTCCATCCAAATGAGTTTAGTAAACAAATTACTAATATACCTTTATTTTGATTTAATTCTATGTTTGATATTAATTTTAATTGTATTGATTTTATTAAATAGTCTAAAATATAATTATTTTAAAATATAGTTTTGACGGAAAATATAACGTTGCACTTTTAGAAGAAAAATACATATTCACGATTTTGACAAGAAATTTGATTTTGTGATTTTATTGAGAAAATGTATTTTTGCAGTTTGGACGATATATATATATGTGTGTGTGTGTGTTTTTGCGTTTATGGCAAGAAAATATTTTTTTTACGGTTTTAGCAGAAAATGCGTTTTGCGATTTTGACGGAAAAATGCATTTTTGCGGTTTTGGCGGGAAATATGTTTTTGCGGAAAAATTTTTTTTTGCAAGAAAATGTGTTTTTGCGGTTTTGGCGAAAAAATGCATTTTTGTGGTTTTCGCGGAAAAAATGCATTTTTGCGGTTTTGGCGGGAAAATACATTTTTGCAGTTTTGGCAGGAAAATATATTTTTGGCGGGAATATGCGTTTTTGCAAGAAAATGTGTTTTTGCGGTTTTGGCGGGAAACACACATTTTTGCGGTTTTGGCGGGAAAACACATTTTTGCGGTTTTGGCGGAAAATGTGTTTTTGCGGAAAAATGTTTTTTGCAAGAAAATGTGTTTTTGCAGTTTTGGCGGGAAAATGTATTTTTGTGGTTTTCGCAGAAAAATGCGTTTTTGCAGTTTTGGCGGGAAAATACATTTTTGCGGTTTTGGCGGGAAAATATATTTTTGGCGGGAATATGTGTTTTTGCAAAAAAATGTGTTTTTGCGGTTTTGGCGGGAAAATGCGTTTTCGCATTTTTGGCGGAAAAATGCGTTTTCGCAGTTTTGGCGGGAAAATATAATTTTGTTTTTTTTGGCGGAAAAATGCATTTTTGCGGTTTGGCGGGAAAATGCGTTTTTGTGATTTTATCTTTTTTTTATGAATGACAAAATAATATTAGGTTTAGGTTTGTAATTTGTGAATTATATGAGGGATATAATAGACTTTATAACATTTTGACAGAATCATCTCCATCCAGATGGTTCAATTTGGATCATCCAACTGATTTTCAAAATTAAACCTAAATTTTTAAAACTTATCCAGATGAGCCATCTAGATGATTTGTACTATTAATGCCTAAACAAACAAAACTCTTATCTCCATCTAGATGACTCATCTGGATGGTGAAACAAACATGCCCCTACACGCCCGTCAAAAATACCTTAGTAACGTCGGATTTAGTGCTCTCCTTTAAAAAAACTAGGTGTACGCTTGTGTGCACATTAATATAAATTTTTTAATTTTATAAAAATAGTTTTATAATTTAATATTTATGGTTAAATATATGTGACTTTTTAAAAATTATTTACTTTTATTCTAGATTAATGTTCAAAGTCGATTCCAGGGGGAGCAAAACCGTGATCCCCTTCCGGCGATTCCAGGGGGAGAAGAAGTCGAGTACCCCCACGCCATCAACTTCAACTACCGGTCGATAGATGTTCCCTTCATCGAAGACCATGAAGCCCCATCACGTATGCTCCGTCAAATCAAACTTAAGAAGCGTGGGATGCCCGAGTTGGAGCAGCTTCATCAAGAGAACCGCTATCGAGAGATGGCTAGAGCTGGTGCAATCGTAAGTTTTTTCTTTAAAACTTAAGATACAAACTTCCTTACATCTTCTAACCTTACCGATACTCTTCTTTGTCAGTTTTTCGGCAACGCTAATCTCATGGTGCGAGATTATGAGACAAAACTGAAGGCTCAGGAGACGTCGTTGGAAGCGAAGACCAGGGCCCTGAAGAAGAAGAGAAGGGAGATCGCCGAGTTGGCATATAAGGTCGAGGGGCTGACAACCGAGAAGAAGGAAGCTGTAGAGAGAGCCGATCTCGAAAAG
>MU105717.1:338701-351418 GCA_012274485.2 Sinapis alba | reverse complement strand
GTCTTACAAATATGTCACCATTCACAAGTTATAACAAAAGATGGATGGTATAAAATATTTACAATAAACAAAATAAAATATTAAAATTTGGTATATCTTTTATAACCGCATCATGTGGTTTAACTGCATCCAGTTAAGGATGTTTCATGTGGTTTCTCAATTCTGTATGTATATGTGCATATATACATACTCTATATGTATTTATAATGTTTCATATATTTTTGAAAAATGTATGTGCTAAATTTTATTGAATTAAATAAAAACAAAATTATATTTCTATTATTATGAATATTATAAAATTATAAAACTTAATTACTATTTAATATTTAGTTTATCTGCACTTTAGTTGTGATAGTCACCATTCGAATATTATACCACACTACTTATTTTGCATCAATCACACTAGTTCCACAATATACGCTTCTCCCACATAAACCATACTTAAATCATACCGCACCACCCTGCTTGTCCCGCACAACTCAACCTACTGTTACCACTCGAAGCTTAAATACTCACCAATTATTTTGTATCAAACTTATGAAAACTTTGCAACTACGAATTACTTTACATAAAATTTAAATGAGGAAGTATATAATATAATGTCATAATTATAAAATGCTTAAGAATAGATTTTTAGTTCACTAATCATGAGTTTGTTAATCATTTGATCAAAATCATGTGAAATAAATGTTTTCAGCGACTTAGATTAGTATTATTAGATGACAAAAAATATTATTATTGAATTATCAAATATTTCTAAAAATATAATACTGAAATTTTAGATCTTCAAATTAATTAAGTTAAATTATTAATTTATTATTATTATTATTATTATTCAAAATTTATGGTATTATATGCATAATATATATTCTCATACCATATATATCCACTAATTCGCGAACATCCCCCCAATTAACTATTAAAATAAAAGTAACTAGTTAGCGTTGTTTGAATTGTCATTCGTTTTACTAAATAACAAATATGTATTTTTTAAAATCATGGTAACATAACTTGTTTATATTTTCTTTTTCATAAGTAAATCAAACATAAATGATATATTTATATAAGTACGTTGGGGTTTCTCTTTCTTTATATATTTTTAAATTGACTAAAACATAGAAAACCATGAAATATGTTTATAAATATTAAAGTTATTTAGTTTTGATTTAAACAAATTATCAAATAACTTACCAATGGTTATCAAGTAATTTACAAATAATTTACAAGTAACAAGTAACAAAATAAGATAAGTAACTTTTAGATCCACCATTTTTAGCAAATATTTGAAACTGTATAAACTTATTTTTATCAAACTAGGTACAAGTCCACAATATTACTATTTATAAAAAGCAAATTAAGTATCAAAGATATCAAAAATATCAAATACTCTGGCTTCTGCACACCCCTAGTTCTAACACCAGTCCGCAATACAAGTAAACGGTCTACATTTTAACAAAGAATGATCATCCTTCAGTCAACTTTCGTCAATCTTATTAGTCAAAGGTTCTTAAATTCACACGTTTAATCAACCGTTGTATCCAGTTTGACTAGTATTTGTATTATTGATCGTCTGTCGGTTTGATGTTTTTGGCCGGTACGTACAATGAAACTTGAAGAACACATTTCTGAATTATCTTCTTCTCAACACAATAGGTTTTCTTCAAACTACAAATACTTTTCTGTGGCTAAAATTTTCAATAGAACTTACATATATATATATATATATATATATATATATATATATATATATATATATATATATATATATTCCGTATACAACAATCTCTATACCTTAATGTAATAAATATATAAAAAATGTAATAAATATTATCAAAACTTGAAAAAATGGAAGCTATGCATAAGTTTGACGATTTAGTCATTCATAGTCCAAGTTTATTAGCAATAAAAAAATAAATATGAAATACAAGAAGCACTATTAACTTTCTAAGGGTTAGAATATGCGACTTTTCCACAAGCTTATGAATCATTTTCTCTGATCTCGGCTGCCGAAAACAGGGCCTAAGCAAAACATATCAGCCAATGGGACATTCAAAGCCGAACTATTCACGGATCTTGAAGCCCTA
This sequence comes from Sinapis alba, assembly GCA_012274485.2. Lineage (NCBI taxonomy): Eukaryota > Viridiplantae > Streptophyta > Magnoliopsida > Brassicales > Brassicaceae > Sinapis > Sinapis alba. Next base: position 349,334 of record MU105717.1, on the reverse strand, counting down.
ATCTCTGTAGAATTCATCTTCTGCAAACTCTTCTTCTTTTTTTGTGGATCACTGTTGCTCCGATGATATTCCGAAGAAGAACTTGTCTTCTTGTTTCTCATCGAGTAGCCGACAGATTTGCTTCTGACAAGCCAAAAACCACACCCAAAACTTGGATCATCTGAGTCAGAATCTCTCGTGTCGGATTTTACAGCTAGGGCTTCAAGCTTGCTTTCGGGAGAAGTAATCTCGTTCTTCTTCGAGGCCTTGGCAGACGCAGTGCGAGAGAGGTTCTTCCAGGTGGAGAAGAGCTCATCGGCGTGAGAAAACCGTTGTTTCGAGTTCTGACGGAGGCAAAAATCGAACTCTGGACTTGAATTGAGACAGGACTGGTCTGACTCTGATCGAAGAGGGACTCTCTCGTCCGTATGGCTCATCGTAAGGATTACGAAAGAAAGCTGCCGGATGGTATTTTATTTATTTGACGAATGTCTTAACAAATTGTGATGTGCAATATATATACACACACGTCATTCACGTCAACAAAAGATATTGTTTGTTTTTGAACCCTTTTAACATTCTTTCAGTCATTTTTAATTATTCATTTTTGATAAAACTGTCGACTTATGTTACACGGTTTTTTCTTTATTGTTAGGTAAACGAAAAACAATATGAGATCAAGTAAATTATATAATACTTTCTCCTTTTCAAAATAATACATATTTTCTAATATTATACACATTAATAAAATATTTTAAACTTTAGTTTTAAATACATATTTTGTGATTATCTACCACTTAATTCTAAACCATTAAGAATCCAATAAAAATATTTTAAGTTTATAATTAATCATAATCAGTTTAAAAAAATATATTGAAAACACAAAAATGCATCTTTCATCTCTTAAAAACATTTTCTTAAAAATAAGTATCTTAATAAAACCGAGGTAATATAAGAAATAATTAAAGTAACTTTGTCAAACGAAAAAGAAGTAAGAAAAGTAAAATCTAACTTGGAATTTAAGTTTTTATTTTATTTTATTGGGTGTAGGAAAGACTTTGACTTCAGCACTGATATATTGGTTCGACTTTGAATAGTTGTAGGAAAGGAGTCTGAGTCCACATCTCAAATTATTAAACACAGTAAATGTTCACCTAACTAAAAATTATTACAACTAATAACTCTTTTTTTATAAAGAGTACCATTTTAACACTTTTTCTTATTAAATAAAAAAACACTTACAATTTTAATGCAGTTTACCTTATTTTTTATGTAATATCTATTATCAAATACTTTAATTTTATAAATAATTTTATTTATTTATAATAACGTCTCTCACCATCCCATTAATTTTACGTTCACTACATTAAGGATATAAATAAATTTTATTATTTTTTAATTTATATAAAAAATATCAAAATAACATTTTTCATAGAACAAAAGGAATAGTATGATAAATGATTTGAATAGTTCTTTTTTTATTAATTATTGTATAAGTTAGAATAATTCCGACTACATTGTTTTGTTAACTAATGAAGCCTTAATGAAACTAACAACGTTACACATATATATATATATATATACAATAATGAAGCCTTGTAGGAACAATGAAGCATATTCAGTGATGGCAGATACATATGTTTCTAAAGCCTTATACAAAAATTAGGCATAAATCTACACTAAATATTTGAGAATATTTGTTTTGAATGAAAGAAGAAAGAACTAGGATACAAACTCTAATGCACAATGATGTAATTTGTATCATTTGACAAAAAATGGTTTAATATAGAAGTTATTGAATTAAAAGATCGAAGATGTGATGCAAGGTAAGTTTCACAAATTGAAGTTCGTTGATTCTGCGAATACTTAAACAACTATTTTTGATTCTTGTTCTTTTGTTGATTAAAAAGAATGTCTGAAACAAGTAAGATATGAAATTTAAAAATTATAGTTTAATGTAATATTATAATAGAAGATGGTTCCTACATAAAGACCGCCGCCACCAGAACCAAGCAGTACTCCAACCAATGACATCCCATACATCCACTCCGTAGAGCCATTTAGTCTCAACTAACGCAACTCCTCCTATGCTTTTCCTGGTAAGTGCTCCTGTTAACCAATCCAACCCAAGGGCTAGCAAACAAATACCAGTTCATCTGCTCCCGGAGCCAAATCAAGTCAACGACCGAACTCTCTGCTCCCTTCAACAATGAACGAGTTGATAGAAATCTAAAAACATGCTCTCCATGTTCGTGGATCGATTATCACAGGGTGAAACAGCTACTCAAAATTTTGAAGCTCGCCTCAAGACTCAAGAGCGGCGCATGCAATCACTGCGAAACAAGAGAATTGCTGAGACCAGTCGATTGGCCGATCCCCATCCGCCTTGTCGACAACACTTCGATTTTATTTCCACGGCTCTGCAGCCAGGAAGTAACAACTATATGGTGAACACATGACCGCATCCTGCACAATTAAACATTACATACATCTCACCATTTGTGACTCCGCCATGTACTAACCCGGTGTTAGGAGTCGTTAACAAACGATCTCTGCTTCCAACTTCGGGTCGTGAATCAGCGAGACATCAATGGCCATGAATATCAAAGTTTGGATCAAACTCGTGTATCCTGCGACAAAATTCTTCTCAAGAATTGGAGAATCGAAATAATGAACCACCTCGAGCACACTACGAGGATCTGATTCATGCAGCTTTGCCTAACAGCCAACAACTGCCAACTTGTTTGCCTCACACGAACGAGTATGAAACGATCGACTTCAAATCTGTTCAAAGATACGACAATCAAACTAACGCTAATTCTAATGCAGCTAAAATCAACGGTCCACATGACCACTAGTTTTGTGCCTGATACAGATCGCGTAATGGAAGAGACATGTCGAACTCTGTTCATAAATCAGATAACCAACACTCAAATCCAAGATACAGGAAAATTAAATTCCCAGAGTTCTCCAGGAGATCCGATCCTAAAGCTAAAGTACATGCTTTCAGAATTGTGATAGCCCGATGTCATCTTAACGATAAGGAGAAAGAAGAAGGTTATTTTAGGATTTTCGTAGAAATTATACCGGGCCCGAACTCGAATGGTTTGACCGCTAGAGAAAAATTCCATAGTGATTTCACCTAGCTAGCGACCACCTTCCTTAGACACTACTCCGTCTTCATAGAAGAATTTTTTTCGGAAAAAGCCCTTCTATCAACATTCCAAGAGAAAGACAAGACACTTTGATCCTACATAAGGTTCAAAGACGTAAGGTCTTGAATTTTGAACCCAAAACTACAATATGTTCTTAATAGCGCTAAAACTAGAGTTTGGTGTTCCTTTAGATTCATGTAAGAACTTATAGTTCAACCACCAATATCGCTCGAAGATGCCTTACATCGCGCTTCAGCCTTTTTCTAGAAGAAGAAACTACTGCTCTCACTGTAAAACATAGATGGGAGCCATCACCTACTTCTGGCAAACGTAATACAAGACCAAATGGTTCATCATCTAGTGAACATAATTACACTATCAAAGGACCTTCCAGCGCAAGGAACACAAACTTCAATCCCAAAAAGTTTTGAAAATTCCATTAAAAAGGGTTATTTGACCGAGGAATGTCTCTCCCGAATCCAACTCTTGGCGAAGCAGGCTGAAGAACAAAAGAATCAATCCAATGAAAGAGAGAGCTCTCCCCTGAAGTAAAAGCTTAAAGTGAACTCATCCAAAAGTGAGTGACCCAAAGAAAAGGAATCACCCAAAATCGCCAACTGGTCCTTGTCCAAGGATAAACCTCATTTTCAAACGACTTAGCTTATGCGGCGGATCAATGAAATCAATCACCACATATCCACCAGCGCACACATGCCAAAAATTCCATCATGAGGTATACCTTTACTTAATTTAAATAAAAGCTCTTTATCACTAACAACTTGCAATAAACTCAGGGGGCTGAGGGATATACCGCTCCAGGGAATCGACTTTATCTTTGACAGCTCCAAATTATGTTGAGATTTGATAAACTCCATAAAAACCTACCAAAAAAGTGTCGAAAACAAGTTTTTGAAGATTACTTGTGACGATGAAATCACATTTCAGGAAACTGGAACGATTTACCTTGACAAATCTCATGATGACACATTAGTTATAAAACTAGTCATCACAGGTTTTGACCTGTGTTGCATAATGATCAATATCGGAAGTTCGATTGACGTACTGTTTTATGACGCTTTCAGATAAATGAGGTTTAACAAAACATAACTGAAATGCATGAGAACACCTCTCACCAGCTTCGTGGGAGAAAAACAACCTATTCACTCAAATAAATCTAGTTGCCAGTGTTTTCAAAAGACGTACGTCAATTGGTTTACTTCTTCGTAGTAGATAAACCAGTGCCCTTCGACGCCATACTTGGCAGACCGTGGATCTACATGATGAAAGCTATCTCTTCCACATACCATCAATGTATGAAGTTCCCTAGTCTGAAAGGTGTACAAACCATTCGCGGAAGTTAGAAGGCCTCCGAAAATGTTATATGGGATACTAGAAGCTCACAGAGCGATGCCCCATTAGCAATTACAGAAAAGCGAAGAGCTCACAGCTTAAAATGAAATAACAAGCCATATGTATGTGGTCCCCCAAGGATCTAATGATGTATGTCAATTTAGATGACTCCAACCCAGACATGTGCGCCGTGCTAGGAATCAATATACAAGAGCTCATCCAAAGTGAACTAATCACTTTTCTAAAATAAAATACTAGCACGGTCGCATGGTCTACAAAGGATATGAATGAGACCGAACCAGATATATCGGCTCAAGAGCTACACGTCGATCCCACATTCAAACTTATAAAGCAAAAGCATCGTAAGCTAGGCCCTGAACAAGCTAAAGAAGTAAACGACGAGGTAGACATATTACTGAAGGTTTGATCAATTCGCTAGGTGGAATACCCTGATTGGCTTACCAACCCCATAGTCATCAAAAAGAAGAACGGTAAGTGGAGAGTTTGCATCAACTTCACAAACCTTATCAAGGCATCCCCGAAAGATATCTTTCCACTCTGCACATCGATTGGATAGTAGAAGCCTCAGCCGCTCATCAACTCCTATCCTTCATGGATGCATTCTCGGGATAAAATCAAATAAAGATGAAACCCGAGGATAAAAAACATACTTTTTCACCGACCGTGGTACTTACTATTATAAAGTGATGCCATTTGGCTTAAAAATGCTGGAGCAACTTAGCAACGTTTAATTTAAAGACTAAAAACTTTGGTAGTAGGAAGAAAAAACTAAAGAATTGCTTTTTTGAATTGAACATTCATCTATGCTTTTATGCTCGTTTTGTTTTTGTTATATTTGATAGAAAAGATAGAAAAGAAAGGGAGTTTATTCGTCTCGAAAATAGAAACATATTTTTTTTATTTTTAAGAAGTTAAAAAGTTCTTTTAGTATTGATCGAAAAAAGGGGAATAACATCTTGGAAATCCAATTTTTCTTGATTCATTTTGCTGATCAGCTAGGTAAAATGATGGAAATCTATATAATCGACATGCTAGTCAATTCTGAGAGAATGAATGACCATTTTAGAAAGATGCGATAATGCTTCATAATCCTTAACAAGTATGGAATGAAGTTGAACCCGGCAAAATGCACATTCGAAGTCCCCTCTGGTACGTTCATGGGGTACCTAGTAACGGAGCGAGGCATTGAAGAGAATCCCATACAAATCAGAACGCTCCTCGATATTCCTTCTCCAAAAACCACCAGAGAAGTGAAACAGTTGACTGGAAGTATCGCAGCGTTGAGCAGATTTATCTCGCAATCGACTGAGAAGTGACTTCCCTTTTACCAACTCCTCTGAGGAAACAAAACGTTCTTACCTGTCGCAGATGAGAAAAATGGTCTTCCAAAGACACATTAAACACTAAAATATCATCAAAGTATACCTCCACTAATTTTCCTATGAAATGATGCAATGTTTGATTCATGACTCACATGAATGTTCTAGGTGCATTAGACAATCCAAAATTGCATAACAAACCATTCAAATAGCAATTCACCGTCTTAAGAGTTGTTTTCCATTCATCACCCAAACAATGATAGCCGCTCTTAAGGTCTAATCTTGAAAGTATCCACGCAGTGCTGATTTGTTCCAATAAATATTTGAGGTGGGGGATTGGGAGAAATATAAAATTTTGGTCTTGTTAATAGCTTTTCTATCCAAGCACATACGCCAAGAACTATCTTTCTTAGGAATGAGAAGTGCTGGAACATCACAAGGGTTGAGACTCTCCTGAACACATCTCTTAGCAAGTAAACATTCTACTTGTTAAAGTAGTTCCTCATGCTCATCCAGGCTCATACAATAATGAGGTCTATAAGGTAAGATCGTGCCTTGGACGAGGTATATGTGGTGATGGATGTCGCGCAGAGGAGGAAGGCCTAATGGTAAATCTCTTGGAAAGATACCCAAAAATTCATCAAGTAATTTTGCAATGGCTGGATCCAATGTTGGTAACGAACTTACCTCAGTAGTGACGATAGCGAAAGCATACTTTACCGTACGGCAACTCATTGGTAAATGAAGAATATGAGTAAAATAAGACCGTGTTGCCGAAACCTGTTCCTTGTACAGGGTGTGGGAGTAGAGCAGAAGGTCAAGGCACTGGTAAAGGGATCGTATATTGACTGGGTAGGAACACTATGTGCCAGCTGTCAAAGAAAAAAGTATAGATGTTTGTGGGACCATTATGGAAACATCACGATCATATTACCAGAATCTTCTCAATAGTAGCTGATAGATATCCATCGAATAGACATTAAAATATAATGGGATCCAATAGAGAAATAGATGAGGAAAATATACAAAATGTGAATCTATGTACCATCATTTAAAATTACCAGCTCATACGAACCTGGATGATTGGCGCGACGCATGCCCAATTTCAATGCGCTTTCTGAGGTTACGTTCCTGCAACTTTATGACACGATCACATACTAGAAAATGTTCCCTTTAATTGTGCAAGTTGACAAAAAAAAATGTTTGTGTGAAGCCATGGTTTTCATGTTTTTCAACATAGTATTCATCCCGTTAAATATTATCAGCCAGCAAACCTCGTCAATTAGCATTAGGAGAGGCTGTTTGTCGATGACCAGCCTCCCGTAAGCAAAATACCAAAGTGCATTGGGACAACTTGAACACCATAAGTCTTTGGTTGCCATCAGTACTTTGTTGATTGTGGTTCCACGCTGCCATGCCGCGTCAACAAACTCTTTAGAACCCACATAAAGGTGACTCATCTCATTTAGGGTTGATGTGGGTTGATAAGGAGCTGATGTGTTCCAATTATACATTGTATGTTTGAATTGAGTTTCAAACTATATTGCTCGTCAGTGAACCTCTGCAACTATGAAGAAGTCGAATTGAGAGATGACGTTTTGAATTTAAGGTCTTAGTCCTCCAATAAATAGATAAACCAATTGGACTTGAGTATTAAGAATCTCGTTGCGAGTTAAAAGCAAAAAGAATTCTTCAGCATAATCGTTAACCTTGGCACAAATTTTGCAGCCTAGTGAACATTGTCTGATCAAATTTATATGGGAGGAAATATTTGTGAAGCACTTTTTTGAGTTTGTACGAAATAAAAAATTGAACTCATTCCTGCATGTGCTCGTGGCTTTTTTAATTGCAAGAACCAGGAAGTTGCTTTGCCACAAAATTTGGTTGCAACTAATTCCACCTTTTGTTCATCTGGAACTCTTTTTAATTCCAACATCTCCTTAGCAGAGAATAGTCAATCCAATATTTTTTCACCATAGATACCCCGTGAAATTCTAGGATCTCCACTTTAAATCCCATATCCCAACTCATGTTCGATCACGTTGAGGGATATACCCTATGTTTCTTTGACGATGTACATCTTTGGCGAAAGAATTATCGTCCACATCGGCTGATCCATCATCATAGATAACCTGCACATGACCTCGGTCACAAACATGTCGACTACGATCATGACGATCACGATCATGTCGCACGTAAGCTGATTTTGCTAACTCTTAGCGAATTGTAAAGTGTCAACATGATGTTCTCTTGCATTGATACAAGATTTAGACACAACTCTTCCAACTAGTTCAGAGGGGAATCAGTTGCTTTCATGTTGTTATTGCGCCGTGGAGCCATTTATAACGTCTGAAACACGAGAGAAAAAAACTTTTGGTCGGAAAAAAATCTCAAATAGATGTTTGTTGCTTCTGCAAATACCAGAACTACGATTTGACCATGGTTCTTTGGTGATTCAAATGAATAGCTGAAGGAAAATAATACATAAACTTTAAAAGATCTGATTATAATTCAATGTTAAGGTGATTAGTACAATAAGAGATTACTCCTTAGATGAAAACATAATACCAACTTAACTACGACTTATCTAAAATAATAAGAAAAACTATTTACTAGTAGATAAACCCAAATCCTAAATACCTAAAATATATCTTTCTTAGTTTGGCTACAAAACCGAGATAGTAAACCATAAAGATGCACTGCATCAATATGTAAACAAGTAATGTAAACAAGAATGAACAACAAAAGTGGTTAACAAAAGAGAGATCGATGAATGTGTTTGGGAGAGGTCGATATCTAGTATGTGTGTGTTGATGAATGTGTCCTTCATCTTACTCTTCCTCTCCTGTTATATCCGTTCTTCACATCAAGATTCTCCTATATCTTATGTTGAAATCCAAACTAAAATACGTTTTTCAGATTAATATTTGATTATTTCTTGATTATTAAGATATTTTTGATCGGGTATGAAAAGACTAGGTCTTCTAAATCAAAATGTCTGGATACTTTGGCCTTTAGTGCTCCGTAAAGAATGAATGAGTCGATCATTAGAGCTTAGGATCATGTATTTTTGTATTTTATGACTATATATTTGGCTAATTTTGTTTTAAAGTAAATGTATTTGCAATCTAGCTAGTCCGGTCAAAAAATATTGAAACGTAATTTATTCTCATTTTCCAACCAGAAACCTCTACACATATGTCGGAGTAGAATATGAACATGTCCAAGTCACCAGTCCTACCAGTTCAGAGCATTCAAGGAGAATTGGTCTTACCAAGATTGACGTACCAAATTCGAGAAAATAAGATACCAAATATATGTTTTGTTTAGCTATATAATTAATTACTGGTTTATTGTTCAACAATCCATGAAGTTGGTTTTCTTAGCATAAAAGTCTAGACTTGCATTGTACTTATGTTATATATGGATTTGTACAAAAGTACCAGTATACGACCATTAATGAACATTAAAAGCACAATGATAATATTTTTAGAGGAATCGTTAGAAATCCACATGAATTGGTTCAACATGCTGAGGGAGAATGTCGTTCTTGGCATGAAGTGAACATACCATCTGATTTATCTGATGTGCAGCGGAAAATACACCATTTACTAATCTTATGCTTAAAAAATATTTCTATGGTTGATTGTAGGTTTCTGATTTACTTTTTTAGTGGATATATACACTACAATAATTTTGTGTTTTAATAGCAAGGCATCATAACGTCTTTACAATTGTGATATGGTTGACATACCTTTAATTTTAACATAGCGTTTGTATATTCGAAAACGGTATAATAGAGTAGGGCTAGACATCATTACTTGTTACTCGCTTTAAACTCGCTACTTGACTCATACGCTCCTAGAAAATTCAAATACTCAGTGTTGTCAAGGCAAGTAACAAGTCGACAATTTTCATTACTTGCAAGACCAAATCAAGTATCAAATATCATTACTATTTTTAGTACTTGACTCACTACTTGCCCATTACTTACTCCATTACTTGCTATTTGTTACATTATCTATTAAATATTTGTTCATATTTGTCTTTTCTTTTACTTGCATTTAGGATTAGACAAAAATATTCATCATTCTTCTTATACTTGTTTCTTACATGTCTTGATTTTTAAATACTCGTCGTCATCTAGTCAAATATTAAATAGTAGCAAGTATTAAAAATTTAGCTAAATGGATTATTATTATTACATGTTACTTGTTTAGAGAAGACATTTTTGTCATTGTGAAAATTATACAATCCTTATATATCTAAATATTCATATATATTTTATTTGTTTTCTTTATAATATGAACAAATAAATCGTTTAAAGTAATTCACATGTTATCTTAAGTAAAGAATACACAAAAAAACAGTTTTTGAATGATTAATTTTCAAAAACAGTTTTTGAATGATTAATTTTCAACCATTGATTGCTTTTAACCCAATGGTTACAGTTCAATTTTACTCAATCCTCTTGCTTTCTCCTTATTGGTCAATCTATCAAAACTAGAATTACAATTTGTGGCCACTGATTGTTTTTGATCTTGTAGCCTAAAATCAATCACAAAGTCTTCTCTTCTCCTCTCTAGACAGTCAAGTTTCCACTCCGGTATTATCCTCTGGTTCATCATCCTCAAAGCTTTGTCGTTCACAACAGCGAGCATACAAAGAGTTGCAAGAACCCTAGACCAGCACACAAACCAATCTTCTTGATTTATCAGAGAGAGAGAGAGAGAGAGAGAGAGAGAGAGAGAGAGAGAGAGAGAGAGAGAGAGAGAGAGAGAGAGAGAGAGAGAGAGAGAGAGAGAGAGA
>MU105717.1:284077-326579 GCA_012274485.2 Sinapis alba | reverse complement strand
AGATATAGAGGCTAATCGCTATCAATTAGAAAAACAATAAAAGAAACATACAAATAACAATCACCACAAATATAACTCAATGTCACACCCCCAAAAAGTCACTCTAACTTACACCAACCAACACATACTGCAGTTGTAACAAGTTCTTGACTTAATTAGGCAAGTGATAATGAGGAATCAGAATACTTTGCAGCAGAGGTAAATCGACTAAACCTTTAGGGGAGTCACATGACACCCTTAAAATGATCAAATAAGTTAAATTGTGTAGGTTTCGATAAAGAATTTCTAGCAAAATTTTTTGCTCTCTTCCCATTGACACCATAAAAAGCAGAGATCAATTCCCCTTTGACAGCTTTTCATTTTTTTTTAATTGTATATATATGACCCCACTTAAATACTGGGTTGGATCCGCCACTTCAATTAGAGAGGTGATAAGAAAACATTGATTAAGTTTGAATTGTTTAACAAATCGAACTTTCTAATACCTCCATGATAGTTGATAACAAATTTATAACTTTTTATCCGTTTGAAATTATTAGTTTGGAAGGTAGGTTTGTCATTTACGAGACTAATTATATTTGATTTATTAGAAAACCATTCAAGACCAACTATATTCAGTTAAATCAACTTCATGTTCACCTAAATTCAGTTAAATTACTATATTTAGATTCAACCAAAAAACAAATTTAATTAAATTTAATTAAATAATTAAATACAATTTAGATCGAAACAAATTTTTACTAATCATCTTCCCTAAATTTTTTTATATATAATTAACTTTATCTATTATTTTCAGTATAAATAATTATAAAAAATAAGTACACACCATGTTGTAATCAAAACTTTCAATAATTTTCCAAACTCAAATATTAAATTACTATTTTATCCTCAATAGTAATTTGGCATGATAAAAAAATAAACTCACTACAATTTGAATATATATATATGTTTTTGGTTTGAAATAATTATAAAACAAAAATAATTTATTACATTTATTTTTCAAATTAAATAACAAATATATCCAGTTTTTATTCATTTAACCCAGTTATGTTTTTAGTTCACGTTTCATTTGGTTCTCCATATGTTCCGTATGGATTTAAAAATTCATAATCTATGCGACGTTTCGAGAAAAAAAAAGAAAAAAAAATTATATAGCGGAACTTTAATATTTCGGACCCCGCGCTTGCGCGGGGGCTATGAATCCTAGTGGTATTAACTGTACACATTCACTAATATTTATAAAAGACTTTCATACCATATGACAAAACGATCGGACAAACTAATTAACTTTCGTTTAACCCAAATGTTGTGAATTTGTAAATCTATAACCATAAAATCTCTAACCCTAAAATAGGATTCATCTTTGTATCACTATAATCCAAATATCTACATGGAAAAGGTTTAAATTGTTGGAGCTCTGTTTTTTAACAGTATATAAGGCTGACAACTTCGAGTTTTCCGGCGACTTTTCCGGCCACACCGGTGGTTGTCTCCGCCGGATTAATAGCTCATTGTAAAGCCTGTAATGAGTACTATAATCTAGTATATTCACATGTCAAAAACAGATTAATATTGAATGAGAAAAGAAGCAATGAAGTAGGTAACTTAGAATGAATAAGTTACAAAAACCCAGGGAAGTGGGTTTGTCCCACATTGGGTAAAACATGCAGCCTTGAATAGTATATATATGATCATGTATCATTACTAATCAAACGGCTTGGAGAGAGAGGACGCCCCCCGCGCGCGCTCCGCCGCCGTCCGTCCGGCTCGGCGTGGGTCTTGGGTCTTGGTAGAGGGCCCCTGGCCCAATAAGATTTTATTTGGACCAAGATAAGCCCAACGATTTTGCCATTTTTTATTAAAAAAAACAGCATGATATTTCTGTCTAAACGGTGCGTAGTTTGTCTCAAAACGACACGCATTTCATTTGTTTGCTAGATATTTTAAACGAGAAAGAGTCTTGAGGAAGAAGTTTCGCAACTCAACTTCCCTTGATCTCCGCGAGATTCTCGCCCACGTGCAGCAGTTGTTGCGGGAAGTGGGTCGTCTCCTTCTCTTTAAATATCGTCTCTCCTCCTTATTCACTGCTCACGTTTTTCACACTTCTCAGAGCGAAACCAGCAAACCCCTTAGCGTAAGTCTATAGTCGAGAGTGTTTCATAGTAGTAGTTCAATAGAGCATTCACGAGTGAAGCGTGAATCGCTAACCATGGTTGTATCCTGGGACTCGGTATTCGCACAGTTTCGTCTCACTACGAAGCAAATATTTAGAGTTAAGGAAAGAGATCATATCTCGCCTCCATCTTTATTACAAATGCGTATTCCTTACCGGTTTTAATTCGTATTTTGATTCGTTTCTTTCCTTAACATCGCTTTAGTTTCTGGAAACACTGCAGTCTCCAAGATTGAAGGACGCGGCAAAGTGATTCTGAAGATGACATCTGGACATGAAGTCACTCTGACGAATGTGAAACATATGCCTGACATGAGGAAGAACCTGGTCTCGGGAACCTTGCTCAGCAAGAATGGATTCGCCACAACTCTTGAGGCGGATAAGCTCGTGATTAGGAAGAATGGGATGTATTTGGGAAAGGGGTATGTTAAGGATGGACTGGTCAAAATGAATGTAATGACAGTCCCTCCAAAAGTTGTAATTCCAAAAATTGTAACTCCAGAAGCTTCAACTTCAATGAATAAGAAAAAGCCAGTTGCTTATTTGGTTGAGTCGTTTAATAGATGGCATGAAAAATTAGGTCATGTAAACAATAAATCGATACAAAGATTAATGAATTTAAATCTAATTCCCAAATTTAAAACAAGTAAACAAAAATGTGAAGTATGCGTACAGGCTAAGCTCACAAAAACGCCCTCATCTCATGTTGAAAGAACTAATAAACCTCTAGATTTAATTCACACTGATTTATGTGATTTAAAATATATACAAACTAGAGGTGGAAAAAAATACTTTATGACCTTCATAGATGACTGCACAAAATATTGTTATGTATATTTATTACATAGCAAAGATGAAACCTTAGAAAAATTCAAAGTATTTAAACTCGAGGTCGAAAATCAGCTTAAAACAACTATTAAAATTGTTAGAAGCGATAGAGGAGGCGAGTATGATGGTCCATTTAATACATTTTGTAAAGAACATGGAATAATCCATCAAACTACAGCTCCTTATTCACCAGAATCTAATGGGGTTGCTGAACGCAAAAATCGAACTCTAAAAGAGATGATGAATGCAATGTTGCAGGAATCTCGATTACCCCAGAACATGTGGGGGGAAGCGTTGCTTACCACTAATTATATCCTCAACAAAATTCCACACAAAGTAACTGGCAAAACTCCATACGAATTATGGAAAGGTAATTTACCTTCGTATAAATACCTCAAAGTGTGGGGGTGCTTGGCAAAAGTTGCGGTACCGCCACCAAAAAAAGTCAATATTGGACCCAAAACAGTGGATTGCATTTTCATCGAATATTCACATAACAGTAGTGCTTATCGATTTCTGGTACATAAATCTGAAATATCAGATATTCATGTAAATACAGTTATGGAATCAAGAAATGCATCTTTCTTTGAAAATATTTTTCCATGCAAGGAAAAACAAGGTTCAAAACGAACTAGAGAAGAAAGAGACGATGACAATGACTCAGAAATTGAGACAAACATCAAAATTTCTATAAATGATATTTCAGAAAATGAAAAAGAAGATGAACCTAGAAGAAGCAAAAGAGCTCGAAAGGAAAAATCTTTTGGTGAAGATTTTTTAATGGCATTTTTAGTAGAAAATGATCCAAAAACTTTGGCAGAAGCAATGTCTTCACCAGACGCTCCATTTTGGAATGAAGCCGTCAAAAGCGAATTTGATTCTATCATGCAAAACTATACATGGTATATTACAGATTTACCACCAGGTTGCAAAGCATTAGGAAGTAAGTGGATTTTAAAACAAAAACTAAACTCTGATGGAACACCTGGTAAACACAAAGCAAGGCTTGTAGTTCAAGGATTCCGACAAAAGGAAGGTTTTGACTATTTTGATACATATTCTCCAGTAACGAGAATAACATCAATAAGGTTGATGATAGCAATCGCAGCCTTAAGAGACCTAGAAATCCATCAAATGGATGTAAAAACTGCTTTTTTAAATGGTGATTTAGAAGAGGAAATTTACATGAAACAACCTGAGGGTTTTATCATTTCTGGACAAGAAAACAAAGTTTGTCGACTTGTAAAGTCACTCTATGGGCTTAAACAAACTCCTAACAATGGCACGAAAAATTTGACAATGCAATGTTGTCCAATGGTTTCAAAATTAATGAATGTGATAAATGCATATACTACAAAACTACCAAAAATGCGTATGTTTTGTTATGCTTATATGTAGATGATATGCTCATTATTGGAAGCAATAAAGATATTATCAATCAGACAAAGAACATGCTCAAAGGAAAATTTGAGATGAAAGATTTGGACTTAGTAGATGTTATTCTTGGGGTCAAAGTCACAAGAAATTCAAACGGAATTATCTTAACCTAATCTCATTATGCGCAAACAATATTAGAGAGATTTAAAAATTACTCTAATGGTACTGCAAAAACTCCGTTAGATCCCTTACTTCACTTAACAAAGAATTCAAGTGAAGCGGTTTCACAAAACGAGTATGCACGAGTGATCGGAAGTCTTATGTACTTAACCAATTGTACTAGACCAGATCTAGCGCATGCAGTAAACGTACTTAGTCGATATACTAGTAATCCAGGTCATAAACACTGGAAAGCTATAACGAGAGTACTCAATTACTTGCGTCATACCAAAGATTTTGGGCTTCACTATCACTACAAGAAAACTGTGTTTTAACGAGGAAGATTAACGAGGAAAATATTTCCTCGTTAAATACCTTCGGCTTTACGATGAAGCAACAAGGAAAAAAACAATCCACGTTATTTCCTCGTGAACTAACGTGGAAAGTATATCCTCGTAAAGATAACGTAAACTGACGTCGCATTTACGAGGATGACGTCTTAGTTACGAGGAAAAGTAATTTCGTCGTAACGTAGACGTAAACGTAGCTTCGTTTTTACGTGGATTTTCTTGGACGAGGAATTAACGACGAACCTTTTGAAACACGTTTTTTTGGTTTTACCTAAATATCTTTGCCTGCTTAATTCCTCGCTAAATCTCACCTAACCAGATTCGAAAATTGTATAAATATGGAGGTTTGAACCTCATTTTAGACACACCAACAAGAAAAGAAAGAGTTAAAAAAAATTATGTCCAGGTCCGGGAATATTTATGAGTTCCGAAGGTGGATGTATATGCATAGAGATGGTAACGGGAGAGTGACGAAAGAATTCCTTACGGGGATGAAGACTTTTATGCATCAAGCAGATTGTACATCGCTCGCCCAAGAAAGCGGTAAGATATTCTGCCCTTGTAAAAAATGCAACAATTCAAAATTAGGAAATCATGAAAATGTTTGGAAGCATTTAATAAATAGAGGTTTCACGCCAAATTACTATATCTGGTTTCATCATGGAGAAGGTTATAATTATGATCAGAATGAAGCTGCTAATAGTAATAATAGCAACTTTCAGGTAGAACCGGTAGATCATCATTTGGTTAATGAACATAACCATCAGGAAGAGCAGATGGTAGATTGTGATAGAGTTCATGATATGGTAGCTGATGCTTTCGTAGCTCATGATGAAGATGAGGAACCTAACTTAGATGCCAAAAAGTTTTATGATATGTTGAATGCGGCAAATCAGCCACTTTACAGTGGTTGTAGAGAAGGTCTCTCTAAATTATCGTTGGCTACTAGAATGATGAATATAAAAACGGATCACAATCTACCTGAAAGTTGCATGAATGAATGGGTAGACTTGTTTAAAGAGTATTTGCCGGAAGGCAATGAGTCTGCTGATTCTTACTATGAGATTTGGAAGCTGGTCTATAGTCTTGGGTTGCCTTCGGAGATGATAGACATTTGCATCGACAACTGCATGATCTACTGGGGAGTTGATGAGAAGTTAGAAGAATGTCGATTCTGCAAGAAGCCAAGATTCAAGCCGCAAGGACGGGGACGTAATAGGATACCGTACAAAAGGATGTGGTACCTACCAATCACAGATAGATTGAAAAGATTGTATCAATCAGAGGAGACTGCTGGAAAGATGAGATGGCATGCCGAGCATACTCAGACGGATGGTGAGATGAGTCATCCATCAGATGCAAGAGCCTGGAAACATTTTAACAAAGTATATCCGGAATTCGCTAGCAATAGCCGGAATGTGTATCTCGGTTTATGCACAGATGGATTTAGTCCATTCGGAATGTCAGGGAGACAATATTCATTGTGGCCAGTATTTCTTACGCCATACAACCTGCCACCGGAGATGTGCAATTTACGGGAGTTGATATTCTTGACCATATTAATACCTGGTCCAAACCATCCAAAAAGGTCTCTGGATGTTTTCTTGCAACCACTTATAAAAGAGTTGAAGGATTTGTGGTTTATGGGAGTGAGGACGTATGACTGCTCAACGAAGACGAATTTTACGATGCGAGCGATGCTTACGTGGACCATAAGTGACTTTCCTGCCTATGGGATGTTTTCTGGATGAACAACACATGGTAGATTAGCTTGTCCATATTGTAATGGTTCGACAGATGCGTTTCAACTAAAAAATGGTAGGAAGACAAGTTGGTTTGATTGTCACCGTCGATTTCTTCCCGCTGGCCACCCGTACCGAAGAAACAAGAAATTGTTTAAGCAAAAAAGGGTTGTCAGAGACACACCTCCTCCATATCTAACTGGAGAACAAATTGAAGCGCAACTCGATTACTATGGAGCATTGAAAACAGCTCCGCGTGGTGGTAATTGGCATGTCCCCGGTAATATGCCTGATTCTTATGGTGTTCATCACAACTGGCACAAGAAGAGTATATTTTGGGAGTTGCCTTATTGGAAGGATCTTCTTCTGCGTCACAACCTTGATGTGATGCATATAGAGAAGAATTTCTTTGAGAACATCATGAATACAATATTGAATGTCCCAGGGAAGACAAAAGACAACATAAAATCGAGGTTGGACTTGCCAGACATTTGCGGAAGAAGTGAGTTACATATAAAAAGCAATGGACAAGTTCCGGTTCCCATATTTTGATTGTCTTCAGAAAAAAAGTCGGTGTTGTTCGACTGGGTAGCATCAGAAGTGAAGTTTCCCGATGGGTATGTTTCAAATCTCTCAAGATGTGTTGAAAAAGGTCAAAAGTTCTCCGGGATGAAGAGTCATGATTGTCATGTCTTTATGCAACGACTACTTCCATTTGCATTTGCGGAGCTACTGCCAACAAACGTATATGAAGCACTTGCAGGTATATTATATATATATATATATATATATATATATATATATATATATATATATATATATATATATATATATATATATATATATATATTTTAACAGAGATTTTAAAATGGTGTAGTTTACTATTATATATGACTAATAATGTACATGTGTTTCATTGTATTTGGAATATATACAAGGCATTGGAGCATTTTTCAGGGATCTGAGCACACGCACTCTTAAAGAAGAAGTCGTCGAACAGCTACAGGAGAACATCCCCATCTTATTGTGCAACTTGGAGAAGATATTTCCACCTGGATTTTTTGACGTCATGGAACACCTAGCTGTCCACCTCCCATATGAGGCATTACTTCGTGGACCTGTACATTACGGATGGATGTATCAGTATGAACGAGCAATGAAATATTTGAAGGGAAAAGCAAAAAATCTTGCGAAAGTTGAAGGTTCTATAATTGCGGGAAGTTTGACAGAAGAAACTTCTCACTTCACATCGTATTACTTTGCGTCAAAAGTACGTACTAGAAAAAGAGCTCCAAGAAGATACGATGATGGTGGTGTCGCGCCAACATATGCAGTTGCTGGTGTGCCTGACATCTTTAGCCAGATAGGTCGACTCGGTGGAAAATTAAAAGTGGTTTGGTGGTCGAGTGAAGAAGACGCTCATAGTGCACACATCTATATTCTGCTCAATTGCGATGATCCTTTGATGCGTTATTTTGAAAGGTAACATATATTGACAATTCTAAATACGTGCATATGTAAGTTTAATTTGAAATAGATATATATAAGTATATTAATTTCCATAAAATTTGTGATTTTATAGCATGTTTGTTTCTCAAGTCGAAGAAACATTCCCAGGTATTTCTACAAGTGATGTAGACAAAAGAAAAGATCAACACTTTATTAAGTGGTTGAGGACTCAGGTATTACTCTAACTTTTAAATATGCAGAATTTTCCATTCAATGTATAATAACACACTCTTAATTTTGCAGGTTGATTATGAAGACGATCCAGATTATCCTAAGTGGTTACATGAAGTAATTCAAGCTCCACGTGTAAAGGTCACCACATCACAGATGTATTTCACACGAGGCTATACTTTTCACACATATGATTATGGTAGGCAGCGGGCGACCAGTAACTATGGAATATGTGTGAAAGGCGAAACAGATTTCTACGGTATCTTGACGGATATTATTGAAGTGGAATTCCCAGGAATATTGAAGCTGAAATGCGTTATTTTCAAATGTGAATGGTTTGATCCTGTCGTGGACAGAGGTGTCCGGTTTAACAAATTTGGTGTAGTTGATGTCAATGGTGGACGAAGGTACAAAAAATATATTTTGTTGTCGTACATGACATGTATATATTAATATTTACGTTTTTCTTATTTTGTAGGTACGACAAATTCGAGCCTTTCATCTTAGCTTCACAAGCAGACCAAGTTAGCTTTCTTCCATACCCCCGAATGAGAGAATCGGGAATAAATTGGTTAGCCGTGATAAAAGTTACACCTCGAGGACGAATTATTGGTGGGGAAGAACCACCATTGCAAGAAGAACAGATAAATATCGTCGAGCAAGCTGAACAACAAATTGATGACATCCTTCTCATAGATCCGCATAATGAAGAGTATGAAGATGTTATGGAAGATGCCACAGACGAAGCTGTTGATGACGAGTTTAATGAAAATGATGATGTTTCTAGTGATGATGAGAATGACAATGTATCTGATTGATGTATCTGTTTTTCAATATAATCAATAAAACTATATAGATAATTTTTATTAATTAAAAGTATTAATCCTTAAACTTAATTTTAACTTGCTATAGTTTTTACTTTCTATCAAATATACTAAAAAAAAAGAAGAGAAGAAAGAAACTGGAATCACATATGGCAAAACCTACGCAAATAGAATCCGCAAGGCTTTACTATATGTAACCCCAATATCTTCTTCACTTCTTTTTTTTCAAATCTTTCTAATGTCAAACACATATCTCTAAGTAAGACAATGTGATTTGGGTGATTATGTGGGATATGAGGAAGGGAAACACACATATATATAGAAAAAAGTTTAGTCATTATTTCCACGCCAACATATTTCCTCGCCACTTCCTCGCCAAGTGACGTGGATTTAACGAGGAAATATTAATTTTTGTTAATATGCCTAGTTACATCCACGTAACATGGCGAGGAAATAGCGAGGAAAAGTGTTAAATTTTTTTTTGGGAAGAGAATCCGATACAGGGAAACAGCCATGTATTTAAAGCGTATTCTCGCTATTTCCATGTCAACACATTTCCTCGCCACTTCCTCGCCAAGTGAAGTGGCTGTAACGAGGAAATTTTCAAATCCCTAAATCAACACATTTCCTCGCCACTTCCTCGCTAAATGACGTGGACTTAACGAGGAAATGTTCAAATCCCTAAATCCAAACCCTAAACCCTAAATCATTTCTCCCTAAATCCTTATCTTATCCAAAATATACAATATTAATGTTTATATTTTTATTAATAAAAATTAAATTAAATTTTAAATCATCTTACAAAAAAATGTTCAGAGTAGATTTGAAAATAAGGTTTATATTTTTATTAAAAAAAATAAAATAAAATTTACAAAATTTTAAATAAAGATTTAAAAAGTTGTTTCTAAAGTATTTTTGATTTAGAAAAAGATGATGGTTTGAGAATGTATGAAGTAGAAGATATGAAAGATGAGATTATAAGTTTGGGGTTTCAGATTTTAGGGTTTAGTATATTGGCCTCGGTATTTCGTCGTAAACAAAAACACGGGCCTCGCTATTTCCTCGTCTCAAAAAAGACGGGCCTCGTAATTTCCTCGTGGGTATACGTGGTCTTTACGAGGAAAAGACACGGGCCTCGCCATTTCCTCGTTAAGTAACGAGGAAATGGCGAGGAACCCTAATCTTATATATACGCGAACCCGCGAGGTCTCTCCATATCTCTCCATTTCCTCTCCTCTACCTCTCTAAAATGGTAAGCCTCTCTCTTTCCTCTCTAGTATAGAGTAGATTAGGTGGTTAGTTTAGGGAATTTAGATTAGGTGGTTAGTTTAGAGAATTTAGATAGGTTTATCGAATATTTTAATTGATTTTAGTTTAAATGTTGATTTAAATTTTTTTTTTTTTTCAGAGTATTCGCAAGCATCAGCGCACTCCTCATTACGCACAGATGTTCGGTCCGCCGGGTAGCCAGTTAGACCCGCCATCTGTTTCAGGTCCCGGTTCTTCTAGCAGTCAGCAGGAGACTGTTCCCGAGACTCAGTATTCACACAGAGTCTCGCCTCCTCCGATGGCTCCTCCTCCGATGCCAGCTCCTCATGTGCCGCCTGCTCAGATGTCCGCAAATCCAGTTCATGCTGATTTGCAGGTGCCGCCGAGTGCCCCTTATTCTCAGTACACTGTCGAGGACATTCTCGCTATGCCAGGCAGAGAAGGCTTACCGATCATAGACCCCGACCGACCAGAGGGAACTATGTGGTAAGTTAAATTACTTTATATTTCTAAAATAGTACTTTTTATTAATAATTTTAAGTTACAATATTTGCTCGACGAAATGTTTTTTTCAGGTTTGGGGTTGACGGACGACTTGCAACGGACGTAACCGACACCATGAAAGGTTACTTCGTGTTGCCACATCCTAACTTGAAGTTAACTCCGATCCACGTCAGAAGGACGTGGTTCAAAATTTACGCTGTAAGTTATTAATTACTATTATTTTTTGATTTTTAAATTTTTAAATTTTTAAATTCTCATAAAATATTTACTAATTTAATTTTTTTGTGGCAGCAAAAATATAATTGGTCTTTGGGGGTCACGGAGAAGGTGCGGCAAGCGTTTTACGAGAAGGTGAAACCACGGTTGCTGGACACGGTCTCCAACTGGAAGGGTGACTGGCTCGTGAAGGGTTATGTGAAAGGCAAACCCGCTGAGCTCACCACGGATGTCTGGGATGGCCTCATCGCCTATTGGAAGGATCCGAACTCCATCAGAGTCGCCCAGTCTTGCTCTAACTCCCGTAACTCAGTTGATGAGAACGGCCGTAGGGCTATGCTACACTCTACGGGCCAAAAACCCCCGCTGCTATCCGTTTGGAAATGGTACGTGATTAAATTTTTTAATTTGTTATTTTTAATATATATATATATATATAATAAAAAATTTAACTAATTTTATTCAATGTTTGTAGGCCAAAGAGTTGGGACGCATGCCCACTCTTCTCGAACTTTACGACCGCACCCACAGGAATAAGGCGGGCCAGTTCCTAGATGATAAGTCCGAGCAAATCTACAACGAGGTGGCAGCTCGGGTTGCGGAGCGTGAGACCCAGCTGACCCAGGAGTCGCCCGACGGATTGCCTGTCAGTTTATCCGTCCCTGAAGTCGATCAGATTTACGAGGAGGTAACTTTTTCAAAATTAAATTTAATATTATTACTTTAAATTTAAAATTTTAATATATACATATATATTTTTTTGTTTTTTTAAGGTTGCCCCGAAGAAAAAGGGGCGTACGATGGGGATTGGTTCTGTCAACGATGTTCCGAGAGCGACATCGTCTTATGGTCAGAGACGGGAGGACGAAGTCTCTCAGCTACGTACCGAGTTGGACTCGACAAAAACGGAGCTGGCCTCGACAAGAAATGAGCTGGCCTCGACAAGAACGGAGTTGACCTCGACGAAAACTTCGTTCACAGCTCGTATGGGTGGAGTGGAGAGCTTTTTGGACGTGATAGCTGCCACAAATCCGGAATGGGAAGCACTGTTGAGGACCATGCGAGCACAAAACCCTGTTCCAGGCGAGCCACCCGCCCCCGTCCCACATAACGAGGAAGATGTCTCGAGGAGGAGCGATGAATTCTATCAGGCGATGCACGACCCTGCTTAGTTTTTTTTTCTATTGTTCTTTTCTTTTTTATGAATGTAAAACCTTATGACATATTTATTTATAAATATTTATAAAATAAATAATTTTAGTTTTAAAAATTTTTTAATTTATAATTTTAAAATAAATTTATTTTTACTAATTACTATTTGAATATATTTTTAAAATAAGAAAAATAAAGAACCACGTAAATTCGAAGCTATTTTACGAGACTCTTACGTGGAAAATGGACGTGGATTTAACGAGAAAGAGTGGACGTGGAATCCACGAGGAAATATTTTCGAGATGTTAACGAGGTTCTTCAGTCGAAAACTTTTCTTCGTATTTACATGGATATTACGAGGAATAGTTTCCATGGTATTTTCGTGGTATTTGCGAGAAAGCCTCTACTTGGTGTTTACGAGGAAAGTCAGCGACGTCTTTACGTGGATACGTCACGTGGTATTTACGAGGAAATCTTTACTTCGTCTTTACGAGGAAATATATGACTAGCTAATTAACGAGGAACTGGCGAGGAAATATATTTAACGACAAACGTATTACGACGAAACTGGTATCCTCGTTAATTCCTCGTAACCTCACTTTTACGAGGAAGTCACGAGGAAATTGGCCCTCGTAAAATAATTTTTTTCTTGTAGTGTATGGTAAAGAACCAGCGGTTTTAGAAGGATACAGTGATGCTAACTGGATATCAGATTCTAAAAACTCAAAATCCACAAGTGGATATGTCTTTACACTAGGAGGAGCTGCAATTTCGTGGAAATCTACCAAGCAAACAGTATTAGCCAGATCCACCATGGAATCTGAGTTCATAGCCTTAGACAAAGCAGCAGAAGAAGCTGAATGGCTTAGAAATTTTTTGGAAGATATTCCTATGTGGGAGAAACCTGTACCAGCTATACGTATACATTGTGATAGTCAATCAGCTATAGCTCGGGCTCAGAATAATCTTTACAATGGTAAATCTCGTCACATTAGAAGACGACATAAAACCATTAGACAACTTATCTCAAATGGTGTAATCACAATTGACTACATCAAATCGGCTGACAACCTAGCGGATCCATTCACTAAAGGTTTGCCACGAGATATAGTTGCTAAATCATCAAAAGGAATGGGTTTAAAGCCTATAACAAATGAGGATGCTTCATTGCAACCATACCTATCGTGACTGGAGATCCCAAGACGTAGGTTCAAAGGGAAAACAAAATCAAACAAAATCTACGACAAACACTTTGAGACAAAGTAGTCTCTTCCCAGCTCCTAAAGATGATAAAAGTACTAATGAGTGTCAAGGATAAGCATAAGCTTTTAATGATTCCATAGCTTCTAAAGCGGAGTATTACTCAATACTTTTTATGGTTAATCACCTAATGAGTGTGAAATGGGGCCGTTTCTAGGAGAATGAATGCAAGGCTATATTCTCTAAGTTCACTCATGAAAACCAGGAATAGTTCAGGACCACAACGAACACAATAGAGAACTATTTTCTACGAGAAAATGAAGCTGCGTTATGCCTGTTGTCTCGGTCTACATAAAACACCGGTTGGTTCAAGACATCATTTTCACCTTCTGGTAAAGTAAACCCGACAGATATTAACTATGAGTGGTTCAAGGCTTAAAACTGCCACCAACTCAAACACAATGAATTTTTCGTAAATACTCTCGATAAGTTAGTATGTCTAGTCTAGTCAAGATTAGAATAAGTATAGTAACTAGAGTCTTTCGAGTCTGCATTTAGTCTGCATAAGTTTAGAGTCATTTCTATTCATGTGGGGGATTGTTGGAGCTCTGTTTTTTAACAGTTTACAAGGCTGACAACTTTGAGTTTTCCGGCGACTTTTCCGGCCACACCGGTGGTTGTCTCCGCCGGATTAATAGCTCATTGTAAAGCCTGTAATGAGTACTATAATCTAGTATATTCACATGTCAAAAACAGATTAATATTGAATGAGAAAAGAAGCAATGAAGTTGGTAACTTAGAATGAATAAGTTACAAAAACCCAGGGAAGTGGGTTTGTCCCACATCGGGTAAAACATGCAGCCTTGAGTAGTATATATATGATCATGTATCATTACTAATCAAACGGCTTGGAGAGAGAGGACGCCCCCCACGCGCGCTCCGCCGCCGCCGTCCGGCTCGGCTCGGCTCGGCGTGGGCTTGGGCTTGGGCTTGGGCTTGGGCTTGGGCTTGGGCTTGGGTCTTGGTAGAGGGCCTCCGGCCCAATAAGATTCTTTTTGGACCAAATTAAGCCCAACGATTTTGCCATTTTTTATTAAAAAAATAGCATGATGTTTTTGTCTAAACGGTGCGTAGTTTGTCTCAAAACGACACGCATTTCATCTGTTTCGCAACTCAACTTCCCTTGATCTCCGCGAGATTCTCGCCCACGTACAGCAGTTGTTGCGGGAAGTGGGTCGTCTCCTTCTCTTTAAGTATCGTCTCTCCTCCTTATTCATTTCTCACGTTTTTCACACTTCTCAGAGCGAAACCAGCAAACCCCTTAGCGTAAGTCTATAGTCGAGAGTGTTTCGTAGTAGTAGTTCGATAGAGCATTCACGAGTGAAGCGTGAATCGCTAACCATGGTTGTATCCTGGGACTCGGTATTCGCACAGTTTCGTCTCACTACGAAGCGAATATTTAGAGTTAAGGAAAGAGATCATATCTCGCCTCCATCTTTATTACAAATGCGTATTCCTTACCGGTTTTAATTCGTATTTTGATTCGTTTCTTTCCTTAACATCGCTTTAGTATTATTGTTTATATCAGTTCGGTTTTCCGGCTTCTACATAAATAAATTAGTAAACCGAGATTGTTAAATCAATTTTTACAATATCTAATTGAATGGACATTACAAACCAGAACTACTACAGTAATACATAACTTATGTAATTTAATTGTAGATAACATCACTAAACCAAATTACATGTTTTACATGAATTAGATACAATTTTAAAACAATTCGGTTTAGCTAAGATATTAATTGCGAATAAATAGTATTCAAAATTTATAATAATTTATTCGATTCAAACAGAAAATCAATGATTATAGTTTTTCTAATGATTTAGTTGGATATAGCATTAAAACAAGATATCAACTGAATCAAAAAATTCAATTCAATTATTATATCGATATGGTATGTTCAAAACTGTTTAGAGATCAACTAACTATTTCTAAAAATTTTGACTATTTTAATTACTTAACATAATAAACCCCAAAATTAAAGATACCACTTTAATATATATACTAGATTTTGATCCGCGCTTGGAAACTGCGGGTTGGTTTTCAAAATTAAAAAAAATCTTTTTAAATGAACTTCTATATAAGATAGTGTATAGGTTTGGACACATATATTCAGAACCGAGAACTGAACCATACCAAATTAAAAAAAGAACAAAATTGAACTGAATTTCATAAATAATTGGGCAAATCATATATTTCATAAACCGAAAAATTGAAATTGAAACTATAACCAAATGAGTACCAGATTTTTAAAAATACTAACTATATATTTACAAATATTATTTGTATATAATTTCTAAATAACCAAATATCCTAAAAGTACTATATATAAACTGAATTCCCCAAAAACCGAATTACTAAATATGTTTTATTTGATATATTAAAGTTATCAAAATTATTCGATATTTTTATCTGAACAACTCGAATTACCCGATACTTAAACTGAAAACCCTAAGTTATATGATATCTTTATCTATAAATCCGTGATTACCCGGAAAACCAGGATTGAACTGGAATTGAAAAGGACCCATATTTTTTTTGTATAATAGCCGCTTTCCAAATTTGCTACTGAACCAAACCAAAAGCCAAAATAACCAAGATGAAACCAAGCCAAACTTTATAAATACATGAATAGTTCTTAACCAAAACACAAAAAATCAAAATACCCGAACCAAAAAGTATTGCATTATTACAAATTATTTAACTTCTGGGGTATATATGTGGTTTTATAGACGAATTAAGAAATAAGCAGTATTTTTATATCCGATCTTGGCTTGCGGTCGAACAAGTAAACCCAATGGATGTATATAATCCGGATTGGCTTATGTTCTTTGTGTATCGTTCTATCAGATGTTCTACCAACTGATATGTTTCCACAAAATTCAGATTGAATGAAAACTTATTCTTTAAAAATTCAATAAAATTAAAAACTCACCATTAACCCGTGAACTGACACCATTTGACTTGGCAAAGGTCCAGAAAAATCTTATAATATTTTTTAACAAAATTAATTAAATATGGTAATGAAATATAATCAGCGTCTAAAAAATTATATATCCATTGACATTATAATGGCATGTTTTAAAATATTTCACATATAATTAAGATTAGTTATAAAGTACAATAAAGAAGATCATAAATCATTTTGATTAGTTTTATTGATACACAACAACATATGTTGTTTTGATACTATACAGTTACGATTCAGTTGCTTGATTATTGGATTTTGGACATATTTAATAGGAATATCATATATGCATATATTTTGAACTATTAGTCTGTTAGTTTGCTATAAGATATTTAAATGTAGAATATTTGGTATGTTATGTCAATAAATCAAGAGAGATTCATAATACATATATCTTTTGAATCTCCATGGCTGGTTTCATGGAAATAAAAGAACCATTTAAAAGAAATGATTTAATTCATAGCTAATCTATATTTAATACTAAAAATTTATAATATATGTAATTTATTAAGATGAGAATAGTTATGTCTATTTGCAGATATTTTACAACGTGAGATCAGCGGTCCTTCGCACATCAACTTTTCTTGTTGATGTGAAATAGAATAGTGAAATAGAATGGTGAAATAGAATGGTGAAATATATATTGATAGTTTTGTAATTTGGATAGTAGTAGATGTGTTCATATGCAGGTGAATTTTTGAAAATATGGGGAATACATTTGCAATATAGATGTTGAAGCGAGCTTTTAAAAAAAATGCAATTATTATCATAGAGATGTTGGTTAAACATGGTTGTCGCACATATAATTCATCTATTAAAAAACATTAATATGTAATAGGTGAAAGTATATTTAAATTTGAGCGCAAATGATGATTATTATTTTAGGAAAGTAGATTTGTCTGATATTCTGTTACATAGTAGATAATCAAATGGTTAATATTAATTATTAGATAAGTCATATTAAACAATAAATGAAATGGTCTTACAATGACTTCTAATAAGTAGATTTTTTTAAAATAATTCATTTTTAATAGTTTAGATATATATGCTAATCACGGTTTACTAGAATAGATACATTGAAATATCTTTAAAATATTCCTAACTTTTTTTGAAAACAGAAGATAAGAACTTCGATGTATATTTTCCATCTATCAATCAGCTTTATAATTCCTAGCATAGATATCTAACAAGAGATTTTGGTTGCTATAAAAGTGAAAATAATAACACAAATGTACATAACATTAAACTAAATTCCATATGTACTGAACCATAGGAACCTCTCACTTCTCTAGACATATACATGTGATCGACAACCAATTTTAGAAACAAAGTGTGTTACAAATAAACTTATAAAGATTCTGGTTCTTTGAGTGACTCTAAGAAACTTATGAAATAATAGTTGTTTTAATAAGTCAATTGGATGATATATGTAATATCTATAGCTTAGTTAAGTTTGTTTAGAAGTTTGGTGCATTTGTTCAACGAATGAGAATGCATTATCCTCCAACTGGAGCTTAGATTACTACTCACACAGATATTGAAAAGAAGATAAACATAGTACTTAGCTTTTTCTTAGACTTTCATGTGGACTTCATCCTCTTTACAGTTATGGATTTTCTCTTATCTCTCTTGATCACAATTTGAGCCGACCACTCTGTCCATTACGTCACCGATCTTTCCAAAGGATCACAACTCTTCAAATAGTCTTATTTTGATGTCTTCAATGTCTACCTTTTTCTTTCTTCTATTTCCTGAGTTCTTATATCTGCAAGTAAATCAAATATAAAACCCATAAGACAACTCATTAATTTCAATGTTGACCTGTAGCCTCTATTTCACTTATATGTATATATTATCTATAGAGTTTCAATCTATATCGGCTTCAATTGTGACTCTCTTTCTTCATATCTAGAACTTGATTCTGATTACAAAATCTAAAATTTATTAGATTGATCTAATATTTGAGAAGATTAGATATATGGAGCAAGATATAACTAAATAATTAACAAGAAAAGAAACCTTTGCATGTAGACTCCAACTATGTTGAATCCTTTAAAGATGTTCTCTGATCATGAACTCTTCTGAACCATGTATGTTAGGAAGGGAGATTTTATATTTATAAACAGATCTTCTACAGGAAATTTCTTAGCTTAAACGTACTTCTGTTCTACCTGATTTAGATCGACAACTATCAATATATAATAATTAAAACTAAATCTAAAGATCAACAAAAAAAGAAACCAATTATAAATAAAAACAATCTAAATCCAAACCTTTATTTGCTAGCAGTATTCACAAACGATTTGCATATATCTTCTCGTATAAGATGTTGGTCTCTAGAAATAGACTTCTCATATATTATTTAGCCCAAATCAATATATTTATCGACAACCCAAATTATAATTGTAATCTCTTTTTTTTGGTGATTTGTTCTTTCATTTAGAAAATGATTTTTTGGCGTTTAAAAAATGATTTAAGAATCTATATTACATATTTTTAATAAAAACTTTTTTCTTAAATTCTGTAAAATCATTTAATTCACTGAGTAATATATATTTTATCACTGTAAAATCATTAAATCTTTTGCATATTATTATTTAGTATATAATAAACATTTCAATATAACTAATAGATTATGAAGAATATTTGATACAACCGCCAATTATAAACACGAAATAATATGATCACTATCTACATTGAAAAATATGTTTTGTAAATATAATAATATGCAATTCATATTATGTATAAAAATCTAACAATATATAAAATTTGAAATGAGAAACAAATAAAAAAATTATAAGAAAAATATATTACCCAAGTGGGCACGTGGATAAAAGGCTAATATATATTAATTAATTGAGAAGTCACTTAAGTGACTTTTGATTATGTGTCACTCATATAGAGATTTTGATAAAATTTGTTATAATTTGATTGATTTATGACTTTTTATTTTTATTTATTTTATTTATGTTCAAAAAAGAAATTCTAAAACAAATTAATGTTATTTACCAAATAACCCAATGATATTATACTTAATAATTTATATTAACTAATTAATAGATTGATAAGATATAATGATAATTAATTAGTTACTTTAGGAAAATTGTTATAACTTGATCGGTTAATTATGTAACCAAATATTATAAGGAACAAAAGTTGTATTCTAAAATTTATTTTTAAACACTTCCAATAATATAAATAAAATTTTGAAAATAAAAAAATTTTAATGTATAAAAATTGATTTAATAGCAAAATAGTTTTTTTTAGAAAAATAAAAGATCTTATTCAAAAATTTTACATCTTTCAACATTAAAAAAAGAATTATCTTATCATATTTTGGAACAAAGTAGAAATTTTATATAATAAAAATATAAAAATATTAATGTATTTGAAGAATTTACACTTATAAAAATTTATATAAAATATACAGTATCATTTATATAATTCTAGATTGTAAATATTAGTAAAAATATATTAAAATTAGGTGGTAGGATTTCGTGGTAAATACATAGGTGTTTTTCGTTAAAATCTACTGCTTTTGAAATAAATTTATAATCATTTTTAAAAAAAACAATTATTGATATTTGAGTTATGTTAAAATTAAATCCAAATCATTTTTTTAATAAAATTAAACATTACTCAAAAACTTCATAACATTTCTACTTTTTATTTCTGCTTAATTTACTTACAACAATGATACATAAAGTGTTAATATTTACAATTTATGGAAACAAATGAATTGTTTAAAATTCATTAAAAATCTTTATAAAATATAAGTATATGTCAATTATTAGTATTGTAATTCTTATAGAAATTGATACACAAACAACAAGGAATCAATACAAAGATGCTAAACAAATATTTTACTTCCTACAAAAGTTGAGTTCTTACCATATCAACTTTCTACGGGATATTTAGAAATAATAGGTAAAATATCACACTATAATGGTGAATTAAGCTATAAATTAATTGAATAAATCAAATATTAATTTTTTTACTCGACATCTTACATGTTAATATATTTACATA
This sequence comes from Sinapis alba, assembly GCA_012274485.2. NCBI lineage: Eukaryota > Viridiplantae > Streptophyta > Magnoliopsida > Brassicales > Brassicaceae > Sinapis > Sinapis alba. Next base: position 306,047 of record MU105717.1, on the reverse strand, counting down.
ATTTAATATATTTATATATTTAATGTATCTATCTTATTAAAATAGAAGTACCAATTAGAGTGTTTGAAAACAGGGATAGAAACAAAAAAATATATAGATTGTTGTTTGAAAAAATGGATAGTAGTATATTAAGAGAAAAAAATTAATGGGCTTTACTTAAATCATAGATTACTATGGCTCAAAGTATAATTAATATTTATTTTGGGATTTTGTATGATTGTTATTAATTTGGTAAGAAAAATTATTACAATTATTTATAGTTTCATTTAAAAGTTTTTTGAATAAATAAAGAACAAAATATAATTTATTTATATAATATATATTTTATATTGTTACTTTCTTTTTTGGTATATTTTAAATATATATCCCAATATTTCTTAATATATAATTTAACAAATAAAATAAAATTATATAAGTGATCTATTTCATGAATTATTCTGCGTATTTAAGAATGATACACTATTATTGAGTTAAAATTATTAAATTACAAAAGTTTACATATTTGTAAAATTCTTACTATAGTTTACCGCTCATAACATTTTATGGACACCAATGTTACACGACACAATGATAAAATACATAATTTATACAATAAACAAAAGTAGTGAAGACAGAATCGTTAAATTTTTGTTTTTAAAATTTGTATATATTGCACAATTAAATTTTTGTTTTTTAAAAGTTGTATATATAGTAGCGACTGCATGAGTCAAAATCTAGTTATTTTTATGTGATTTCAGAGAAGGAGATAAGATTGTCTCTGCCATTAACCTCATCAATCTCTGCCATTAAGATAATTTCCAGAGAAATTTTAAAAGTTGTATATATAGTAGCGACTGCATGAGTCAAAATCTAGTTATTTTTATGTGATTTCAGAGAAGGAGATAAGATTGTCTCTGCCATTAACCTCATCAATCTCTGCCATTAAGATAATTTCCAGAGAAATTTTTCTGTGAGTTCAGAGAAGGAGATAAGATTGTCTATGGCATTAACTGCATCAATCTCTAACTTGTATTCCTCTGGAAGGTCAAACAAGATTTGTTCAATCAGATCTTCAGCATCAATGGGTTTTCCAGGTAGTGCAAGCTCATCTGATTTTGATTTGATGAGACGCATGTACTCACTGATTGTTTTGCTGCCTTTTGACACATCTTTTGATTTGTTATTTCAGTTGTTTGATGTTTCCTCGAGTTGGGGTCCCAAAAGCAAGACTGAGTGTGCTCCATACTTCATGTGTTGTAGTCGCACTAGCAACTAGTGGGATCGAGATTGCACTGATGATAGCACTGTACAACACTTTATCTTGACGATGCCATGGTGGATAGGCTGGGTTTTGGTTCCGCAAGCCCGTTGTTGGTGATGAGTGCTTCTGGTCTTGAGTTTGTTTTCTCAAGGAAGATTTGTAATTCATGTCCTTTGAGGAGAGCTTAGATTTGTTTGCTCCACATGAGGTAATTGGTGTTGGTTAAACGAGTGATGTTTGACATGTTGATGGCAAGGAGTGAGTTTGCCGGATTGGTTGGATCATAAACCGCAGTATGTGTTGTTGTTCTATAAGATGTATTGGAATTGCTTGCATTATTATTCACAATATGTACTCTTTATATAGAGTTTACAAGGAGATATAGACAATATACACAAGTGTTCCTTATCTATCATATAAGACTTATCTCCTAATACAAGAAGTTTTCATCATCTCTATAACATAGTTATCCTAATATTTCTTCCAAAGGTGTGTGGTGTTGGTAAGCTATCTCTCGTGTGTTTGACAGCGTATTTTGCATCTAAGTAAAATAAAGTTGTAGACAAAATAATACAAAGAATAAAAGTGTTACAAAATAGTTTTTTTGTTCATTAATCTTCGGTTTTGTATTAATCACAAATTATGTCATAAAATTTCAGAAAGTTTAAACTAAAATTTATAGGATTATTACTCTATCACAAGACTCTTTTAAGCTATATAACACCGATTTTTTTTAATTTCAAAACTATTTAAAACTAAAAGTTGACTTTTAATACTTATGCTTATTATTCAAAATTACAAAATTATAAAAATAATATATAATTTCACAAAATCTTTCATGGTTGCTTCTTCATATATCCTCAGTTGTTGTTGTAACTTTATTTTCTTTCTTTTTTTTCCACTAGTAGTGTATTATGCAACTATGGTTAGAAAGGAAAATTTCTTATAAGATTTAAAAATTACAAAAACAAAGCCTTCATCGTCCTGCAAAACCATAAAAACAACTCCAACGTATGTTGAAGGTTTTAATATTAATATTATCATGCATTTTTGTTAAACTATTAAAATTTAGAAAAATTTACGCTATGACATACTTTCCCTAAGACCCATATCACTATGGCATACTTTCTACATGTGCAGTACTTTTCCATGCTCTTTTGTCTAAATTACCCTCTAAAGAGAGAAAAAGCATAGTTACTAAAAAAAATTAAAATATTTTTTACTACTTATTTTTATTTTACTTTCTCCCAAATCCTTTCACCCGTATCCTAGAAATCGCCTTATCTCTTCGATTTCACTCTTAATTTCCATGGGTCACCATATCTCTTTGATACTCCTTTAAGGTTGACAGATCTAAACCACCATATCTCTATCTACTTCTATTTAACCCTCCTCTAATCCTTTCACCTTCCCCTTATATCACCCATACGATTGCCGGAGAAACCATCCGCTGCTACTTACTCACCTCCATAATAGTTTGAGAAATCGACAATGGAAGGTAAACTGTATCGTCTTTTACTTATGGTTTGGTGTTTTTGTGGATACTCAACTTAGTTGACCACAACTTTTTGTCAATCTATAACAGCCCACCACAACTTCATTTATGCCTAACCACAACCACGTAACCACAACTATGTTTGCAACTGAACACAAACTCTGCAACACCTAATAAAATCTAAGACGTCTTGGTCTTTTATAGGTTATTAATACCACAAAACGTGTAACCAAAGACACAAACTCTAGAACAATATATTTTTTATACATATGACTGCTCAACACATATCGTCACCCACTAACCACAAGTACAAAACATCATTCACCACAGCTTCATTTACATGAACAAACAAACGACCACATCTTCAGTCCCTCCATGATATTAACCAAAAAAACACAACCACGTAACCATAACTACGCTTGCAACTTACCAACCAACACATACTCAATTTTAGTTGACCACAACTTTTGTCTATCTATAACCAGCCAACCATAACTTTATTTACGTTTAACCACAACTACATAACCACAAACTCTGCAACACTTAATAAAATTTAAAATGTCTAGATGTTTTTGTTTCTTCAGATCAAATTCGTTACAAAACAATCCAACGTTTTCTGTTTAAGCACAGGACCCAATAAACCTACCAATTAAATGCAACAGAAAAAGAGTCTAACTAGTATTTACTTTAAATATAACCAATTGCTCAAGTCTCGTTAAACAAGGGCATTTAGGGAATATAAATTTTATAAAGAAAGTCAAAAGTACATCTCTAATGAAAAGTACCTCTTCGTGTTAAAGACCCAAAAGAAAGTAGCTGGTAGTGTAATGCTCTCTAAAATTTATTCTGCTTGTTTAATATGTATGATACACATGTGTTTGGAGTTTTTGATGAGTATATTGATGGTTCGGTTCAGAGATATTATGACACTTTATCTTTCCATTTTTTTTTTTATAAATCTCAATATATAAAAGGTATTGAAGAAGCCCTCTCAGCTATAAAAATTACCCAATCAGAAGATTTTAAAGTGCCACGTTATTACTTTTTTCATTCGATACAGCTTACAACCGGACCATTCATGTGGGCTTTGAATTGGCGTATTTCAAGCCCATATCTCCCAGACCTCATGTTCATCGCAAGCGTTGATAGTTTCTGACTCTTCTCCTTCGTTTTCACCGTTTTGTCGTTTCAAGATTCTGCATTTCGCTGTTATCAACCCACCCTAAAACATTCAGTTAATGTTTTTTTAATTTCTTTCTTCATGATTTCGTTTCACCTTCTTTGTTTCTCTTCAAATATAAATCTATTCATCTAATCTTACATCCAAGCAAAATCTACAACTCCACAAAAGAAGATAAAGCTTTGGCCATGGGCTCTTTTAAATCCACCAGAAAGCCTCCTTTTTAGTCTATATTTTCATATTTTTATTGGATTTAGAGGAAGCTGATGGGTTTTGAAATCGTTCACAAGCTTGATCTGTCTGTTGGTAGTTTTAGAACAAGTGGAGCTGTTGAAGTTCTTGCTGTGGTGATATGAGGCTCCTCCTCCAACACTTCTCCATCCCACCATTTCCGTCCCCTACCAATCGCAATGTCTTAAAGTGTAAAGGTATATATTCTTTTTGAATTTAGAGATAACCTTCTGGGTTTTTATTTCCATAATTTGGTTCTAGATTAATTCTTCAAAGTTGCCACCTTTGGGCTATATAGGTTAAAAATCATGGTTCTGTGGTTCCTTCTTTTAATTGTTTTCAGATTCTTCGAACATAATATGATGACTTGGAATCGGTTTCGTCCCACAAGGTACGAGCTTTTTAGATTACCAATTAATATAAATACCTGTAAAGATCATGAGACATGTTAACTATGAACAGTAAGAATCATATTACATTAGAAAAACATTCTTGCTTTAATTATGAGTCTATGAACAAGTTGTCTTTTACCATATATATTGGAGTTCCCATAAGACAAAGATATTTTTCTTGGTTAATTATATTTAAAATCTTAATGTTAATATGTACTAGCTGCAAGTTTTAGCATAACACTTTGTTTTCACCAGATGGTGTTTAAAGGAGTATCAGCTAAAAAACTGGTAGTGAACTCTGTAACTGGGGAGGTAGCAGTTCCTAGACGTGACCTAAATCAATATCTTCTTTGAATAATTCAGTCAGTCTCTTAAAGTGGCAGAAATATAAAGAAAAGTTGATGATATGGATCCCAAGTTCAACTTGCATTCTCATGCCGGTGTAGGTATTGATGAAGGGCAGTTCAAGAGGCCTTAGAGAAATTAACAATACAGCATATGCAAGCTAAGCGGGGCTAGGAGAGATTGCAAAAAAAAAATTGGGTATAGTGCTGAGCAACTGTGCGTTGCATTGTCCCTAAAAATCTGGCCAGTGTGCTTTTATACTGTTTGGTCTGTATTTTGTTATGGAATGACAGTTCTTCCTTTACGGTATCTAGGAAATGTGTAGCGATTTTATTTAAATTATTTTCCTTCTTTTTGGTTATTGGTGTTTGCTTAATTAATTAGTGTTCGTCTCTATTGGGATGCAGATAAAGATTGAGAGTTACGGAAGCACATACTGAGATCAACGCGCTAAGGTGTCTGAGAGACAAAAAGAGAGAGAGAGAGAGGTTTTGAAGAGGTTTGTTGTTGTCTGATTTCTCCTGTTTTTGTTTTGTGTTTATGTCCATTTAATATTTAGCAAATTCTTCTCTTTTGGAAGGCGTGAAACTTAAATTAGGGCCAAAAAATACATGCGTTTGTGGAATGGACTATGCAGATGGAGTGTTACTTCCGCTGGGTTGCTCTCTTTTTACTACGAGTTGTTTAAATTTAGGGTCAATTCTTTTAAATAATGTTTTTTAGTTTTTGTCACAAAAATAGTTCTCGAAAAATAAAATGATCAAAATAATCTTTTCTTTTTGAAATTTTATTTTTTAATTTTGAAACTATCCCCAAACCCACCTCTTAACTCTAAACTCTAACTCTAAATTAGTTAACCCTATGAGTATAAATATAATTAATTTTCATTCACATATGAAGTAAAAGTATCATCAAACTCATATCTAACTTAAACAAAATCAAATTTCAAACTGGATTGTATACTACAGTACAATATTAGAATATAAAATTTTATCTTTTTCTTTAATAATATTACGTGTAAAATTAGAAGAAGTTACATATTTTATAAAAATAGAAAAATGTATATGTATTTATAAAACAGCGCGTATACACTCTTCTATTAATAAGTTCAGAAATAATCGTTTATGCACTTTTTATCATGCTCAAACTGCAACAATGTGAATTGAGGATTGCTACTAACCAAACAAATAAAACGAATAGAAGCATTGATTAGTTTTACGGAAATTTACATATATGTTTCAAAATAATGAAGCTTTACAACGCCCCTAAACTCACTCATTGAAGAGGAAAAAATATGGTAACAAAATGGAAAAGGCTACCAGTTATAGCTACACACTTATAAGTTGGAACTCTTTTTTCAAACTTTATTACTCTTTGTGTGTATGTATTCTACTACTGTTTAAAAACATAATTCTACGTAAATGAATTTTTTTCAGAAAAGGGTATAAGTTACGTCAATTCAGCTTTCTGTTTAATTAACAACATAGAATTTTCTCTTCTAAATTCCTAAAGTATTAAATCTAATATATTTATATTTATAAAAACGAATGTGATTAAATGAGATACACAAATACTAAAAATGGTAAAAAAAATAACCAAGATAACAAATCATTAAAAGATCAAAAAACATATAACCAAATTAAAGATGAAATGAGAAGAAAAAAAAAATGAAATGAGAAAAAAATAAAGAGAAATATCTTAGAATACTCTTAATTTTTTTTTGTCACAAAATAGCATACAAGAAAGAAAATGACTAGAATGTTTCATTAAAGAGGTAAATATACACTTATATCCTTAGGGTTAAATAATCTAGATTTAGAGTTTATAGTTAAGGGGTGAAGTTTTGGGGTTAGGTCTCAAATTTTAAAAAATAAAAAATAAAATGTTAATTTTTTAAAAATAAAAAGGTGTATTTTGGTTATTTCTTTTTTGAGTGTTATTTTGTGATAAAAACTTAAAAGAGTGATATTTAAGAGAATTGCTCAAAAATAAATATAAATATTATATTGCTCAACATTACTAAATAAAGATGTCACAGTTAGGAAATAAACAATACATTTATTACACTTTTTGGTAAAAATACATCTATTACATTTTAGAAAATACACATAATAAAAATTACAATACTAAAAGAGGAATATCCTCGAATTTTAAGCTGTCCACTTAGACATAAAAAAATCAACCAATTACAATATGTTATAAAGCCATGTCATTTAAAACAAAATATGAAAATAAAACATATATCCATAATTGTAAGTATCTCTTGAGTTTCCAACACTTTATGTTCGTTTGTTTTCATATAAATCCTAAAGACGCTATGCTCTAACCAAAAACTCATCGTATCTCCCATCACAATCTCAATTTCTTCCTCTGCAAATTTTTTTTGTCTTCTTTGCAAGTCGGATTGGATTAAGATTCCCAGAAGGATCCTCACCCTAATCTAATCCACAATCTGATCTTCCCATGTTGGATCCTATATCAACTTGCTTCCCCTTCATCCCAGTCATGGTATTTACTAATCCAAGTGGGCAATCCATGGAGGCACAAGAAGATACTCAGCACGAGACTGCCGATTTTGATCTGGTTTGATTCTCCCATAGTCATTTTCATTTTGATTCTGGAACATTTGAAAGCAGGCAACAGAGTGGACTTTTTCCCTGAAAATGGACGTTGGAACTTCAATAATAAGGTAATTTTTCTTCTATAATAGATGTTAAGATCATAAAGTTTGAAAAAAACTCATAAATACTCCCACTTTTTTCCTGACCCGACTACTATATGAGATGTTATGACCTTCTCAGGTCAGTGTTATCTGCACATTATTGTTAGGGATTTGATTAGATGTGGAAAGATGAAAGAATGGTGCTATCTTCTTTCTACAATACCATTGCTTACTATAAAGAACACCTATTTTGCTTTATCCTTATTGTAAGATATATATTTTATAATCTCAGAATATATATTTTATATATATAGTTATGAAACAACATTTTATCGTGAAAAAAGGAACCTCCAATTATACCGTCTTTGGATAAATGATAGGGCAATTCTCTTAAATAGTTTTTTTTTTAGTTTTTGTCACAAAAATAGCCATCAAAAAATAAAATGACCAAAATAAATTTTTTTTTTTGAAATTTTGATTTTTTTTTTTTTTTTTTGAAATTTGAAACCCTAACCCCAAACCCACCCCTTAACTCTAAACCCTAAAGTCCAAATTAGTTAACCCTAGGGTATAAATGCATATAAATGCATTTTTTAGCTTAAAAAAATATTTTGGTCATTTTCTTCTTTAAAAACTATTTTTGTGACAAACAAACTAAAATGGACTATCTAAGGGAATTTCTTTAAATGACATGGAATCAAAAAAAAAAAGAGGGCCTCAATTTTTTCCTTATTTGTATACTCTCAGATATGAAAAACTCTGATGTTTATGTTAACACTAAGCACTTGAAACATATATATATATATATTACATATTTTTTTCCTTTTCTCGTACGATATGACTAACATCTCTCAATGATTTAGGTCCTTGGAAAATAAACTCTTTTGGATATGAAGGAACCGTGAATCAGTGCATTACTCCTCCCAAGTACGTAAAATTAAATGATGAATATCTCACTAATGTTCTCCTCAAGATAAATGCCAAGGTGATGATGATCTCTTTCACTCAGTAGTCTCAGTTACAACTTTTACTTTTGTCGTTTATGATATAACTTTCTTAGGTTTCTGACATTTTCTGTATAGCTTGGTGTATTGCATTCAGAGCTAGCTATTAAGTGGCGACGAGGAATTCCTTGGGATGAATATGTCTCATGGTACTTCTGGACAGTCTGATGTCTCATCTATTGCTGAGGTAACCTTTTCTTGAAAGTTCTTACTTGTGTTCTAACTTCATGTACGCTTCTTGGGAATTTTGGTTCTCTTTTGAAATTTATGTGGCTCACACATAGTTTGTGAGCTCGAGAGGATTGCCGCTCACAATCTATGTGCGTACAATCACATAGATTTGAAATTATTGATAATCTCTTTATCCGTGTGTCTCAGATAAAGATGATGATGATATGAGGTAATAGTAAATATTTCAAAGCGATTGGCAAACTTTTTCTGTAAGAAAAAACTGTGAAAACGAAGTTTGATTACAAGACTCAAATGCTGTTTCTAAGGGAGCTCTTGCATGACTTTCAGTCAAGTTCTGCAGTGAAACCTCGTCACATTGTCATATAAAGGCAGCATATATATAATATAGAGATCTTCTGAAAGTAATTTAATACAGTTTTGTTAAATCAAGTACAATAATAATAATGATTAATGTACGTAGGATGGTGTGGGTAGTTTTCAGTTTAATTAAGTTCTTAGTAGTGAACTGGATCACCTTATACAAGTAAGGACTTTTAGTTATGGAACCTTTTAAGCTCTTACCATCAAGGCTATGTTGGATATTTATGAGTTACATTTCATTCTTTTGGTTACATGATTAGGCGTGCAAGTCCCTCGATGAGCAGTGGGATTCCATGTTTACAGTCAGCAATGCTCAGAAAAACCACCACCCGCAGCGGTTTCAGACCAGAGGCCCTGATAATGTTTTTTTTTTTTGCTTAAACTTTGAGGCCCTGATAATGTTCCTCCAGGTAAAACATTAGAATCATTTTTATCCATAGCCTCCTGATTGTTTTTTTGTTGTTAATGTTAAAATGACCTCAAACGTCTTTGTTGTTTTGTTTGGTTATCAAATGTTGATGGTCCTATGACACAAATGCATATTCTCTGAATCAGCTTGGGATACTGCAATTAAGTGAGACGATTTAATTTTTATTGATTATTTTTTTGTTTAATAATTTCTGCCGTGAAACAAATTTACATTAGATATGAAGATAAAATATTATTTAAGATTTCTCAATTGTTTTGAAATTATGAACTTATTTTGTGAATTTTGGTCTAAATTGCACCGGGAAATGATAGTTTTGGTACATATTGAAGTATGGTATTCATATGGATGTGTGGCACTAACCTATTATAGATTTAGAGAGATCCGACTTTTCATTTTGATATAAATTAATCCACAAAACACTGAAATTAAAAAAAAAATCCATCTAAGAGGGTTTATGGGATCTAGAATTTTAATAAAACAAAATTCAAGAAAATTTGATATTTATATAGATTTTACTAAATTATTATTACAAATTTTAAGGTGGTTCGAAGAATTCGAGGATATTCAAAAATATATTTTACCATTTAAAACTATTTAAAATCATAATCTATATTATTCAATTCTTTTTTGATTATTTATTAAATTATAAATATATATTGAAATATATAAAGAATTATCAGAAAATATTTCCAAAAATATATTATTTTTCTTCTCCAGAGGATTTTTCAAACGAAGTAAAAAAATGAAGAATAATATATTTAAAAAGTTCAAATGTTGTAGAAGTTGGTATTACGATATAATATTTTTAATTATATGTTATATTGAGGTAATTGTATTCCTATAAAAAAAAATGGAACAAATTAATAAGGGAGATTAAGAAAATATTATTACCAATGATGCAAATGCTGAGTTTGAAAGCATGGTTTACGAACAATAGTTTGAAAGAAAAGAGCTCTCATTCCATTGTTGATGTTCTCTGTAGAATTATGTTGGATAAAAACAATTACGCAAATCCTGAGTTTGAAAGCATTGCTTACGAGCAAACTGTTTGTGAAACAGCGGAACGAGGAGGAAGCACATTCATTCATGAGGTTGAAACTATTCTTATTCCTTAACATTTACACCAAAAAAAAAAAAAAAACTATTCTTATTCCAAAGTCATTTCTACAGTCCTTGGGATATGGAAACTGATACAACGGAATATCATGGGAACTTTTTATTTATCATAAGCCATGTCAAATCTTCCCAAGATCAGCTTGATCTCACTGACAGAAACTCATCTGAATCACCTGTTTCAGCAATCTCAATCTTTGCATTCAGTTTTTATAACATCATCACCACTGACAAGAGACCTTCAGCATTCAGAGACTCAAAGACAATGATCAGTCATGTTACTGCCAAAGTCATGTTATTGCCAAAGTATTTGAACTTTTAATAAAGTTTTAACATGATTAGTTAAAGACTAATAGAAATTTTAACTATATTTACATATAAAATATATATAATACAAGTTAAACCAAACAGCGCGGTCAAACCTCTAGTATAAGTAAAACCAAAATATAGAAAACAAACCCAGCGTGGGTTAAAACTCTAGTTAAAATATAAAAGTTAGATACTGGGTTTAGAAGCCACCGATAATGTTGTTGTAATACACTTCAGTTTACATAAAACCGAAAACCAAAAAAATAAAATAAATTGAAATCTAGTTGTTCCGGTAACTTTTTAAATGGGTTTTATAAAGGCCCAATAGCAAACTATATCCTCTAGGATCTCGATGAATCATCGCTCGACGACACCATCGATTTCTTGACGGAGAAGACGGAGGAGGGATCACAAGTTACAGCGTCTTCTAAGCTCGAGTTCTTAGTACAAGGATCGTGGATTTAACAGTATAGTAAATCTTAAGTACCACGTGATTCCCCAATGATGTCGCCGAAGCAAATCTCCGACGATCGAGGATCTTCACATTTCCGGTATCTTCGATTCATTCTCTCTGTTTAATTCTGTAGATGATGAAATTAGTCGAATTGAATTCAAATTGCGGTTAAATTTTTACTGTAGCTTGGGTTTTATCGTTACTCTGAATTGGAAACTACATTTCCTAGAATTTGCTGAAGTTAAGTGAGCAACACAATAAGGTTGAATCAGTGATTTTGATTAATTTTCTATGGAATCTAGTGAATATATAGATAATCTCCCTTTGAAAAGAAGTTCTTGTTTAGAACTTTTTCTTTCTTTCATTGTAATTCATAGTCATGTGTTTTCCCTCTTTATTTGCAGGCATACCCCTTTCCAGATAATCCATGTCATTGGGAACTTTTTAAGGATATGGTCAGTTTATTCTATGTACCGCTACTTGAATCAGACTGGAGCGCCTGTTGTTCTCTTTCTCTTCTGCTGTCTCGTCCCCTCATCCTTCATCTTCTTGATCCTTCAGAAACCATGGAAAGGAAGGGCCCTTTCCAATCAGCAGGTTTAGTTAATCCAGTTAGATAAACATATAAAATGGGAGACTTTAGACTAAAATTATTCTGTTTCTCTTCTCGCTACTACTAATATCTGAGGCGTTTTTTTTTCTTTTTCTTTCAGATTGTACCTTCTCTTATCAATGGAGTCATCACAGCTCTTTACTTCATCTTGTGGGGAAAGGGTCTTAAGTCTTGTGGACCTCTTAGGTATTCTAGAGTTATTAAGCATCCACACTACTGTAAATTCTCGAATTTTCTTATCGGTTATCTTAGGATCTATCATAGATTTATCTTAGTATCTATCATAGATTTTGGCTGCTGAAATGTAGGAAAGTTGAAATTTCCCTCTGAGAAAGATTGTCATACTTACACAGTTGGATTCTATCCTTTCTTTCAGAAATCCGGAAATACAAGCTTCATCATCTGTCATTTTGATAAAATAATTTATCTTCATTGAAAATGTGATTCTCCTTGCTAATTCTGTTTGTATATTATTGGCAGAGCGATCATGTCAGAGTACTCTGGTGCTGTTCTTGGAGTGCTTTCTGGAGTACTCTATGGACGGAGAGGCCACGTGTGGAAAAAGGTATTCATCTGAATTTCACAGCTGCCACAAACATATCACCTCTAGTCAGTGGAACCAGTTAACTAGCATGGTTGACATAGAGTTTATCCGTAATGTAATGTTGTTCATCCCATCGGCATACCTCAGTTCACATGTTTCGCTGAAAAACTATAGAGCTTTGACATGTGCAATAGCCTTTACCAATTTATGATGTTTCTTGGCTTTTCCATGTACGTATATTACTTGAATTATACACTTAATGATATGTAGTTCATTGCAAAAGATCAATTTAGTGTTTATATATCAACAATTGATGTTAATATGTTAGGTAGGTGGCCTTGTTGCAATGCTGGTAGCTCTTTTTTTCTTGTCTCAAGGATGGGCGACATCATCTCTCTCCCCATTTTATATCCTTTTACCCAACTTCCTTCTCTTTTGTGTACGTACTCTCCATCTTATTGCATTTTTGACTTCCTATGGATAGTTTATATGTTGGTTTGTTTAGCTTAACAAAAAACTACCATCGAAAGATAGTACTGACACCAAAGAGGAAGAATTAGTAACAGAACAAGCACTAGGACTGATGGGAATGATGATACCCGTTGTTGCTGGAATCTTATCAGCATTAAGGCGAGTTATTGCAAGGCGTGTTTCTCTTAAGGTGCTTTTATCTCATATTCTCTTTATTCCTTCCACCAGTTCCTTTGCGCATAACCAATTGTATTATTTTACAGAACCAGCAAAAGAAGCGACTTCATGCGATAACCATTACTTCTGCAACCTGTTTTCTGTTTCCTTTGGCCATGTGGGACCTTGTCACAGTAAGTGGTACTACTTGTTTTGCAATGGCGTTTTCTTGTTTGGCTTGCTAACATCTTTACTTCAGGGGTCGTCTTCTGGGAAAGCGGTGGAGTTGCCATTTTCTGCGTGGGCTTTCCTTGGCACCATTGTTTTCGGGATCATTTTAATATTCTATGTTGACAATATTGCCGAAGAGAGGTTTCCTTAAAAGCTTTGCCCCTTCTGCTAATCTTTACACACGCAAACAGATCTTTAGATGTTTGTTTGTTTTGTAGATTGCATATGGTGTTTTCTTCACCGAGGCATTTAATGGTAGCAGGAGCATGCATAATCGTCATGGAGATTGCTTACGAGATGGATTTTTCTCTTCCTGGTTTCATTGTCTGTTGCTTAGTGTTAGGGTTTGGAATATACGAAGCAACATCTCTAGAACGCAGCAAAAAGGACTCTTCGATTAAATCAGAAGACGGACCAAACGGAATCCTTGGTAATGATTTTGATACTTCTCCAGTTCTTCCCTTATAGGTTAGTGACGATGTTAATCTTTTATCTGTTTACCAATTCTCACAATACTAACGAGGTTACTTTGGAAATGTTCTTGTCCTTGACGATGTAAATCTTTGTCTGTTTTTTTACTCTCAGTTTTTTTACCTTTTTCATTTTATCTTTGTTTAGCGTATACAATTTTGTTTGGTTTGGAGTGAGAGATACACCTTCGATATAAGGATATTTAACTATCTGCTTCATTTTAACGGAAAAATTGGGTAAATAATAATTTTATAAAAATAAAATTTGTAAAAATAAAATTTTTATTTACTGTTTTCACGTTGTAAATTAAATTTAGTTGCATATACATTTTAAAATTATTATAATTAACTATTATTAAATTTATATTTTTAGCTAATAACTTTTTACTCGAAAATATTTTTTTCAAAAAATTAAGAATGCCTTAATTTTTTTAATAATATCATGTGAAATGTTTGTTTTTATTATGCCATTTTGATTTTTACAAGACCAATTAATTAAATATTTAAATAAATTAAGATTAATTAAACAACTTTTAAAAAATTTATGGGTTTTATTTATGATTATTGATACATGTATGTCTATGATTTTAAATATTTTATTTTTCAAATATATGTAGTTTTTAATAATAAAAATATAATAAATAAATTATTAAATACTATTTATTTTGCAGCTCTAACTTTTATTTTGAGTCACATTTATTTTTCAATAACAATATATATTCAAATACCATGAATTTTTTTACTGTGATCAAATAATTATGAAAGTGAAACCATTTGTTTTTTAGTATCACTTGTAAAATAAACTGGAGTTTCTAAAATAAAATAAAATAATAAGAGATGAATCTTTTAAATAGAGAAATTTTCTTTTATTAATAGAATAGAAATTTGAACTTATTGTATTACATCACAACAATAAAAATTTAAATTAGAAAATAAAATATTACAAAGTGAACACTTGCATCTTGTTATTACATATTTTAATGAAGAATTGTGTTATTATAAATGAAGAGTTGTGTTTATTTCTTTTTATAACTCTTAAATTAAACTACTTAACCAAAAGTCATAACCCTTAACCAAATGTCATAATCCTTAAATTCTTAACACATGCATCCTCTCACTAAATTCAATTACAACCAACATTTACCTTTGGTTGAGTTTATGTGTGACTCCAAACTCTTTGTACTTAGCTTCGAACCATTCATCTTTTTTGCTTTGTACTTTATTAGATTTTCATATGCATCTCTCTTGATACAATATAAGAATTCTTTCAAATAGCATTTTTTAAAAAAATTATCAAAAAATAACACTAAAAATATAACCAAAATAGCCCTTTTTATTTTGAAAATTTTGATTTTGATTTTTTAATATTTGAAACCCACCCATAATCCTAACCATCAACTCTAAACATAAGTTTAGATTAGTTAACCATAGGGTTATAAATGTATATTGACCTCTTTAATAAAACATTTTGGTCATTTTCTTCGTGAAGACTATTTTGTGAAAATAAACTAAAATAGCTATCTTAAGGAATTTCTCCATAATATATCCATTTCAAACTGTTACTACTTTTCTTCTTGGGCATTTCTACAAGTTTCCATATTATGTTCGTATCTATCATCTTTACTTCATCACTTACACCATCACGGATACCATTGATATCTAATGCTTCATCATGTGTCAGTTGATCTGAAACGTTAAAACAAAATGAAGCGAATCTTCACACTGCACCATTTGTGGCTCACTCTTTGATTGATATCTTCTTCTAGTGAAATAGCACGTTTCTTGACATCTCCACCTTTTCATTTTGTAAAATCATCTTTTTCACGTGTGATTTCTTTACTTACTTCAGAATAGTTTCATTTTATTAGAAACCTTTTCTAAACATTTGTATTTCTATAATCTTTTTCTCCTTAGGATATGAGATTATGCATCACTTGTTTTTGAACAAAATATAATATCCATGAGATATCATTTGTGAAACTCTAAGCAAACTTTTTGCTGATCCAAGAACTAGAAAGACATCCTTTATCATTCTTCTCCTTTATTAGTCATGATAAGAATATCTTCTTTCCCGAATGTTATTATGACTTCTTTATTTCCAACTTTGATTGAAACATTAATGTTTTTTTCTAGTCTTATGAAGCTTTTTACTTCCTTCGTCATGTGGTTTTTGCAGCTACTATCCACAAACCAACATCTTCGTCCTTGATTTTTTTACGACTCTTCACTTGCACTAAATAGCATGTGATCTCCATCATCTTCATCCTCAATACCTATCTTTGCTCGTTCATATTTCTTCAAACGACAACCTCTTGAGAAATGTCCAACTTTTCCATAGTTGTAACATTTTTTATGGTTCTTAGAACCTCTTTGTTGATCAGCCATGTTTTGTTTCTTCTATCAGTCAGCTTCTGTGTAATTGTTTCTCTTACAAAATCCACACCACCTTTTTCCTTATTCTGATTTATAACCAAAACTTCTTCTTTTATGCCGAACATTAAACCTTCCTTTCATCATGTTTTCAATTCAATTTTCCACATGATTTTCATGTGCCTTTAGAGTTCCTATTAACTATGTTACTGACAATGGAATCAAATCTTGTGTTTGCTCAATCGCAGCCAAAATGCTGAAATAGTTTTCTAGGAGAGAAATGAGAATATTCTGGACAATCTAATAGTCCAACTTATCTTTACCATGAAACTTTAGTTGATGGGAAACAATCCAACTGATTGTACAACTCATTATGGACTGAATCGTGAATGAGATAGAATCAGTGAATACGGATTGACTTTCTCAATCATTGGCATGAAAAGAAGACGTTGAATCACACAACATGTTGAATTTGTTGGGTTCAATAACATCAAGTGAATCACACACCTAATACTAAACAATAGCAACACAAAGAATTCACAACTCTGTGAGGAAAAGAATATGCTTTCTTATTACTTTAAAAATGATCAAGAGTGAATATTAGAATGAGAGCAGGCTGAACTTATAGGATGAACTTATATAGGTCGTGGCTCATTTCCCAGAATAAGAAAAATAAGGAAACAAATTAATAAATCTAAAAACTACCGTTATGAGTGGTTTAAGGGATATGGCTGAATGGAAGGGATATTTTAACTGTTTTTAGTTCTGGAATTCTTTGGCATGAACTGATGATGTTTGCGAACATTCAGATTCGTTGCATGTGCCTTCAACACTCCACTGAAGAAAGGAAAGCGCCGCTGGAGCTTTGGACCAAAAATATGCATCAGTCCATATACATAAGGTCTGCTCATATGAAGTTCAAAGTGATTCTCTGCGTTTTTGATGATCTTCTAATGTCTTTAGCATTCCTTGGTTCATATAGAAAGTCTCCTTGTCACCAAATCTTGGTTTAGGATTGATTGAACCAATATGTTGACCCATTTTTCTTAAATAGCTCTGGGATGTTTTGTCAGTGTTCTTTAAGGATCCACCTGATATAATGTGTGATGGTGCTGCTTAGGATGTTTTAGAGTTCTAAAAGCTGAAAAAGTCACATGGTTGCCAAAACTGATTTTGGTTTGATGCCAAATTCGTATCTTCCACATAAAGAACATGTAGAACAGTTTTAACCCATCTAAATAAGGAGCATATCTTGAATTTTTTTGACTGTTTCTCTTGATCTTGGACTCATTTCAGTACCGGTCATGAGTTTATCAATCCCAGAAAAAGGAAAAACTGTCAGATTGAACTCTGGACATGGAACATTAAACTAACATTCTTTTGCATCTACACTAAAGGAAACTTTGGAAATTGAAGTTCAATTTTATTTGATAATATTAAAGGCCGAAAGCCCATGTTTCCCTGACTTCCTCCCAGGTTCGGGTCTGACTTGTTGGATTGGCAATAGATCCATAGCCAATGGCGAAACCAAAGAGAGATGCGGCCTGGTGGGGACAACAAAGGGGAGCAGAGGATCGACCCGTTCAGTAGAATTCAGCAAAGCAACACATCCCTTCACTCGAGACGACTTGCGAGAGGCACGCCTAACCCACCTACCCACTCATAAATCACTCTCCAAGCAAGGGATTTGAGGTACTTTAGTAACTCCGCTTTCAGACCATTACGGAGGTGGAAAAGACCTATTTTGGCTTCGGCCAAACAATTTTTCTCGTTTTCACTGGAATCAAAATCTTTAGTTGGATCGCAGATGTGTTTTGATTTTGTGACGTATTGTTGAATCTGAAATCGGTAACCTAGATTGGTGGATCGATTTCGATGGTGAGTTTTAGCCGATAGACGATTAAAAGAATGAGTCGAAACTTTATTGATTGAATTTGAGAGTTTATATGAAGAATGAAGCAAGAACAAGTAATTCGAATGAAACCCTAGTCTAAGCTTATTCTCCAGTGTTTTTTCCGTAGTCGTTCCAATTCGACTTCCTTCATATATATATGCCTGAAGGTCGGTTCATGACCTTATGTGCCGACTTTGATACTTCTCGTTGGGCCGAGATCTCGTCGGGCCGAGATCTCGTCGAAGATGGGCCTATGGGGGTAGATGCAATCTATCCCCAACAATAAGTCCCCCCCCCCCCAGTTCATCGAAAATGTCATCTCGGCGTTTTCCGGTGAATTTCCACAAATGGGTGCATCGATGATGTGATCTCGGTTATTGGTGTTGCGAGACTGTGTAGTTGTTGAAGCCTATCTTGGTATGTATGTCTTCTTTGATGGCAATGCACTCTCTCTTCCACGTTTTCTCGAGATTCAGGGATAGTGGGACACGTGTCATCATCCATAGGTTCTCGTCTTCCGCACCAAATTGTCTATAAAACCTCCCTTATTTTGTACTCTTTCATTCACTTGCTGCTTCAATCGATATAAAGTATTTCCCCGCTCTCTGACTTCTCTCTTCTTTCTCTCTCTAGAACAGCTTTCCGATCAAGATGTCTTCTCCTATCCGCCGTTGCTCGTTGAAGGGAAAGGCGATTGCCACCGCTTCTGACTCCGAAAACGATAGTTCTCCACGACTCCTTGGTCCAAGAGCGATCACACTCGGAGGAATGGCCCCGAGACCGACCAGTGACGATATGGCGGTCCTGAACGAGAATGAGCGCAGCGTCGTTCAGTTCAGTTTGGATCTGGATGAAAGAGAAGCCTCAGGTCAAGCTGCCGTAGATGACGCGTTTGAAGAAATGATACCGAGTTCGCGGCCAGAACATCTTCCTCCTTCAGTCGAGGATAAAACTGCAGCTGAGAAGGAAATATGCCTTCACATATCCGACTTGCTTCCAATGCGTTGGACCGGAACCGACTTCGAATTCGACGAAGAGATCGACCCGGAACTGGAACGTCGCCTTAGTGTTAAGAAGAACCAACGATGGGAGAACCACTTCCCCACCCGATCTTCGTTCAAAAGTGTTCGTAGATTGGTTCTTCAAACCAATCCGCCTGCAGGGTTCTCGTTCCTCATCCCGGCAGAGCATCAAAGATCATGGACCCCCCCTGCCAGATATGCATGTGTCTACGAGTCGTGGTTCACCAATTGTTCACTGTGGTGGCCTCTTCCCGAGTTTCTGACGACTTACTGCCACCGGAGGAGGATAGCCCTTGGCCAATACATGGCCAACGGAATCAGAGTTTTGGTTACACTCACCGTTCTTGCCGCCGAATTGGGTATCTCAATGTCGGTTCGACTTTTTGAGGAGCTCACGACACCGAGCATCACGGCAAAGACAAGGTTCTTCTATGGAAAGATGGTCCCGAAGTATAACGTAATTACCGGGAAGCCGTCGAAAGTAAACTTCTGGAATCGGGCCTACTTCTATGTCAAGATCAACGATGCTTCTTTTGAAGACTCGTCTATAGTTCTGAATGGCTATTTCAATGCTAATATTGGTATGATTTCGAGATCTGATCCTACTGCACTTCTACTGATCCACTTCATCTGTTTTCTTCTTTGGTGCAGATCGGCTTT
This sequence comes from Sinapis alba, assembly GCA_012274485.2. Taxonomy (NCBI): domain Eukaryota; kingdom Viridiplantae; phylum Streptophyta; class Magnoliopsida; order Brassicales; family Brassicaceae; genus Sinapis; species Sinapis alba. Next base: position 286,209 of record MU105717.1, on the reverse strand, counting down.
CTAAGTGGTCACAAGGCGGCACCGAATCTTTTCTTAAAAAAGTAGAGGCCATTAGGACACTGAGTCATCAGCACTGGCCTGATATCAGTGAAGCCCGCATCCAAGCCGCTCTAAAAAGACTTAGTCGATGTAAGATATTTTTCAACCCCATCTCGCTTACCGACATTATTGCTTGTGCTAACAAAACGCTTGGATACACATTCAGCTACTGACCCCCTACCAAGCCGCAACCCTAGAATGGGAAAAATCAACCTTGCATCTCTGCCCTCATATGCTGATAACATTGGAACTCCGGTTCACGGGGACGACCTATCTGGATCCGGTCGGCCCGCTAAGAGGAGAAGGTCGGCAACTGTCGACGAGGACATCTCGAGGAGCAGCCCAAATCGATCCCCATCGACTGAAGGGCCACAGCGAGATGTGGAGGATGTTAGCCGACATGAAGATCTCGGTAATGAAGAAATACTCGTGCTTTCTCCTACTATTCCTGCCATTGCTACCGAGATGCCGACGGATGAGCACCCGGTAGCTCCCCAGATGGTGGAGACGCGTCGCGAAGAACCCACTGAACCAGCTTCGGCGCCGATAGAAGCTATTGGATATCCTCATGTCGTGGACTTCCAATATCGGCATCTTTCTGTTCCTTTTGTCGAAGATAATGAAGCACCGGCGCGCTTATTCCGCCAAATTCAACTGAAGAGGAGGGGAATGCCCGAGTTGGACCAACTCTCGCAGGGTAATCGGTATCGTGAGATGACCCGAGCGGGAGCTCTCGTAAGTATCTTATCTCCCTACCATTAATCGATCTCCTCCTTCATTGCTAATCCTCTTTTTTTTTTTTTTTTTTTGAATAAAATCTTCACCCAGTTTTTCGGTAGCGCTAATCTCATGGTTCGAGATTATGAAGCCAAGTTGAAGGTGCAGGACGAGAAGATCAAGTCTAAGACTGAGGCCTTGAAGAAGAAGAGGAGAGAGATTACTGAGCTGGCTTACAAGTGCGGCTCCTTTGAAGAGCAGGTCGGCGTATTGAACGTTGACAAGATTGAAGCCGCAGCACGTGCGGAAGCTCTCTCAAAAGAGCTAGAGGAGCTCAAGGCTCTGAATGGGGGCCTCGAGACTCGATGCCAGAACCTGGAGCAGGAGAATGCCGAGATTTCAGCACGGTTCGAGATGACGACCAGAAGGTTGAGGGAGTCTCGAGAGCTCGAGGTCAAGAGAGAGAGGCTCCGGGTTGAATCTCTTTTGAAGAATCAAGTCGCGCCGGTGTACGACAAGGTGCGTCAATTCGTCGAGGAGAAACCGTTAATCCAGTCCAAACTGGCTCTGTATTCCCAGGCGAAAGGAATCAGAGAGAGTCTTGAGAAGATCGACTCTCAGGGACTGTCGATGGAGGAAATCCTCCAACATGCCAGGGCTGACGAGGAGAAATACCAAGGGGAGCTTCAAGGGATGGAGGTTGTTGAAGCCTCGGAGATCGATCTTACGCTTACGCAAATTGATGAGCATGGCTCGAACATGGCGGTATTCTCTCCACAAGAACTTGAAGATCTCCGTTCTGACTAAGATGTTATGTTTATCTTCTTAGTATTATATTTTCCTCTTTTTTTTTATGTAAAGACTTATTGCCGAGTTCGGCTTTTAATCTATGAAACAAGTTTTCTTTACTTGATTTTATTACAAAGTTTAAGAGTATCAGCCGATATGATAATCGTACCAATGTCTGTATTTCGCGTTACTTTATTAGGTGAACGAATAGGAACTATCTCGTCAGATAAACCGACATCGTTACCATGTAAAGCCTAGGAAGAAACATACTCAAAACCTTTGAAAGTGTTCCGAATAGTTTTTCCTTTTTTCTACTGTGATATGATATCATTCGATTTTTGAACTCTTAAGTGTCTGATCAGGACATAAGATAAAAGTCCATTCGGCGCGATGTCCTACTGTGGATTTCGTGCCGACCTTCTGTTCTTTTGAAGAAGAGAGGGTGACTGAATTCGACGAGAACCGAGTTAGGTTTTAGCCGAATAACGATCTCGGGGAGATCGTCACGCGCATATGCGTAGATATAAATATATATATATATATATATATATATATATATATATATATATATATATATATATATATAT